>CM035168.1:71349938-71766081 GCA_020205615.1 Panax quinquefolius
AAAGTTACATTAAGAACATCAACGTTCAGTTAGAAAACCCTAGCGATTGATAAGAAACCCTAATATCGGCTCTAGAAACCCTAATTTCATATTTCGAGAATTTGAAACCCTAATGCGGATTATGAAAACCCTAACATGGGATCTCATAGACTTTAAGTGTATTGATTATAAGATTAATTAGGGTAAAGCCTAACAAATTAGTTAGAAAACCCTAATTTCAAAATTTGAAACCCTAAATATTCTGTTAGAAACCTTAATGCACAATTATGGACCTAATTGCTAAATTAGCTATTTTAATTAGGAAATATTAATCCTAATTAGCAAGCTTGAATTTATGATTAGGAAATCTTAATATAATTAGAGAATCCAAATTATAATTTAGATTTATTAAATTTCTATTTTAAAACCTAAATTAGAAATCCTAGAAAATTTATTTTTAAAAACCTTAGGTTTTAACCCTAAGGGTTAAACCCTAATGGTTTGCACAAGTTACCAATTTGTCATTAAAATGATAAGACAAATGACCAAATTGTCCTTTTCGAATTCTTTAATAGGAAACTTGCAAATGTAACCAAAACTTTAGTGGGTGAACTAATCTAGCTAACCCATGTGACTTAATTCACAGCATTCAACCAACGTTATCAGCCATTTACATTGTATACATTATAAACATAGATTAAAGAGAGAGAAAAGTCAAAAAGTTGGCTAAATAATTCATATACACTCAACCAACATTTTTTCTCTCTAGACCCACGAAATTTCTAAGTAATTCAGTCCTTAGCATGATCTCTAGCAAGCCAAGAACAAACATCAAGGATCAGAATCATGATCAAAGCATGAATGAGGTATAAACTCTAAACTTTCTAGATCTTCAAGATTGTAGTTAATGTTGTGATTTATTGTTTAGAACAGTGTTAGAGGGTGTTAATTAGTGATCTGGGTTGTTATTTCCTAGATCGATAACATCTAGTGTTCAAAAATCAAGTTTTTAGAAATTTGGATAAACTGAAAAAAAGTTGTCTGACAGCCTAATGTCAGAGGTTGTAGATCATTCACTATTAATGATTTGTTCTGTTTGAAGTTATAGACTTATACTATGTTGTAAGGACTTTGATCTGGAACTTGAATAAAGGTCAGATCAAGTCTAGTACTCAAGATATGAGTGGTCAAAGTACGTTGACCGATTAGGAAATCTGAGTTTTTGGGTAACCCAGAAACCCAGATTTCGTCTAACATGATTTTGTATGCTCTAGATCTTGCAGTGCTTTATGATTTAGGTCATGTTGCTGGTTCTGTCGCTACAGGGCCATTTAGTGACACTTAATTTCTAAAAATTAACTATTTTATTAAGTAAATAGAAAAAATAGTTTTAAATTATTAACAATACATAATAAATTCCTAAAAATTATTTTAAAACTTAAAAATAAATTTTAATAATTTTGAATATATTTCATAACTATTTAATATTTTTGAAATAATAATGGTATTTAATTTATTTAATTACAATATTAAATAAATTATTAAAAAATGATTTTAATACAAGAAAAATCATTTAAAAATATATTACTGGTGTTAGAAAATATTTTCAGTTATTTTTATGACTTTTAATATTTTTTTGGTGAGTTTCATTAATAATTTGTTATTAATGGTTATGAATTTATTTAATAAATGAATTAAATAAATTATAGAAAAATAGAATTAATGATTTAAAAATCATATAAAAATGATTTAATTGTTATAAAAATATTTTAAGTTATAAAATATAACTTTTGTTATTTTGTCATGAAAATATTAATATTTTAATATTAATAGAAATTATCGAATAATGGATTTAATGTTTTAAAATCATATAAATATGATTTTAAGCTATTAAAATACTTTGTGATATTCTAAATATATTATAATATTATGTTATGATTTTCATTAATATTTAATATTAAATAAATATTAATAATAAAGGAATTATATGGTATTTAAATTATATAAATACGATATTAACGATTAAAAATAATGATAAATGGTAATAATTATCTAAAAATTATTACGAGTCTATGAAAAAATATTTTGACTAATAATTAATTATCTAAGATAATTATTAAATGTTTAGATCGAGTCTTAGCAATAATAGGCTCGATAATTATCCGACTAGACTGTTGGGATGTAGAAATTATATCGGATTCAATTCAAATTGAAATAGTTTGACTTGATACTAGGTCTTATGTGCTGTATAGACTGATAGGGTTATGTGTTTAGGTTATTCTATGATTATATATAATAGTATAATATTGTGATGATATTATTCTAACTTGGAAATCGATATTATTAATATTAGGTCTTTAAACAAAGCTAAATAGGTTGCGTAACAATAATCAACCGAACAGGCAAGTTCCCGTACTCAATTATTGTGCATGTTTTCCTTAACTCAACTTTGAGTTGTTTATTGAAATATACTTATGGATAATCATTGTTGATTACCATGTCTATAAATTATTGAATCTTACACTTTGCATATTGCATGTAATCATCAGGTATGAAAGGTTGATCACCTTCATTACCATTTAGTCTAGATATAATTAATATGTTTATGTTCAATGTTCATTTAGCTATGAAAATTTGTCCATGCTAGTTCCCAACTATATTGTTAAATGTTAGCCAGCTATTATTCAAAATCTTTCTATCATAATATATCCTTAATTTAATGAACTTAAACTTGCTGGTAAAATTTGTTGCTCACCCTTGCTATATCATGATAAACACTTGCAGATTAGGCGAATACGTCGGATACAAGGAAAAGTCAAAGCCATGTTCAGCTTGGAATTATGTGTGCAGCTAAATTGTAATAGTATTGTATGATAATAAAAATGTATATTAGATAGAATATTGATTCAGGTATTATGTGAAGGTTCTCGACCTTGGGATTAGTGTGTAATATTTAATGTATAAACAATTTATGTTTATATCTTTCGCAATAGTTAGAACTAGTGTACCAAATTCGCCGTGATTGAGGACCGAGATTTGGGAATGCTACAGTTGGTATCAAAGTTGTTGGTTATGAACCTTGGGTAGGGTTACCTGAGACTAATAACCGTAATAATTAGGATTAGGTCTAACTCAAATAGAGTTAGTGTATCGGTAAGATTCAAAGACGAATCTCGGTGAGTTGGAAAGACATGGAGTTCCCTAACTCTGATAATAAAGGTGGACAGTAATGGTGAATAGATAGAGTCTAAAAGACTAAAGGTACAGGGATAGGATATCGTAAAACCAAACAGTCATAGTATAGAAATGAATCGTAATATATACGATGAGATCACCCTGTGATCTGATAAAGGTAAATAGGGAACATAATCAATCAAATGATTGAAAAGTTTACGGCAAGAATGTTGTGTGTAAGTTGTACTATGAATTGGTACAGATTCAGGAAAGGATTATGAATACGAGTTGAATGAAATTCGTATTGAGAAGGGAGTTAGTATTAAGTGGGGATTTTAATTGAGGACTCATGTCAGCAGCTGAGTTGTATGATTCCTTGTTATGTACGGGGAATTGTACTTGGTGTAAAAACCACTTAGTTTCTGGCACTGATAATAATTGAAATGTTTGTGTCATGCTATTTGCTATATACCTGTTGAGAATGTGATTCTTTTCTCATGTGTATAACAGATAGATAGGTTATAGGTAGAGAATATCAGGTTAAGTACGAGTTCTTAAAACTCATACTTATGGTACGGTCGTGACTCATGATTATATGAAATGTTTATGAACCCGTCAGCAAATGGATGCCAAATGTCTGACTAGGACAAGTTCTTAAACTTATATGATTGTGGAAAGTTCCTAAACTCATAAGTGTGGTAAGATTGATGAACTGGGTATAGTTTTATGTGAATAGAGCATTAAGGCTTATAGGAATAGATAGACTGTTTAAGCAATTGATTATTAGTGGAGACATAGGTTTTCGAAATCTCCTAGCTATGCTAGATTTTGAAATATTTGGACGTCAAGCTAAATACGCACTATGTGCTTTTGAAAACAAATTTTTGTTCTCAACTCCTGATGTCTATTGTGTATTTGTGGATTTCGGGCCACCGACACCTCGTTACTTGTTGAGATGATAAAACAGATTTGCAATAATTTTTGAACGGTTTAAGGAATAGTCTATGTTACTTGTTTCGGCTAGACGAATTTTTTTTTTGAAATAACAAAATGTGTTATTTATCATTTATGTACCATGGAACCTGGTGCAAGAATGATAAAAAATGATGGAGTTGTAAATACAGGAATACTTAGTGTTGAATTCGATATAAAAATCATTGTTCCCCTATTGTATGATGTGTTATGACAAAGTCATATAATGACGGCATCCTCAAACGGGTTGTTAATACAGTACGACATCATGACGTCATTTTCAAACTATTTTAAAATTTTTAATTTGCCAACGGGGTTTGGCTATACCTTAATATTTCATTTGAAATTGATTATCGATATGAGTCTAAGTTATTTGATTCGGCTATACCAACGTTTATGAAAACTCTAAGCTTTCTTTGAAAATTTTCCCGAACCAAATTATTTTGGTGCAGATTTCGATAAAGACCGAGGTAAGAAAATATTTGTGTGCTTGAGGCGGATGGGATAGAAGGAACGGGGAAAAATTGTTCCAACCAGCAGTACTTGGCCAGTACTGGGCATATCGGGCTAATTACCCTATGTGTCTGTAAGTATGATGGTTTTGCAGATGAATTTCTGTATGACCTTTTCGAAAATGACAGACAATAGTCTATATAACTCTTCATCACTATTTAAAAACTTTTACTCTTCTGAAGGATGTATTGGGTAGCATGTGATGCTGTGTATGAATGGTATAGGTGTGCAAGGTATAAGGTGTAAGTTAAATTTCGGGGACGAAATTCTTAGAAGAAGGGGTGAATGTGACAACTCGAGAATTTAGATATATATTAAAATCTTAAATGATGGATTAAAGGTTAAATAATAAACCTATACAGAAAATAAGTGAATGGATTTGAGATTTCTGGGAAGAAATTTTGTGAATTTTAAAATTTTTGGTGAAGGCTTACAGTGTTAAATGTATAAGTGTATATGAACTGTGTGTATGGTTATATATATGTACAGAATGTGGTTAAGGGTCAAGGGTTGACCAGATAAATTATATCAGTGTCCAAACCCTAAAGTTATATTAAGAACATCAGCGTTTAGTTAGAAAACCCTAGCAATTGATAAGAAACCCTAATATCGACTCTAGAAACCTTAATTTTAGATTTTGGGAATTTAAAACCCTAATGCGGATTATGAAAACCCTAACTTGGGATCTCATAAACTTAAGTGTATTGATTATAAGATTAATTAGGGTAACGCCTAACAAATTAGTTAGAAAATCCTAATTTCAAAATTTGAAACCCTAATTGTTCCGTTAGAAACCCTAATGTACAATTATGGACCTAATTGCTAAATTAGCAATTTTAATTAGGAAATATTAATCCTAATTAGCAAGCTTGAATTTATGATTAGGAAATCTGAATATAATTAGAGAATCCTAATTATAATTTAGATTTATTAAATTTCTATTTTAAAACCTAAATTGGAAATCCTAGAAAATTTATTTTTGAAAACCTTAGGTTTTAACCCTAAGGGTTTGCACAAGTTACCAATTTGCCATTAAAATGATAAGATAAATGACCAAATTGCCCTTTTAGCATTCTTTAATAGGAAACTTGCAAATGTAACCAAAACTTTAGTGGGTGACCTAATCTAGCTAACCTATGTGACTTAATTCATAGCATTCAGCCAACCTTATTAGCCATTTACATTGTATACATTATAAATATAGATTAAAGAGAGAAAACGTCAAAAAGTTGGCTAAATAATTAATATACACTCAACCAACATTTTTTCTCTCTAGACGTACAAAATTTCTATGTAATTCAGTCCCTAGCATGATCTCTAGCAAGCCAAGAACAAACATCAGGGATCAGAATCATGATCAAAGCATGAATGAGGTATAGACCCTAAACTTTCTAGATCTTCAAGATTGTAGTTATTGTTGTGATTTATTGTTTAGAACAGTGTTAGAGAGGTGTCAATTAGTGATATGGGTTGTAACGGGATGACTTGTTTGAGTTATGATTCTGGGGACAGAATCCTTTTAAGAGGGGAAAGATGTGACAACCGAGATTTTGTAATTTAATTTAAATATTTATTGGATTAAATAAATATTTTTCGATGAATTAATTATTTGATTAATTAATTAATTGATGAAGTTGTGATAGATTAATTTAATTATATGTGTTATATTTATTAAATTGATGTGGAGAATTTTATTATTCGATGTATGTATTTATGTGAGCTTATTGAATTAAAAGAAATATTTAATAAGCCTTTGTTAGTTTAATTAATTTAATTATTAATTAGAGATTTAATAATTGATATTATTATTAAATGTGAAAATTTAATCATGTGACTATGTGAATTAATGAGAAATTATTTTATTTTATTTAAATAAATTAAACTAGATATTTGATTTATTTTATAATGGATGTGACATTTTTTTAAACTATATGATAAGGTTTTATTAAAATAATGGGTTTTGAAACCTAGTATGCTAGCCAAACATGGCCTTAATGGGAGTTGAGGGAAGTTACCCATGACCGGGTAACTGACCACAACGCGTCAGTTGATTTTCTTTATTACGCCTTCTTCTTCATTTTTCCTAAGTCTAGAAAAATAGAAATAGAGTGAGTTTTCAGAGAGAGATTGAGAAGTGTTGAGGGAGAATTATGATTGAAGAAGAGTTTAGAAGGAATTCATTCACACACTAATCTACGCTTTACGCTTGGGTAATTCTCTTCAACCCAAATTTTTATTTTACGTCTTTTAAAGTTTTCATGAATATGGCTTTCATTTATTCTGTAAGTCTCTGTAAATTGGGAAAGGGTGTTGTTATAGGGATATGTGTAATGATTCGAGTAGTATAACATGTTTTAATATATATTATACGGGTTTCCATATCTTCAGTTTTATGAAATTATATAGTAAAAGATTTCAGAGCATGTGATATGGCCATATGGCCCTTATACGTATTTTTTAATATGTTAACCATATATTTTTCTACAAAATTCACAATGGTATATGATTATGCATGCTAAAGCGAACAAAACGAAGTTTGAATGGTTGAATTTGGTTTTATAACGAATCTGTGGCGTTGAATGTTAGGATTTATGTTCAAAACTTCAAGAACATCAAGAACAGTGCAATTTGCATACTTTAATTCTATGATTATGTGTTTTAATGTGTTAAAATCACTTTATATATGTTGGGTAATGGTTATGTATAAATTCTAGCATGTGGGTATGTTTAAATTGGTGAAATTAATGATCACGTAGAGTTTATTTCACTGAATTCTGCGTTCTTCGCGAACTGGAGATTCAGAATCTGGAGTGTCGCGCCACGGCACCAACTCAAAGCCGAGAGACTCATGGCCAGAAGCGCCACACGGCACCGTTAACGCCAGATAATTTGGCTGCAAGAAAGACCACTGCACAAGAACGCCAAGACATAGTATAAAAGTGGCGTCGCAGCGCCACTTAGCAGAATGGTCACAAATGAGTTTTTAAAAGTGTACAAGTATAGAAATGTGATAACAACTTAGTCTAATGATTATAAAGACTTGTTAGACCTATAGTGAGATGTTAAAATAAATTCTTAACATATCCATAACACAATTATGTGTGAATTGAATGATCAAATGCATAGTTACCTTATTGTTTGTGAAGTCTTAATTTTTGACAATAAGTGTAGTAATTGACTAAGTATAGTCATGAACTCGAGTTAGACAAAGAATAAACTTGTGATGTTTATTACGTGATAATTGATTGGTGTTGTGAACATGAATGATATATAAGATTTAAATCAAAGAACGAGTTTTATTAACGTGTAATCTACGCACGAGGCAAGTTTCTAAACCTTATCTTGTTACATTGAGCAAGTTTCTTACCCTAAACTTTCGTTGAGCAAGTTTCCTAACCTTACTTGTTATCGTTATATAAATTGATTAATTCCTCTTTCGATATTGAGTAAGTTCTCATTATTATTGATCAAGCATGTCTTGGATATTAAAGTTTATTAATCTTCAAGCATGATGTTGTTATACAATAATTATTCTATTGTATACCTTTTGAGATGTTATTCAAGTTAAATATTCATTTACTGTTAAACATTATTAGACTAGCGAACCCTTATTGATTAGACTAGTCCATAGTTGATGAGCGTTCTAAATTTCAGAATCCCATGATGAATTATCCAAACCAAACTTCATTTGGTGAGGACTTGAATGTCAAACTGAGATGAACAACCATGTATAGGGGATTATTACGCTTTAGCGTTAAGATATTGTGCACAGTACGGTACTAAGGGTTGATCCCCCTAAGTACAAGAAGAAGAGTCCATAGTCTTAGTACTATTAAAGGTTTCAAGTAATAACACTTGACAACTTAGGACATAGTTCAAGGTCTTATGACCCTCATAATTTCTTTTGATTCTTGTTATTCATTCTTGATTCAAAAGTTGAGCTTTATATCAGAAGTTATTATTTCTCTCGTATGTTATTATTCATTGTTATATTGTTATACTTGTGGGCAATCGTGCTCACTCTTGCGTAATAATAACATTGCGAGCTTAAGAACGAAAAGAGCGATTTAACCTTCCACTAGTAAGGGCAAGGGCAAGCTAGCAAGTAATGAAGACTGTTTTATTATTGTGGTTATGTGATGTAATTAGAATTGATGGTACTAAGACTTATTTGTTTATGTTTTCCGCGCAGATGTTTTATGGTCAAAGTAACCTGGGATTTATTATTATTCAGTTGATGTAACCCCATAAGGGGAGAGATTTTATTATTATTTCTATATATTGTATGGTTTGCATTTTATTTACTGGTAGATAGATAGATGATATTTGTACAGTGAACACCAAATCCTATGGAAATGGAAGTACCGGGTTTGGGGGTGTCACATGGGTGGTTATTTCCTAGATCCATAACATCTAGTGTGCAAAAATCAAGTTTTTAGAAATCTGGATAAACTGGAAAAAAGTTGTTTGACAGCCTAATGTCAGAGGCTGTAGATCCTTCCCTATTAATAATTTGTTCTGTTTTAAGTTATAGACTTGTATTATGTTGTAAGGGCTTTGATCTGGAATTTGAATCAAGGTCAAATCAGGTCTAGAACTCAAGATATGAGTGGTAAAAGTACGTTGACCGATCAGGAAATCTGTGTTTTTGGGCAACCCAGAAACCCATATTTCATCTGACATGATTTTGTAGGTTCTAGATCTTGCAGTGTTTTATGTTTTAGGTCATATTGTTGGTTTGATGTTGTAGACTGGTATATGAACTACAAATACATGCTATTAGATCACCTAGATTAACAGTAGAATCGAAGATATTTGTGGTCAAACAAGGGTTGACCGACTGTCCGGTTGAATATTCTAGAAAACCTAGAATCTTCAAGAACATGTTTTCTGTCAGAGTTTGATCGGCCTTGATTTCTTAAATGTGTTGATCTTAGACTGATTTAAGGTTGTATAAAGGTAGCCTGACATCTATATTACATGATAGAACCACTAGATTACACTAAACAAGCCTAGAAAGTTAAGATTTAAAGGTTCAAAAAGCAACCCTTGTAACTGCTTGAGTTTCTGGGCAACCCAGAAACTCAAGAACACGTTTGACAAGATTTTTTGGGGCTTTAATCTTGTTGTTACGATGCAGGATGGACATGAAACTTGTTAATTCTTATATTATTACATAAGTACTATAGCATTGATGTGCTAGACTGCCTAGAAAACTTTAAGAACTATGATCAAATGTTGGTCACACATAGCCCCTCGGTGTCTAACATTACATGTTCATAGTTGGTCAAGAACACCTATAACGACGGTTCTGTCGTTATAGGGCCTTTTAGTGACACTTAATTTCTTAAAATTAATCATTTTATTAAATAAATAGAAAAAAATAGTTTTAAATTATTAACTTTACATAATAAATTCCTAAAAATTATTTTAAAGCCTAAAAATAGATTTTTAATAATTTTGAATATATTTCATAAATATTTAATATTTTTGGAATAATAATGGTATTTAATTTATTTAATTATAATATTAAATAAATTATTTAAAATGATTTTAATACAAGAAAAATCATTTTAAAATGTATTATGGTGTTAGAAAATAATTTAAATTATTTTTGATGATTTTTAATATTTTTGGTGAATTTCATTAATAATTTATTATTAATGGTAATTAATTTACTTAATAAATGAATTAAATAAATTATGGAAAAATAGAATTAATGATTTAAAAATCATATAAAAATGATTTAATTGTTATAAAAATATTTTAAGTTATAAAATATAACTTTTGTTATTTTGTCATGAAAATATTAAGATTTTAATATTAATAGCAATTATTGGATAATGGATTTAATCGTTTAAAAATCATATAAATATGATTTTAAACTATTAAAATACTTTGTGATATTATAAATATATTATAATATTATGTTATAATTTTCAATAATATTTAATATTAAATAAATATTAATAATAAAGGAATTATATGGTATTTAAATTATATAAATACTATATTAATGATTAAAAATCATGATAAATGGTAATAATTATCTAAAAATTATTACGAGTCTATGAAAAATATTTTGACTGATAATTAATTATCCAAGATAATTATTAAATGTTTAGACCAAGTCTTAGCAATAATAGGCTCGATAATTATCCGACTAGACCGTTGGGATGTAGAAATTATACCGGATTCAATTCAAACAGCAATATTTTAACTTGATACTAGGTCTTATGTGTTGTATAGACTGATAGGGTTATGTGTTATGTGTTTAGGTTATTCTATGATTATATATAATAGTATTATATTGTGATGATATTATTCGAACTTGGAAATCGATATTATTAATATTAAATCTTCAGACAAAGCTAAATAGGTTACGTAACAGTAATAAAACGAACAGGCAAGTTCCTGTACTCAATTATTGTGCAAGTTTTCCTTAACTCAACTTTTAGTTGTTTATTCAAATATACTTATGGATAATCATTGTTGATTACCATGTCTATAAATTATTGAATCATACTCTGTGCATATTGCATGTAATCATCAGGTATGAAAGGCTAATCACCTTCATTACCATTTAGTCCAGATATAATTGATATGTTCATGTTCAATGTTCGTTCAGCTATGAAAATTTATCCATGCTAGTTCCCAATTATATTGTTGAATGTTAGCCAGCTATTATTCAAAATCTTTCTATCATGATATATCCTTAATTTATTGAACTTAAACTTGTTGGGCAAATTTGTTGCTCACCCTTGCTGTATCATGATAAACACTTGTAGATTAGGTAAATACGTCGGATATAAGGAAAAGTCAAAGCCAAGTTCAGCTTAGAATTATGTGTGCAGCTAAATTATAATAGTATTGTATGCTAATAACAGTGCATGTTAGATAGGATATTGATTCAGGTATTATGTGAAGGTTCTCAACCTTGGGATTAGTGTGTAATGTTTAATGTATAAATAATATTTGTTTATATCTTCTGCAATAGTTATAACTAGTGTACCAAATTCGCGGTAATTTAGGACCGAAATTTGGGGATGCTAGAGTAGATATCATGCTCTACTTGACTCTTCTGATGGATTGCTTATTTCGCTGCAGTTGTTGATCTAAATCTTGTTGTCTATTGTATTCTATCAGTTGTTATAATTTTGAAGGCTAAGGATAATTTATTCTGCATTATCTTATTCATAATATTTCTTACTGGGATAGTTGAGCTCACCCTTTTCTTTCATTGTTCTCTTCAGGAAATGTGAATATAGCTAGGACGAGTCGTGGAATGGAGTGATGGTCCAGGATAAGTGGCTATAGTAGTCCTCACTATTCTATGAAATAGTGTGATAATAATTGTAATGTAGACTCCATTGAGTGTGGATATTGTCTAGAAGACAATATTCGTGTTAAAACTCCCAGCTTATGTTTTGTCATATTGTACACAACAGTTGTATAATTAAATTTGTATTTGTATTTTGTACCAAGTATTCAGCGATCCCAGATAGGTGATGTATACCTATTTTAGGGGCGTCACATAGAGTATGCAAGGATATGAATTATGGAAATTCATCTAGTATATATAGTACATAATAAAATATCATTTCATTTAATCAATTAATAAATTTTATTATGATACTGATGTTGTTTTGATTGTTTATTGTGGTTATAGGATAGCTGACGAGAGTCAAGATAGCTATTCAGTGAACCAGGAGCTGAGGTACTCTAGTGAGTAGCCCATAGAGCATGAGGTGATAGGAGAGACCCCCCAAGATAATCTAATATGAGATATGTTGGTGGGGAACGTCAGTTAGAGGTTAGAGTTGAGCGAGTGGAAGCGCAGAACCACACCTTCCAGATTTTTTTTGCAGCAGTACAAGGATGCTGCTTACCAAGCATAGGCAGAGTTAGCCAAGTTGCGAGGGAGGCTGGAGCTGAGAGAGCTACAGCTAGGATAATTGAGGGATGAGGTGAAAGCTAAAGATGTGAGGATATATACTTTGGAGCGAGCTTTAGACATCGCCTTTATGCAGTTCGACCCCGAGTGGATGGAGCTTCCCTCCAATAGTGAGATCATGCATTGATTTGTATTCATGATCGATATAGTCCCACTTTTTGTTTTTAATAGGGACATTTTAGTTGTTATAAATCCTTATGGTTTTTTGTATACATAGGTTGGTAGTTAAACCCCAAATTTTTTTTGATAGAGGGGTAAATGGTAGTGAATCCTCACTTTTTGTCCATTAGAGGATAGTTGGTGGTGGGCAGTAAATGCCATGAGCGTTTATAGAAGTATGCCAAATGTTGAGTCAGTCTGTATTAAAACATTGGTATATGAATATAAATGCAGATGTTTTCTTTAAATCAAATGTGTTTCATAGATAGCTTTAACTTAAAATGTTCATTTAACTGACATAGTGAGTAAAGCGCAGCATAATAAGCGAAAGTCTAAGATTTTCTCTTTAGCAGATCATGTCACCTAGATGAAAGGTGCGTTACAATCCCGTTCAAGAATCAAAGATTGAGGTTAGGGATCAACCTAATCCAATGAGAATATTTCCTGAACTACTGGCAGAGGCCATGCAGGCTAGACCCCCACCAGTAGTGGTGAAGCCAGACACCGCAACTAGTGCCACACTTGGCTAACTTCAAAGATTTCAAGTTGGTAGGAACTCTTGAATTTAAAAGACCTCTTGACCCGATCGAGGCACAAACTTAGGTTGAAGAAATGGAGAAAGTCTTCGAGGTCGCACGAGTGGCCGAGGAGCAGAAAATAGGATTCGCCACCTTTATGATGAAGGGCAAAGCTAATTATTGGTGGAAAGCCAATAACGAACATGCAGGAGAATGAGTCGTTCCATGGGACAGATTCAAAGAGCTATTCTTCGAGAATTACTTCCCGGAGAATACACAACATGACATGGAATTCAAATTCCTGGAACTAAAGCAGGGTAATATGACGATCACAGAATATGCGGCAAAGTTCAATGAGATGGCCCGATTAGCTCCACATAAGGTGGGCACTGAGGCCAAAAAAGAAGGAAGATCTGAGTTAGTTTTGAAACCGTGGGTGTAGAGAGGAGTCATTGTGTTGAAGATTAAGAACTTCTCTAAGCTGCTGGAAAAGGGATATTATTGCGAAAGGAAGCAAAAAAAGCCATAGCACGATTTAACTAGGATAAAAAAAAAGTTCAGGAGGGAAATAAGGGGGAAGCAACGGAGGCAGCAACCCCAATAAGCCTAAATGGTCTGAAAGCCAATTCTCTGGAGGCGACAAGTCTGGGGGAGAGGCCAAGAAAAGTGGGAGGTATAGCAATTGCGGAAGGGATCACTTGGGGGAGTGCATGAAAGGAAAGAGTGTTTGTTATCGCTATGGACAACTGGGGCACATGGTTCCTCAGTGTTGGAATAAGCAGAAGGGAGGGTGTTTCTCTTACGGAGCACCCAACCACCAAATCAAGGACTGCCTAAAGAGGAAGGGTGATGCAAGGAGTGGAAACCGCAACAACAACAACAACAACAACAACAGTAATAACAACAACAGGCTGAGCATCGGAGGACCAGCTAGTCATGCTAACAGATTGACAACACGCACCTTCAACATGACCGTACGGGATGAGGTTGAATCTAAAGATGTGGTGTCAGGTATCATTCCAATCAATGATATTAATGCCTATGTATTATTTGATTCAGGTTCTACTTGCTAATTTATTTCTAAAAAATTTGCTAAACGGTTAGACTTACCTCAAGAAAAGTTAGAGAACCCTATAAGCATAGAAGTAGCTAATAAAGAAATTATTCTCGTAGACTTCATTCATAGGAATTGTTGTGCCGAGTTGAGGGGATTTAAACTTAATGTGGATTTGTTACCGACATGTCTGGGGAAATTCAACATAATCCTTGGAATAGATTGGTTATCAAGTCACGAAGCGGTTATTAACTACAAAAAGAAGTGTGTACACCTGAAGACTCTGAATAAGTCAAAGGTGGTATTCTATAGTAGTAAATCGTTGAGAGAATCTTATTGTCTGACGATGATGCAAGCACGGAGGTTACTTAGGAAAGGGTGCATAGGTTATTTGGCTCACGTAGTTGATACTCGATGAGTTGAAGGTGAACTAAGTGACATACCTATTGTAAGGGAATTTGATGAAGTTTTCCTAGATGAGATTCTTGGATTACCACGTGATAGAAAAGTTGAGTTCATGATTGACTTAGCACCGGGTACCGCACCGATAACAAAGGCGCTGTATCGTATGACACTAGTTAAGATGAAAGAGTTGATGGTTCAATTGCAGGAGCTGTTAGACAAAGGTTACATTAGACCTAGCATATCACCATAGGTAGTGCCAGTTTTATTCGTAAAGAAGAAAGATGGTTCGATGAGGCTTTGTATCGACTATCGTGAGTTGAACAAGGTTACCATTAAGAATAGGTATTCACTGCCCAGAATAGACAATCTATTTGATCAACTTAAGGGAGCAACATACTTTTTAAAGATTAATTTAAGAATGGGTTATCATCAACTAAAGGTGAGGCAGGAGGATATCCCGAAGACATCATTCAGAACTCGTTATGGAAATTTTGAGTTTCTAGTAATGTCATTTAGACTGACAAATGCACCAACAACATTCATGGATATGATGAACAGAGTGTTCAAGCAATACTTGGACAAGTTCGTGGTTGTATTAATCGATGACATCTTAGTTTATTTGGAGACAGAGGAGGATCATGCTGAACATCTAAGGATTTTATTGGAGGCATTGAGAAGGGAGAAGCTGTACATGATGTTTTTTAAGTGTGAATTTTGGTTGCAAAGGGTGCAATTTCTAGGTCACGTCATTGACAAAAATGTTGTTTTGATGGGTCCAAAAAAAGTGGAAGCGGTTATCAACTGGGAGCAGTCGAAGATGCCAACTGAGATTAGGAGTTTCTTGGGATTAGCAGGATACTGTCAGAGATTAATCCAGGATTTTTTGAGGATAGCATTGCCATTGACAAATCTAACCAGAAAGATGGCGAAATTCGTTTGGACGGAGAAATACGAGGAAAGTTTCATGGAGTTAAAGAAGAAACTGGGTCAAGTGCCTGTGTTGGCTTTACCGGACGACACGAGAGGTTTCGTGGTGTATAGTGATGCGTCACACAAGGGCCTTGGCTGTGTACTTATGCAGCATGACAAGGTCATTGTGTATGATTAACGACAGTTAAAGGACTATGAGAAGGATTACCCAACTCATGACCTGGAGTTAGCAGTGGTAGTTTTTGCCTTAAAGATTTGGAGGCACTATTTTTATGGCGAGAAGTGCGAGATATGCACAGATCACAAGAGTCTGAAGTATATCTTCATTCAGAAAAGAGTTGAACATGAGCCAATAACGATGGCTAAAATTGATCAAAGATTATGACTGTAAAATTATGTACCATCTGGCCAAAGCAAATGTAGTGGTAGATGCCTTGAGAAAAAAAGGCAAGGAGAAATTGATGAAGCTGATAACTCAAGAATAATTTGTAAGGGATTTTGAACGACTAGAATTGGAGGTTAAGCATCTGATGAAGTCGGACGAGAAATTATTTGCAGTAACAGCGAGCCCGACCTTATTAGATAAAATTAAGGATGCTCAAGAGAAGGATGAAGATTGTGATAGTATCAAGAAGCGAATTGCTGAAGGCAAGGAGCTAAAGTATAGGATTGATAGCACAAGACTGATAAGGTTTAAAGGAGGATCTGGGTACCGTTAGATCCAGAACTAAGAAAGGAGATTCTTTAAGAAGCTCACAGTACGAGGTACTTAGTACACCATGGAAGGACAAAGATGTATCAAGATTTGTGATAATACTTTTGGTGGCTGAATATGAAATGAGAAGTAGCAGAGTGCGTCAGCCAATGTTTGACATGCCAACGGGTTAAAAAGTAGAGCACCAACGACTGAGCGGACTACTTTAACCATTAGAGATTCCAGAGTGGAAGTGGGAGCACATAACAATGGACTTTGTGGTGGGTCTGCCACTAACACACAAGGGTTTAGATGTAATCATGTTAATTGTGGATCGTCTGACCAATTCTGCTCATTTTCTACCGATCAGGATACGATACAATCTGGAGTAGTTAGTGAAGCTCTATATGAATGAAATCATATCGCGTCACGAAGGGCCGATGTTTATTACATCTGACAGAGACCAACGCTTCATGTCAAATTTCTGGAGAAGTCTGCGAGAGAGAATGGGGACACAGTTGAGGTTTAGTACATGGTATCATCCTCAAATTGGAGGCCAGAGCGAGTGGATGATTCAGACCTTAGAAGATATGCTTCGAGCGGTCGTTATGGATTTAAAGCACAGCTGGGATGACCATTTGCCACTGGTAGAGTTTGATTACAACAACAACTATCACGCTAGTATCGGCATGCTACCGTACGAAGTGCAATATGGAAGAAAGTGTCGAACATTGTTGTGTTGGGACGAGGTTGGAGAGCAAAGGCTATTGGGAATAGAAATGGTACAGCAGACCGCAAATATAGTGAAGCGGAACAGAAATCAACTGGTAGCAGCACAAGACTGTCAGAAGAGGTATGCTAATCTACATCATCAAAAGAGGGACTTTGACGTGGGGAAGTTTTGTATTTCTAAAGGTATCTCCTTGGAAGGGGAAGATTCATTTCGGCAAGAAGGGCAAGCTAGGCCCTACGTTCATAAGACCATTCGAGATTTTGAGGTGAGTCGGTGAAGTGGCGTACGAGGTAGTGTTACCTCCTGAACTAAAGCACATTCACAATGTGTTTCATGTGTCTGTGTTGCGTTCATATAAACTGGACTACAAGCACGTTATCTCCTATGAACCAATCAAAGTAGAGAAAGATTTGTCCTAAGAGGAAGTTCATATCCAGATACTCGATAGGAAAGAGCAGAAGTTAAGAAATAAGGTTATACATTATGTAAAATTTCTTTGGAGGAACCACAATGCTGAAGAAGCTACGTGGAAACTCGAGGAAAAGATGAGGGAGAATTATCCACATCTTTTTTAGTAACCTTATGTGTAATTCTGGGGACAGAATTCTTATAAGGGGGGCATGTAATAACCACGAATTTTAAGTCATTTTGTAAGTATATTATTGATATTATAAATTTTGTGTCATATAGTGATTAAATACGTGATGACATATGTGGGAAGGAGTATATCTAAATAAATATATATATTGTATAATTTGATATATATATATATATATATATATATATATATATATATATGTGTGTGTGTGTGTGTGTGTGTGTGTGTATACTTACTAATTATATGAATTGAATTAAAAAGGAAGCCACATAACCTAATTATACATTAGGTGAGGTAATTAAATAACCTAAGGGTTATGGTATTTAAGAAATGTTAGTATTTAAAATATATACTAATCTAAGAGATTAATTTTATTCATCTCAATTGCTTATTTATTTTAAACCTAATTAAAGCAAACCTAATTAGGTTATAAGTTAAATGGTCATGATTAAGTATTTAAATCCCAAAAGTTGGGGATAAAAATCCTAAATAAATAATTAGGGTAAGAGAGATCAAAAGCAATGGACTATGTTACTCACATGGCCCAAATAATTAATTAGGAAGCCCAAAGGAATTAAATTAAAGAACCAATCCTTAGCCCATTAATTTAAGGACATTTTAGGCATTTGATTAATCAAATTGGGCATAAAAAATAAAGCAAAAATGGCAAGTTGATTTGATACTTATGTTTCCACAAGTGGTAAACTAATCTCTTTTTATCTTAAGCTCTTACACAAAGTACATGTGTATCAAGCTCCCATTGGTGGAAAATCCTAATCTAGATTACATGCAAACCTAAAAGAAGAGATAACGGTATTTACCCAATGGTTAAAAGAAGTATGCGGAGATATTAGTATAGATATAGATTTTATATCTATACTAATATATTAATAGCCTCATTTCATCTCATTTCATTTCCATTCCATCTCATTCTCTTCCAAGCTAAAAGAATGAGAAAAACACAAAGAGAGAAAAGAGAGAGAGGGGTTGCAAGCTCTTACGCATCCTAAGTTCCTACACTATTTTGGTAGATCAAGGATATTAGCTAGAAAATCAAGGTGAGCTTCTAATCTAGTTCTTCTCTTCTTATTTGTTTTGTTTTCAAGGTTATTGAGGAGTATTGCTCTAAGACTCATAAACCTTTAGATCCATATAATTCATGTAAGGATCTAAGCATCTTGAGTGTTAGAATAATGATCCAAAGGAAGAAAATGAACTTATGTTCCTTAAGGGTGAAAACTCTAGCTTTTTCTTCACTTGGATCCTTTATAACTTGAGATCTACACCTTCGATTTGTGATTCGTCAAAGGGTGGTGCTAGATATGTAAGTTACCAAGTAAACCCAAGTGGTAGAACCCCAAACCACTAATTTTTCCAGCCATAGTGGCTGGTGGAGTTAAAACTGTCCACTATAGAACAAAACAAGTTGACAGTTTCTGTCCACGTGCTACCAAGGGTAGTTTTGTCAATTTTCTAAACTTTAAAAATTTTGGGAAAAATTAGGTAGGTACCTTGATGAGTTATCTACATGTAGGAAAAAGAACATGCACATTTTCATGTATAGAATGGGAGGAATAGTCTTTACCGAAAAGGACTCTTTAAAAAGAAAACCCGAATAATTCATTGTGTATGACTACAAAACATCTAAAATTTTTACAACGAGTTAGTATATGTTTTGAGAGCAAATTTCAGAAATTTTTGGGTAAAATTCAATTTACTAAAAATGTAATAAGATCCGAGTGTTTTAGGCAGTTTAAAAATAGTAAAACAAGTTCTAAAATTTCAGGAAAATTTGGGAATCATTTTTGGGTCATACACTGTCCAAATTCAGAAAAGAAGAATTTTTGGAATCAGTTTGGTATTTTTCCTAAAAATGATGAAGTTATGAATAAAAAGAAATAAATAGTTAAATGATGTCATAAATAAGGAAAATATGATTTTAATGCTTGAATATTCCTAATATATAATATTCTGACTATTTGAAGGTATTTTGGTAATTTATAATAAGAAGTATTATTTATGACCTTTTATGAGTATTAAATAAGTGGTTTAATAAAGGGTAAACAATTAGAATAAATTATTTATTGACCTAATAAATTATTAAAATATTATTATGATATTAATAATATTAAAATCGATATTTTTAAATAAGTAAGAATATTGAAATTAAAATTTATTTAAAATATTATTAGATGACTAATAATATTAGATTAAAACCTTGATAAATGATTAAAATATTATTAAATAACAAATAATACTAGATTAAAATATTATTAATATAATTAGTAATATTATATTAAAATATTATTAAAAGATTAATAATATTAAATTAAAGTATTATTAGTTAATTAAAATATTATTAAATAATTAATAATATTCGAAATTAAATGTTATTAAAATATAATAACATTAGTAAAGGAATAAAATATTTGTAGACACTCAAAATTTTCTGCACAACTGTTACTAACATTACAGGAGGGCATAATCATCTTTGGAGATAACTCTGGAAGACAGCTCACATCCATTTCGGATACTACCAGAAGTTCAGTCTCCATTTCGGATACTATCGGAAGTTCAATTTCAACCCCGGACCACACACCGGGAGTATCGGTCTCAACCCCAGAACACACATCGAGAACATCATTTCAAACCTCGGAGATAACCCAGAGTTTTGTCCTTGGCGATAACCCCAAGGAATGCTATTGTTGTTCCGGCGATAACCCTGGAAATGCTTGTTTCAAATACATGCGATCAGTTTCAATTTCAGATCTCCTGCTGAGGCACTCATACCGCAGACACTGGAGCTAACACCGGACAGACAGGCATCCACAAGATGATATTGCGACATTCAACACATGCAGCAGTCCAATCTCAGATGTAACCCTGAGCAACGTCTGCTTTCAACTCAAATCGGCGATAACACCGACGAGGAGTCAAACGTCATCTTGCTACCTCAACATCTGCGCGTCGTCTCGACACTTCAATACATACATACATACAACTATGTCCTTCAAGAACTAGGATGTCCAATCCCGAGTGACTATTACGTGTGGCAGCACACCGAATAGAATTTGAAACTTGAAGATCATGGGCATGGTCCCCTCTTCCTGACTTTGTACAACCTCTATTCCATGTCATTGCGTAACTCTCGACACAAGTAGTCTGAAGAAGGTCACATATACCTCGTTCGAATGCTCGAATTGAAGTTCTATAAGTTCGAGCAGACATTAAAGGTACGAGTGAGTGCACGCGTCGAGATAACAGGACCGCGGAACCCCTAAGGCGGCTCGGGTATACAGTGCATCTTAAAGCAGCCTGCAGTACACTATGGCTAGCGATCTATAAATATAGAGCTTGGGGTTAGCCATTTAAAAAGAAAAAAGGCGAGGAAGCCCTATCCAATTTTCTTTATACACACCCCATATTGAGTGCTTGCTCTTTTTAAACACATGTTAGCCCACATACAGTTATACATTTACCAGCGGGAGCTGAGTATTCATCCATATAGAGTCATAGAAGTCTGCATTGGTATCCCACTGTAAGCCTTCTTACACTTTATAAAGCCGTTCTATTTATATTTGCACACACTATTCTACACATTGAGAGTCGTGTTGTGTGTGTATGCCCGAACTTCGGTCCGTGGTTTTCATTTCTGTCTATATATATATATGTATATATTTTTATATGGACTAACATTATAGAGTTATGCCTCGATTGAGCCTAGACTTTGGTCTGGAGCGTTTATTTACTTATATATATATATATAAAGCGTGTTGTCGGATTCTATCGATGAGCACTAGACTTTGGCCAGAGCGCTTAATTGCTTTATATTATATATGTATATATATATATATATATATATATATATATATATATATACATATAAACTATGTTCAGCACTACATCGATGAGCACGGATTTTATATTCTATATGCGTTTACATGCTTATATATATATACATATATATAATTGTTGTCGGACATATCCGATGAGCCTGGATTTCATATTCGGAGCATTTATTGCTTATATATATATATATATATATTTACATTTCGTCCTGCTTGGAGTTTACTTCGTGGCAGTTGATAGCTTTTACAGCTTTACTTACATTCAAGTCCCGCCTAGAGTTTACTTCGTGGTAGTTGATGGAATTTACTACTTCATTTACATTTCTGATCCCCCATGGAGTTGCTTCGTGGTGGCTGATCATGCACATATATATATTTACCGCTTATATATATATAACTGCTTACTGCTTTCCTTACAAATTGCAGTATCTTTTGAGCCTAGGAATCATGTGATCACAGATTCAGTCCACTGAATCTAGATTCGGTTCCCGTGATGGACTTTTTCAGCTGTAAGAAGCTTGTACATTATTTACAGTGTACGAATTTCCTTGGATGGCTATCATGCCCATAAGGAGTTCGGCACTGCTGTATATTATTTTCTCAAAGATGCCTCGCATCTCAAAAATAAAAGCAAATAAGTCGAACATTTAACAATAAAATGGGAGTATGAAAAGGTCTCAATTCCTATTGAGCACATGGTTTGAAAAACCTCTTTTTACAAAACTTCATTGCTATATCCTGGTTAAAATTGAATTTTTCTACAAATTCAAACCCTGTGTATATAGGTGTGAACGAGGCCTCACACTACTTTCCAATAATTGCACATTAATCCACACACACACACACATTCATATAAAAGTTTCTTTGAGAAGTGGCGGTCACCGTGGCAACAAGGATGTTGGGGGGTGCCTAACACCTTCCCTCCGCATAATCAATCCCCCGAACCCATAATGAATCTCAGTTTCACAGACCCATTTAGCTGTGTCAAATCACTGGGTCAATGTGCAAACCTTTTCAGTTGTGTTGGTGAAACCAGTTAAAAACACCAACTGGCGACTCTTAAAGTCAAATCGTCGGCATTACACATGTCTGACCTTTTTCACTTAATTTTTCAAACAAATTTCACATTAACATGAAGACTCCAAAGAACGAGTAACAAAAAGGGACAAATAAAAATCCCGACATCGACAAGTGGCGACTCTGCTGGGGACTCCAGTAAGAGGGCTTAAGCTGCTATTGCAAGCTTTTCAAAACTGTTATATGCTTGTGTGTGAATGTTGCATTTACATTTATGATGAATGTGTACTAATGCATCTTACTTACTGCACTGCTAAAAATCTATCTGTGATATTAGTGCTTCGCACATGTCATCATTTTGCATAAACGGTGAGAGACGTTGTATGTGAATGTATGTTGTGTGGTTCCTCCACCAGGAGGCTATCCTGTCGGTGTTTGATTATTGGAGTCGTAGGAAGACTAATTCCAACGAGGCTCAAGAAAGGCACCACCCAGATTCGCTCCAGTTGAATGACCTGATTAACTTCTCGTCAAGTAGATTGCGATGATTTGGGAACCTTCAGGCCAAAAAGCCGCGAGAGTAACCTAAGATAGGTCAACCTCTGATAATCCAAACGCGGAGGAAAGTCTCTTCATACTTTCCATTTTCAATTACTTGTAAAAGCATTTACTTGTAATTTCATTCCATGTTCATCCATATGTAATGGAAATATAAAGAATATATGCGCATGCATGACATGTTATCAATTAACAACCATTTTTTGCAGGACCATATTCCTAAAAAACGGACACATTTTGATAACATTTACATTATCCCTAAGACTAAACTATATAAGTCTTTTGTAGGGAAACAATTGGGCATGTTACCCGCTCATAATCCAAAAAGGCCACAAGCTTACAACCAATTATGTCTTCTTCTGACCAGTCTAATACTGTTTCCCGAGAAGAATTTGACGGATTGAGTAAAAAAATCATAGACTTGGTTGTTCTTCTAAAAGAGTTGCATCAGTCTACTCAGGGTACAAAGATACCTACACATACAGAATCCTCTACACAAGGGGGAGCCCAATGTTTGGAAAAAACAATTCCAGAACCTCAGTTGGATACGACCAACAAAGACCCTGAAAACACCCATCTCAAAAGAGATCCAGACACCGGTGACATCAGAAAGAAGGTCCTCCAAATGGAGGAAACTATCCGTGTTCTCAAAGGGATTGGAATACATGGAAGTGTTGCATATGCTGACCTTTGCATATTTCCTGGTGTTCATTATCCAGAGAAATTTAAAACCCCTGATTTTAAAAAGTATGACGGATTAGGGGATCCTTATACACATTTAAAAGTGTTCATTGGAGAACTTGGATCTTATGCGGAAGATGAGAAGCTCAGAATGCAGCTGTTCCAAAAGAGTTTAACTGGAGAAGCCCGTTCGTGGCATACCAGATTAGACAATTCGAAGATCCATAGTTGGGAAGAACTAGCTCACACCTAACTCAATCAATACAATTTTCAATCTCAGATGGCTCCTGACCGGTACCAAATTACCAAGGTCAAGAAACAGTCTAATGAGTCTTTCAGAGAGTATGCTCAAAGGTGGAGGCGTCTGGCTGCTCAAGTTATTCCTTCCATGACAGAATCAGAAATGGTCATGACTTTCATAGATGTATAGGAAGCTCCTTTATATGAAAGAGTTCTAGCTGGTATTGGCAAACCATTTTCTGAAATGATCAAACACAGAGAAATGGCTGAGATGGGAATGAAGTCTGGTAAGATTCAAGACCTAGCCGCTCTCAAAGTAGTTGCTGAGCACATCCAGTCCGGAACTTATGGAAACAACCCCCAGAGGGTCCATAAAAAGAAAGAGGAGGATGTTTCCTTGATACTACAAGGACAGAAAGGCAATCAAAACATGCCTATATAGAGGAGAAACTACCCCTCTTTCCAGGCACAGTCTTCAAACCCTCCATTTCCTAGCAGTGGAGAAGTAAAGCGCCCTCGAAAGTTTACACCCTTAGGGGACTCGCTTGAGAATATCACACGTCTTCTTCCACCAACCAACCCTAATGGGAAGGGTTTTGATGCTACTCGGAAGTGTGTTTATCATGCCGGGGCACCTGGACCTGATACTTAAGTTTGTTGGGCCTTGAAACACAAGATCCAAGACTTAATAGACAATGGTGAGATTGTAGTCACAAAACCAAATCACCCTCATGTGCAAGACAACCCCCTTCATCAACACAAAGAAGAAGAGGTTAACATAATCAGTTGGAACGCTGGACAGAGTTCCCATTTTAACAGCGAAACATCCCAAACCATCAAAGACGGTGTTGACAAATGGGATTACGTAAAGTTCCAGTTTACTATGGAACGAAAGATGAAAGCTCTTTGCAAATAAATTGAGCAATTGGCAAAACTGGTGACTCATCAACATCAAGTCACATGCCAATTTATCAGGTAGGAGCATGCCTATCTCATTCCGTTTGTTATAAATGCTCCACCCTCACCTTCAAAAAGCGAAGCTATGGAGGATAAGGTTTCAAAGAGAGCAAATGCTGAAGCCAATCAGGATTTTGCCAACTAGAGGGAAATCACCTATCTGGGCCAACTGATAAGTGGGTTTTACACCTACTTATTGGATATCAATTTACGCGAATTATTCCCAACTCAAGTACATTCTAGTATGTTTTAGTTGCATTTCATGTTATTTTGCATTACATATATTTAGAACTCCTTTGGTGGAATAATTGTAGGAAATGGCATAGTTTGGCTATGCTAGATGGCATGAGGCTGATGTAGATGGCATGAGGTTGACGAATGCATGATAATGAAGGAAGGAAGGAAAAGAATGAACAAGTAGTAGTAGCAGGAGCATGACAGAACCAGAACCAGAGTACAAATTCCAACGAGGAATAGGCTTTAGGACGCGAGGCAGAAAAGGCTTTAGGACGCGCGCCCGCGCGAGAGCCCGGCCAGACAACTTTTCATACTGCAAGTCTTGGGACCGCGCGAGGAATACACTGGAGGGGCGCGCAGCTGCGCGTGATGGTTGCTGATGCTGAGCTGTTTATTTTAATTTCCAATTTTAAAGGGTTGTAATTGATTAAAACGATATCTGACTGGTGTCAGACATATCATTGATAACGTTTGACGTATTTTTGACAGTAGTAACTAGGGTTTACACATTGGGAGAGATTCTAATGAAGAACAAAGCCTACATTCCATCTTTTCTAATTCTTCTTGGGATTTTCTGTCATTGTGGATCATTATTATTATTTTGCTGAATTTTTATGAGGAGTTGAACGCTAACTTTGGTTTACAATCTGCAATTAGGTTTGATCATTTCTATCCTTCATCTATCAATTGTTTGCTTGTTAATCATATTTAGCTTTGATCCCATAATGGCTTTTGGTTCAGTTATGAACCAAACTCCATTATAGGATTCTAACGAATTTTAATATGTAGTTTAGTTGCATGCTTGATTGCTGGGGCTATTTTACATATCATATGGGATTTTTATCATGATTGTTTTGCATGTATGAATGCTTGATCACCATTCGTTTCAGTACTTGCATGGAATTGACAATAAACATGCAAGTATGGACTATAATCGTGATAGCATACGTATATGGGGCTGTTTTATATAGCTTGTGTATTTTGTGAACGAGATAGACATATACTTATTCACCGTATGAGTTAAAATAAGGGTTTGTGCTTAAATTCAGTATGATTGCAATTTCACATAGACATATAGTGAATTTGGTTATATTGATGATTACATGGAGTCTATCATTTGTGGATGCTGTGTATGTAAGACCCCAACTTATTATAAATGAAATTAAATTTTCTCTATTTATTATTTTGAAATAGTAAGGGTTGATTTGATTAATGTAGTTAGTTATGGGTAAAATGCGCAAATATTTCAAATAAGCAAGTGGTTATAAAATATTCATTTTTATCGGAGAATATTCGTTTGTTCGTGGAATATTCTTCTCACGGGAATATTAAATGCAACGACGCTTGACCTTGTGTGGGCCCCATAACTGAAAGCGATTGGATGAAGAAAGCAGCGAGTATAAGTTGTTTATAAATAACGACGTAGTTGTTATCAAGTATTATCTTGTTGGAATACTCGATTGGTTAAAACACGGTAGAAACGGTATTGCACCAATTATTGATTCTTATGTAAGAAGGCACTACTCAATAATTGTTACGATGAATTACCGTTCAATATTTTATTTTATCGATTCAATAATTCTTTGATTGATATTTTATATTATTGTTGTTTCAATAATTGTCACTACACGTATTTTCCATTATCGGATCAATAATTCATATTATTTGAATAATATTATTAGATAACATTATTGGCAATGTCTAGAAAGTTACATCTAAGGAGAGTTTTGTCACCTAATCAAGGCTTAGTAAGGAGAAATCCTTATTGGAAAGCTCCCTCTTTCCAGGGAACGACCTAGTTGTCGATATTATGATTCTGTAATATTATTTGTGAATAATTAATTATTGATTTATATGATAAGGAAAATATTCATTTTATGTGGATATAGATGGAGAGAATTTTTAATGTGACAATTGTTGAAAATTGATATTTTATCTTTTCCGATAAAATAATTCATTTAAAAATATTATTATATTAATATAATAATGGTGATATTTTTACAATGAATGTGGGATATATGAGTATATGAGGAGTATATTTGTTTCTAAAAATATTTAAAACATGTTTTTCATGTTTGTGGACCCCATTTCTTGACTAAAATTTGATTTTGGCCTGTAAAATCGCTCGTTTGTGGATTTTCGGTCAATTTCTGTTTGGAATTTGGAAAAACTTAAACTTACAAAGTTGTAGAGAATGGAATTTCCTATGGAAAAGACATAAGGTTTGAATTTTTTTTTTGATAAAAGGGCTATTTATTATGAATTATTGAAGTTCCGGATTAATTAAATTTTGGAAGTTTTAATTGTTTTAATTATAAAAAACGTTTTTCTTACTTTTTGAGAGGTGTGCTACATGTGTGGCTGATAGTTGATTAAGAAAAAGTGTGCGTATGAAGTTTTATAAAAAAATATATTAATATTTAATTAAATTTTCTACTTTGGTGTTCTAAGTATTTTCCTATAAATAGGGTGCTTAGGTTAGAATTGAAAATCACACCAGAAACTGAAGTTTTCTCTCTCTATATTATCGAGCGTATTCTTGTGAGTATTTTGATACTTTGAGTGTTGCTATACGGTGCAAGTTCCCTTCACCACTATATCCTGTATTCTAGTCAGAAGTACTGTCTTTTCGAGGTAAGGGATATTGTGACGCCCCCAAAATAGGTATACATCACCCATTTTGAGTCGCCAAATACATGGTACAGAAACAACTACAACTTTATTATTACAACAGTAAAACTGTGAGTTTGAATACAAATATTATCTTTTAGACAATATCTATACTCAAATAAATCCTCATCACATTTATTGATACATTATTTTACAAAAATGGTGAGGACTACTAAACAACTCTTTCTAGAACCTTCATTCCATACCCCAGGCTGCGTACTCGCTATATTCTCGCCTCCCGAGAAGAAAAATGGAAACAAAAAGGAAAGGGTGAGCTCAACTAGCCCGGTAAAGAATATTATGACTAAGATAATGTACAACAAATTATCGTTAGTCTTCAAGCAGAGGAAAAAATCTAATAGAATACAATAGACAACAAATTTTAAATCAATATTCGCAATGAAATAATAATTCATTAGAAGAGTTAAGTAGAGAATGCAAACTACTATCTTCTATGTATGAATTTAAAAGTTCATCGTCTATCTTTTATCCCTGTAACATCAATCAATATACATCAGGAATCAAATATTTATATTTGCACTATAGGCCAAAGATATTCATCAGTTGGTCATGTTCATCTAAACACCTGTTCATCTTTGCACTACGGGCCAAAGATATTCTTCAGAAATCATTCTTCTTTGTACTACAGGCCAAAGATATTCAATAATATCATTATTTAAGACTGAGGATTATGAAAAATATTTTTAAAGAAACGAATCCAGTGAAACAAAATGACAAGGATTAAGGATTAAGGATTCGTACTTTGTTTTATCCACATCCAAAAATACCTCAAAAATAATCATAGTGGTGTAAAATTCAAGAATGATCAAAACATGGATACAATCAAAGCTAGTATCCATAATAGATATTTTGGACAAAAAGAAGAAATTTCATTTTTCGGTGATTAGTGCCGTATTCGTGAATAGTCAAGATATCGTGAATAAAGTCGATATCGTGAATAGTAACTCTAACACCAAAAGATAGAAATTTCACAAAAAACATCTTCACGCTTCATGAATAGTAACTCGTGAATAGTAACTCGTGAATAGTAACCCCGACATGAAAAAGTTCCAAATTTGATAAAAAGTTCCAACCAATATTTCAGCATAATGATATTGAAGAAATAATATCATTTGAGAAGAAAATAACATCCCTTACCTCGAAAGATTAGTACTTCTAGCTGGAATACCGGGTATAGTGCTGAAGGAAACTTGCACGTTCTAACAATACTCAAAGTATACTCAAAATACTCACAAGAATACGCTCGATAATATAGAGAGAAAACTTCAATTTTTGGTGTGATTTTCAATTCTAACCTAAACACCCTATTTATAGGAAAATGCTTAGAACACCAAAACAGAAAAATTTAATAAAATATTAATATATATATTAAGATTTCTACGCCAACCTTCCTAGATCTGATCTCAGCTCATTATGCACATGTTGTAGCCCACAAAACAAACAAAAAACGTTTTTATTATTTAAAATATTTTAAACTTCCAAAAATCAATTATTTCGGAGCTTCGGAACTTCAATAATTCATAATAAATACCTGTTCTATTAGAAAATTTGAATCTCGCGAGTTTTTATAGGAAATTCAATTCTCTACAACTTTGCTGAAGAAAGTTTTTCCAAATTCCAAACAAAAATTGACCGAAATCCACAAACGGGGGATTTTATAGGCTATAATCAATTTTCAGTCAATAAATGGGGTCCACCGACATGTTTAACATGTTTTAAACATTTATTGCAACAAAAATACTCTTCCTCCTTGTATACTCATATATCCCACATTCGTTGTAAAAATATCACCATTATTATATTATTAAAATATAATAATACATTTAAATGAATTATCTTATCAGAAAAAGATAAAATTTCAATTTTCAACAATTGTCACATTAAAATTTTTCTCCATCTATATCCACATAAAATCAATATTTTCCTCGTCATATGAATCAATAATTAATGATTCACAAATAATATTACAGAATCACAATATTGACAACCAGCAGCTTCCTCAGAAAGAGGGGCTTTCAATAAGAATTTCTCCTCTTCTTGCCGCAATTAGGTGACCAAACCTCTCCTGTAGGCCGTAACTTTCTAGACATTGCCAATAATGTTATCTAATAATATTATTCAGATAATATGAATTATTGCTTCGATAATGAAAAATATTGTGTAATGACAATTATTGAAACAACAAAGAATATAAAATATCAACGCAAAGAATTTGAATCAATAAAATAAAATATCGAATAAAGAATTATCGTAACCATTATTGAGTAGTGCCTTCTTACGTAAGAATCAATAATTGGTGCAATACTGCAGTGTCTTCTTGTGTTTTAACCAACCGAGTATTTTAACAAAGATAACTGTGAATAACAACTACCGTAGATTATTTTTAACCAACTTATATTTGTCATTTTCTTCATCCAATCGCTTTTTTCAAGTTATGGGGCCCACACATGGTCGCTACCAATGCATTTAATATTCCCCGACAGCATTTAATATTCCACGCCTAAACGAATATTCCCTAAACAACAATGAATATTTTATAACCACTTGCTTATTTTGAAATATTTGCGTATTTTACCCTAACTATCCACATTAATCACATCAACCCTTACTATTTCAAAATAATAAATAGAGAAAATTAAATTTCATTAATAATAAGTTGGGGTCTTACAACCTCCCTCCTTATGAAATTTCGTCCTCGAAATTGACGTGACGTACACAGTGTTTCAAAAGGTGAGGATACCTCGCTTTCATTTCCGCTTCCAATTCCCGTGTCATTTCTCTATAGCATGATTCCTCCACAAAACTTTAACTTGTGGTATGACCTTTGCGCGTAGGACATGCTCCTTCCTATCCAAGATCTTGACAGGTACCTCCTCATACGTTAAGTCTTCGGCTATTTCGTTCGGTTCTAATTCTATAACATGGTTCGGGTCTTTCACATATTTACGAAGTACAGATATGTGAAACACACTATGAACACGAGACATACTTGGAGGCAACGCAAGTCTATAGGCTACATTTCCTACTCGGTCAAGAATTTGAAATGGACCAATAAATCGTGGATTGAGCTTTCCTCTCTTCCCAAATCTTGTAACTCCCTTCCATGGAGCGACTCGCAACAATACATGATCCCCTACACTAAATTTCACGTCCTTTCGATGAAGATCCGCATAACTCTTTTGTCGATCTTGTGCCGTTTGTATACGTTGTCGAATCATTTGAATCTTTTTTCGGTGAGTCATACGCATTTAACTTCGGGTCCCAACAATGTTGCTTCACCCACCTCATCCCAACATATTGGAGAACGACATTTTCGTCCATATAATGCTTGAATGGAGCCACACCTATACTTGCTCGATAAGCTGTTGTTGTAGGAGAATTCCACCAATGGTAAATACTTATCCCAAACCGCCCTTGAAGTCTAGGACACGAGTCTTAATAGATCTTCAAGAGTTTGAATAGTCCTCTCGATTGTCCATCCGTTTGGGGATGGTATATGCGAACTAAATCGCAAATCCGTGCCCATAGCTTTTTGCAAGCTAACCCAAAATCTTGAAGTGAATATTGGGTCACGATCCCAAACTATGGATATTGGCATGCTATGCAACCTCACAATCTCATTCACGTCACATACTAGCAAGACGTTCAAGGAATAAGTCTCCAGATCGGCAAGAAATGAAAGCGGACTTGGTTAATCTATCAACAATAACCCAAATAGCATTGATGCCTTGAGAAACCGTAGGAAGACCCGTAACGAAATCCATGGTAATGTGTTCCCACTTCCATTTCAGAATCTCAAGTGGTTGCAACGGACCCTTAGGTACTAGATGCTCTGCCTTTACACGTTGGCAAGTTAAACACATCGAGATAAACTTTGCAATCTCTCTCTTCATATTGTTCCACCAAAATGTATGTCGAAGATCACGATACATTTTAGTACTTCCAGGATGGATTGAAAATGGTGTATTGTGTGCCTCCATCATAATCTTATACTTCAAATCAGAGTCATTAGGAACACAAAGTCTAGAGTGGACTCGAAGTATTCCTTCTTCATCAATTCTCACTTCAGGAATAGCTCCTTCTTGTACTTTCTTCTTCATACGCATCATCTCCGATTGGTGGCTTGAGCAACCGTGTAACTTTTTCTATTAAAGTTGGCTCTATGCGTATACTTGACATCATCGCACTCGTTCCCGCATATGATCTTCTACTCAACGCGTCAGCTACCACGTTCGCTTTTCCAGGATGGTATTGAATAGTGTGGTCGTAGTCTTTCAATAGCTCGAGCCAACGTCGCTGCCGCATGTTGAGTTCTTTTTGAGTGAAGAAATATTTAAGGCTTTTATGGTCTGAATATATCTCCACTTTCTACCCATATAGATAGTGCCTCCATATTTTTAGCGCGAAAACGACTGCTGCTAACTCTAGATCATGAGTAGGATAATTCCTCTCATACTCTTTAAGTTGTCGCGAGGCATAGGCTATGACTTTCCCACGTTGCATGAGAACACATCCTAACCCTTTGCCTGAAGCATCACTGTAGATAACAAATCCATCCGAACTAGACGGTATTGTTAGAACAGGTGCTGAAATAAGTCTCCTCTTAAGCTCTTGGAAACTCTTCTCGCATTCTTCGCTCCAAACGAATTTTGTATCCTTCCGAGTTAGCTGAGTTAATGGAGTAGCGATTCGAGAAAACCATTCCACTAATCTCCGATAATAACCAGCTAAGCCCAAAAAGCTACGTACTTTAGTCACCGACTTCGGTTGCTCCCAACTTTGTATTGGTTCAATCTTCGCCGGATCCACGGATACTCCATGTTTTGACACCACGTGCCCAAGAAATGCTACTTCCTCAAGCCAGAACTCGCATTTTTTCAATTTGGCATATAGTTGGTTTTCACGAAGCCTTTGGAGTACCAGCTTCAAATGGTGCTCATGATCTTCACGGCTTTTGGAATATATGAGGATGTCATCAATAAAGACAACAACGAATTGATCCAAATATTCCTTGAATACTCTGTTCATCATATCTATGAAAGCCGCAGGAGCATTAGTTAGTCCGAAAGACATGACTAAGAATTCATAATGCCCATACCGAAGTTCTCAAGGCGTCTTTGGAATATCCTCGGTTCTAATCTTCAATGATGATATCCGTAAGCGAAGATCGATTTTTGAAAAGAATTGTGCCCCTTGCAGAATCGGGTCAAACAAGTCATCAATACGAGGTAGAGGATACCTATTCTTGATGGTGACATGGTTCAATTCCGATAGTCAATACAAAGTCGCATATTCCCATCTTTCTTCTTTACTGAATAAAACAGAGCATCATCGAGGAGATGTACTTGGGACGAATGAAACCGATGTCCAACAATTCACGTAGTTGGACCTTTAACTCCTGAAGTTCAATAGGAGCCATTCGATATGGGGTTTTAGAAATGGGCTTTGTACCGAGTTCAAGATCAATAAAGAATTCAACTCCACGTTACGGGGTAGACCAGGAAGTTCTTCAGAAATACGCCGGAAAGTCAATAACAATGAGGAATATTATTCAAATTTGACGTGTCTTTATTCAAATCCATAACATGGGCTAAGAAAGCTTGACATCCATTTTTCAATAAACGAATAGCTTTATGATTAGATATGACAGTGATTTATTTTAATGGTTTAGTTGCTTGAATTGCATAAATGTCAGTTGGTTAGGAATATGAAAACTAACAACCTTACGAAAACAATCAATTTTGGCATGATGAGTAGTTAACCAATCAATCCCTAAAATCACATCAAAAGAAAGTATCTTTAAAGAGATAAGGTCAACAGGTAAGGTAATGGTGCCAACTTGAATCAAACAAGATTTATAAACAATGGATGTGATAAACGTTTCTCCTAATGGAGTTTCCACAGATAGGACAAAGTCTAATTTCTCCGGAGTCAAGTTTAAACGTTGAGCACAAGCAGGAGAGATAAATGAATGAGTAGAACCGGTATCAAGTAAGGTATAAACTTCGCAAGAATTTATAAATAGCTTACCCGTGATCACCTCGTTTGGGTTCCTCGATTTTGACCCGATCACAACAAATGCTCTTCTCGGAATCGTTGACTTTGACTTTTTCGGGGATGATCTTTTGAGTCACCGTCCCCGCTTAAACTAGGTTTTGCTATCGACAATCTCGAGCGATATGTCCTTCCTTTCCACAATTATAGCATACCTTGAAACTGTTGTAGGCGGTTTGGGATGATATATGTCCCTCTTTTCGCATTTGTAATATATGGATGGGTGGTCGTTCTCCTCCCTTAGAACCGGGCCATACTTAAGACTTTGTCGTCTTAACATGATCGTTGTTAAATCTCCTCTTTTTAAAATCTCCTCCCGACTCGCTTCTTCTATTTTCATGGCCATGATTACCACCCGAGTGGTTACCATTTTGTCCGTCTGTTTCTTTCTCCATTTGGTTAGCATTATTCATTGATCGCTATCTCTCGGTGCGATCCTAGTTATGGTCCCTCGGTTGAACATACTCGTTATCTCGCTCTAACAATTGAGCCATGTTAACAACATCTGAATAGAGAGAAAATTTATAAGAAATGAGATCTTGACGTATGCCGGGTTTCAAACCTCTAAGAAACATCCGTGTAATATACGTTCCTCATTCTCCACGAAAATGAGGTGAAAACTGGATAACTCGCAAACTTTTCCTCGTACTAAGACACCGTCATGTTATTCGCTCCAGCCTAATAAACTCCACTTCCTTCATATGACGAACACTTTCGTGAAAGTATTTGTCATTAAATAGTTTCAAACGTCTCCCAAGACATCTTTGAGTGCGGATGGATGGGTACGTTTCACGACTCCGACCGAAGAGTCCGCCTCGCCCACGGAACATAAAGGTGGCGAATGGAACCTTCTGTTCTCTCCGTACATCCCAAGATATCGAATATCTTGGTAATTTTTGACCCATGTTTCCGCCATGATCGGATCGGCTTTCCCTTAAATTCGTGGTCCCAACTCTTTGAAGGCGCTTGGTTGAAAACCCGTGAATTGCTATCATTTCCTCCTATATTTTGAACACGAAGTCTCCTCCCGATTTTGCATAAAGCGCAAAAAGCTTCTAAACATCCCTCGTTCATCATCTCTTTCGGTGGTGTTGTTCACGGGAGGAACATTGCCGACTGTTGCACGTTCTCCTCGTTGGTGAGTACAGCGTCTCCACGGTCTCATTTCCATTGCTAATATTCTCATCGACATTCTCAAATATCGTCATAAAACAAGGGTTAATTAAGGAAATCAATATATCACATAATATCCCTATATAATCTTGACCAACTAACAAATAAGCTTAGGTAGGACATACTAGCGAAGGATTTACTCGTCTCTCCCTCCTAGTTCTATTCCCCGATCTCCGCCAGAGATCATATCCCTAAGCTCGATACAAGCGTGACGCCCCCAAAATAGGTAAACATCACCCATTCGAAGTCGCCAAATACATGATACGAAATAACTACAACTTTATTATTACAACAAGAAAGCGTGAGTTTGAATACAAATATTATCTTCTAGACAATATCTATACTCAAATAAATTCTCATCACATTTATTGATACATTATTTTACAAAAATGGTGAGGACTACTAAACAACTCTTTCTAGAACCTTCATTCCATACCCAGGCTCGTACTCGCTATATTCTCGCCTCCTGAGAAGAAAAATGGAACAAAAAGGAAAAGGGTGAGCTCAACTAGCCCAGTAAAGAATATTATGACTAAGATAATATACAACAAATTATCGTTATTCTTCAACAAGGAAAAAATCTAATAGAATACAATAGACAACAAATTTTAAATCAATATTCGCAATGAAATAATAATTCATTAGAAGAGTTAAGTAGAGAATGCAAACTACTATCTTCTATGTATGAATTTAAAAGTTCATCATCTATCTTTTATCCCCAGTAACATCAATCAATATACATGGAATCAAATATTCATCTTTGCACTCTGTGCCAAAGATATTCATCGATTGGTCATGTTCATCTAAACACTGCTCATCTTTGCACTCACGGCCAAAAGATATTCTTGTAAATCATTCATATTTGCACTACTGAAGCCAAAGATATTCAATAATATCATCATTTAAGACCGAGGATTATGAAAATATTTTTAAAGAAAGCGAATCCCGGTGAAACAAAATGACAAGGATTAAGGATTAAGGATTCGTACTTTGTTTTATCCACGTCCAAAAATACCTCAAAAATAATCATAGTGGTGTAAAATTCAAGAATAATCAATACATGGATACAATCAAAGCTAGTATCCATAATAGATATTTTGGATAAAAAGAAGAAATTTCATTTTTAAATTGAATAGTGCCAGATTCGTGAATAGTCTCAGATATCGTGAATAGTCTGCCAGTATACGTGAATAGTAACTCAGAACACCAAAAGATAGAAATTTCACAAAAAACATCATCACGCTTCATGAATAGTACTCGTGAATAGTAACTTGTGAATAGTAACTCATGAATAGTAACTCGTGATAGTAACTCATGAATAGTAACCCCGACATGAAAAAGTTCTAAATTTGATAAAAAGTTCCAACCAATATTTCAAAGATAATGATATTGATGAAATAATATCATTGAGAAGAAAATAACATCCCTTACCTCGAAAGATTAGTACTTCTAAATTTGGAATAGGTGTATAGTCTTTGAAGGAACTTGCATGCGTCTAACAATACTCAAAGTATAATCAAAATACTCACACGAATATGCTCGATAATATAGAGAGAAAACTTGAGTTCGATGTGATTTTTAATTCTAACCTAAGCACCCTATTTATAGGAAAATGCTTAAAACACCAAAGCAGAAAATTTAATAAAATATTAATATATATATTAAGATTTCTCGCCAACCTTCCTAGATCTGATCTCAGATCATTATGCACATGTTGTAGCCCACAAAACAAACAAAAACGTTTTTATTATTTTAAATATTTTAAACTTCCAAAATCAATTATTTTGAGCTTGAACTTCAATAATTCATAATAAATAGCCCTTCTATCAGGAAAATTTGAATCTCTCAAGTTTTTATAGAAAATTCAATTTCTACAACTTTTCAGAAGAAAGTTTTCCAAATTCCAAATAGAAATTGACCAAGAAATCCACAAACGGGGGATTTTACAGTTATAATCAAATTTCAAATCAATAAATGGGGTCCATGACATGTTTAACATGTTTTAAACATTTATTGCAACAAAAGACTCTTCCTCCTTGTATACTCATATATCCCACATTCGTTGTAAAAATATCACCATTATTATATTATTAAAATATAATAATACATTTAAATGAATTATCTTATCGTAAAAAGATAAAATTTCAATTTTCAACAATTGTCACATTAAAATTTTTCTCCATCTATATCCACATAAAATCAATATTTTCCTCGTCATATGAATCAATAATTAATTATTCACAAATAATATTCTGTAATTACAATATTGACAACCAGTAGGTTCTAGGAAAGAGGGGCTTTCAATAAGAATTTCTCCTTCTTGGCGCAATTAGGTGACCAAACCTCTCCTTAGATGCGAACTTTCTAGACATTGCCAATAATGTTATCTAATAATATTATTCAGATAATATGAATTATTGCTTCGATAATGAAAAATATTGTGTAATGACAATTATTGAAACAACAACAATATAAAATATCAACGCAAGAATTATTGAATCAATAAAATAAAATCTTGAGCGATAATTCGTAACCATTATTGAGTAGTGCCTTCTTACGTAAGAATCAATAATTAGTGCGATGCTGGTAATCTTCTTGTGTTTTAACCACCGAGTATTTTAACAAAGATTAACGGTAATAACTTCTGCGATTATTTTTAACCAACTGTTATTTGTCGTTTTCTTCATCCAATCGCTTTCCGTTATGGGGCCCACACATGGTTGCGCCATCGTACGAATATTCCCCGACAGTACGAATATTCCACGACTAAACGAATATTCCCCGACAACAATGAATATTTTATAACCACTTGCTTATTTTGAAATATTTGCGTATTTTACCCCTAACTATCCACATTAATTACATCAACCCTTACTATTTCAAAATAATAAATAGAGAAAATTAAATTTCATTAATAATAAGTTGGGGTCTTACAGATATTATTTTTTAAAAATGATATTATTTCTTCTAATATCTTATCTTAGGAATATTGGTAAGATTTTATTGTAAAATTCTTGTCTTTTAAGTAATCGGGTTTACTATTCACATATCTGACACTATTCACGAATATGTTGAAGATTCACAAAAAATTAAATTTTCATTTTTGTCCAAAATATCTATTATGGATACTAGCTTTGATTGTATCCATGTTTTGATCATTCTTGAATTTTACTTCACAATGATTATTTATGAAGTATTTTTGAACTTCGGATTGTTTTAAAGTACGAATCCTTAATATTTGTTCTTTTGTTTCTTTGGATTCGCTTTTCTTTAAAATATTTTCATCATCCTCAGGTCCTAAATGATGGTATTACTAAATATCTTTGGCTCAGAGTAGCAAAAGATGGTTGATTTTCTTATGAATATCTTTGGCCGTAGTGCAAAAGATGTACAGTGTTGAGATGAACATGATTAACTGATGAATATCTTTGGCCTATAGTGCAAAGATGAATATTTGATTCAAGATGTATATTGATTGATGTTACAGGGATATAAAATTGATGATGGACTTTTAAACTCATAGATAATAGTAGATTTCATTCTCTACGTAACTCATCTATGAATTATTATTTCCGCTGCGAATATTGATCTGAAACTTGTTGTATATTATATTTTATCAGATTTTTTTCCCTTTTGAAGACTAATGATAATTTGTTCTATATTATCTTAGTCATAATATTCTTTACTGGGCTAGTTGAGCTCACCCTTTTCCTTTTTGTTCCATTTTTCTTCTCAAGAGGCGAGAATGTAGCGAGTACTAGTCGGGGTATGGAATGAAGGTCTTAGAAAGTTGTTTTAGTAGTCCTCACCATTTTTGTAAAATAATATATCAATAATTGTACTGAGGACTTATTTGAGTGTTGATATTGTCTAGAAGACAATATTTGTATTTACACTCACAGTATTTATGTTGTATTAATAAAGTGGTAGTTATTTTTGTACCATGTTATTGACGACTCAGAATGGGTGTTGTATACCTATTTTGGGGGCGTCACAATTGTCCTGGTAACGTATGCATGTATTCTTTTCCAATTTCTATCTGTTGGAAAATGATTTATCACATAAAATACATTTAGATACACATTAGTGAATATGCATGCTGATATGACTTTATAAAAAATATTCAACATAGTAAATGTTAGTATTAAACCATGCTGAACATAATGATGTGAAAAAAATAAGATTTTTGAAATAGTCAAATTGGCACCTTTTACTGTCATTTCTTATCCCATTTGAGGACAAATGAGTAAAGGTAGAAAAACAAAATAATCATGGTAATTAGACTACACTTAAAGATTTTTTACTATGATGTATTAATTCATGTAGGATGTATATGACTGTAGGTAGGTGTGCTACTGAATGGCCACCTAGTCATGCGTATGTGCATGTGGATAGTCCTGTTTACAAAGGGGACTATGGAAAATTTTTCCAAAACGTAGGCATTGGGTAGTCATGCATTTTAACTCTACTGTTGATGTATGTTAAAATAATGCATGCACGCATGTAGTCATAAAATGCATTTTGAAAAGCTCTAGATAAGAATTTACCACACTCTTTCTGAGGTGATTTGGAGATTTTTTGTCCACATATATGGATCTGGATCAGCCGAGTAGTTCCCGCAGGACCACTTCTGGTGTTCGACGAAGGGCTTTTGAAGTGCCTCGACCCTGTTCTATTAGACAGCCTCATCGTTTGGTGGAGGCAGTGATATGTCCTATCCAGGTTGAAGTGCCGAATGTAGAGGACGAGGAGGAGGATGTACTGGTTGAGGTTCCTGCTCCTGCTGCACGTGTTTCCCGTAGGAATTTGCCAGGCATTCAAGTGGCAAACCTAGAGCTCCTGGGTGATTTGTGTCGACACCCTTCAGTTTACCTGCATGCAAACAAGGTATGAAGTTAGATCTTAATCTTCCTTCTTTCCTATTGATGAGGATTAAAGGGTTATGATGTTAATCTATATTTGATGTAGGTTCCCGGCTTGACACAGCCTCAAGGAAACTGGTTCAACATCCACTCTATGTATCAGGCTCTGCATGATAACTATAGAGCGATTGTACATGGTTGGGGATTCGGGATGTTCTTTTCCGTTCTTCCCCACCGTTGTCCCTGGGGTTACCTCAGGGCATTGTCTGAGCGCTAGTTTCACCAGACTCAGTCACTCCATTTACTGGACTGTGAGGTGATGATGACGCCGATGGATTGGCGGTTTATCATAGGTATGGAGTTTGGAGGGACACCAGTGCCTTGTACGGCGGATATCACCCCCACTTCCGTTAATTCCTTGTTAGGAGTTCTAGACGAGGCACTCAAGGGCAGGACTGTACATGCAGGTCCTTTGAGCGTAGATGCAATGATCGGGATATTGATTGAGCCCATACCCGATGATGTGAGAGTCAAGGATCGCATTCTTCGGCGATTGTTCCTGATGATCATTAGGGGCTGATTCATAGCAGATAACTCTTCTACGGTGTCCTTCACTTTGATTAGCGCCACTCGACACATGGACCGTATAGGAGAGTATGATTGGGGTTCCTATACCTTTGCCTACTTCCTCAAAGGAATGCGCATACGTTTGCAAGGCTTGACTGAGGCTTGGTTATGATTCTACCCGTTTCTGCTGGTGAGTATTTCTCTTATCATTTCCCAAGTACAGGTTAAGAGTGTTGACTGATAGCAGATGTTGCCTTTGTGTTAGTAGTTTTTGGCCTATGAGAGGCTTCATGTTTGCATCATATAAGTGTGCTAGGTTTAGATACCTATCTACGAGGATGGAGATGGCATCATTCCATACTTGCGGAGGTCCCTGTTGCTGAGGGTTTTACTCAATGTCACCTACATTTGGAGTTATTGACAGCGGATGTCATCATATGGGTTCCCTATTCTGGAGAGCACTTGTGTTTTGGATTTGAGGATGGGTACCTGACTGGAGTTGAGTACGTGATTTCCACCCGTTGGATTCCTCTCTTCACGGATGGAGGATGGGAGCTCTACTTGGGAGAACGTGCTATCAGGAGCATTATAGGAGAGATTCATATGCCGATCTAGCCTCCTACCAGGCGTATCTCAGATTCCATATACTGAGACTTTACTTTTCGCAAGTACTTTATTTGAGCTTGAGTTTCAATTCTCAAGCATGTGCTAAGTGGTTTAATTATGTAAAATTATTCCACATCATTGTTAATTATATTTGTATTGATAACATTTGAATTCGTATAGTCTTTGACTTGTACCTTATTTAAAATATCTATAATCAATGAATTGTGGAAGTTTGAGTCTGAACCCTTGGTCAGTCAGACAATTGCATGAAAATCATTTATAAAAGCTATCCAAGCCATTTGATGGTATGGATTCTTAAACTGAAGTGAACACCCTTTATTATAGGGGAGTACCCCATGTATCTAATATAAGATACACACCACAAAGTTAAATTTTTTGCATATACATAGTGTGCGAGAGGTTGATCCCATAGATATGTATTTTGAGCCAGTAACCAAGGGGTCAATCAGCTAATGATTCCCTTGGAAGTTGTTCATAGTCTACTTGACTACTTGATATTCTAAAGGCACTTGTTGTCTCTTGCTTCTATTATTCAGATATTAAATCTTTCCAGATATTCATTTCATTCATGATATATATTATTCTTGTTGTACTTAAACTTGCTGAGTAAACTAGTTTCTCATCATTGCCATATCATGAACATTATTGCAGTTAAGCCCGAGATCTCAGGCAAGGGCAAGGAGAAGATGAAGTAATAGACTTCTAGTAGCAGGACTTTTGTTTCATGCTAGTTACATTAACTGTAAGAACCCGAATTTTTAGAGATTATTAAAATAAGAATTTCGTAGATAAAATTGTTAAGGCATGAGAAGATATATATATATATATATATATATATATATATATATATATATATATATATACTTGTTATGAGGTATGTGGTATGGTGTTGCATGGGGTAATATAAACTATGCAATAAGTAATTTCTCTATTTAATAAATAAATTATTATTATATATTTGTCATTTATTGAAGAAGCGAGTTATTTAAAGTAAAGAAGATGGATAGAAATTTATCCATGGATATTAAATAATTTATGTGAAATTATTTTATCATAGTATGTTGGTGACATTAAATATCTTTGATAATCACCAATTTCTTGAGTATATGTACGAGTAGGTATCAAGTTTAAGGCAGTGCGATCGTACCTTTACTGGTGGATGTATAGGAGCTGGGATAAATGATTCCTTTAGAGAGCGGAGGTATATACGAATTAGTAACCGATCTAACTCATTGTGAAAACAGTGTAGACGAGACGGAAACTAATTTGTTCGTTGTTTCGTTGTTTGTGGGAAACCACTAAGTGTACTATATTGAATACTATTAAAGACTCGATGTGTGCTAGGTTTAAACTCGTATATATGTATGTTGTTGATGAGAGAAGAAAATCTATATACCTTTAAATAAAAATTGGTTAGAGAATTATTAAGTAATTTGATACACGGCGAGAAGTGAAGATTAAAGGAATGTATGTATGTGTTATATATATATATATATCTTGAATTATGTGATTTGGTGGAAAGAAATTATATATATATATATATATATATATATATATATATGAGATCGTTATAGTTAACTAACTATTAAGGGAAATAGAGTTTGAACTTGAAGTTAATCTCTAAATTATTGAAGAATGTTGTGATAGATGTTAGTTAACTGGTATAGCAAGTGAGTAATTTAAAAGCATGAAGTATTTATGAATTGAAGCTAAGGTTCTGCTTAGGCAGAACTTGTCTGCCTCTAAATTTGAGGTGGTCTGTATGAAATTTTAAGCAAGTCTGTGGAATTTAAATTTCAAGAAATGAATACTAAGGACTCATATGTGTAATAAAAATATTAGTTGGTGATTAGGTTGTCCATGAATGGATTGAGCTAGCAAAAACATGAATTGAATGCGCGTTAGTTTATTAACCTAGAATGAATATCGGTTAATCAAGTTATATTATAGAATATTATATTTCCTTGTGTGGCACTAGTGTGGAATGAGAAAGAGTTGATTCACATACATAAGATGGTGAATTAATATATGTGTTTAACATAAAGAAAATAGAATGAATGCGTAAATTAAAAGGGAATTTTAATATATTACATAGTGTAATAATATATGAAAAGATTTGATAGTTTAGATATGTTATGGATAATAAGTGTCTGATAAAAGAAGGGGACCAATATATTTAAATATTGGATAGAGATGGATATATTAAGTTAATGCATTGAGATGTGGTTAACTGAAAATGTGTCAGGATAATTTATGGAAGAAAAAAATTGAGAAAGTATATTGGTATTGTATATACTAATTATTTTAAGAAAAATGATTATTTTAAATAAGGATGTCATAGAGTATAATTAATTAAGGTGGTTAAATAATATGGTATTAAGGTAAAGTGTGTCACACAAACTTTATATTAAATAAGTATTAAAATAATGTGAAATTGGAGAAAAGCCAAACATGGTCTAAACCCCTAATATTTCTATTATTGAGGTTATGGGCTTGAGTTATATAACTCTAGTAAATGAGATAAATGAGCCTGTTGTGGCCTGAGTATTAAAATTAAATCAGGATAAAGGTTTGACTGGAATTATTAAAAGAGAATTAATGGAAAGAGAATAAATGATTGATGTTGATCATTGTGATATTTATGTGTGATAGAAAATAATGGGTTGAGAATACCAAACTGAATAATATTTAGCCAAATTAAAATATTATTTGGACTAGCCCAATGTACATGGGATATAAGACTATATTGGCGTATATTTAAAATATAAGTATACTTCCTATATGTGGGTAGTTGCATATATCTGTGTATATATATACACATAACTTAATTTAATGTAGAAATATTAAGTCATTATAGTTGACTTAATGAGTCCAAAAAGAAATAAACTTTAGTATAATGAGACCCATTTCACAAATAAATTAGAAGTAATAAGCATTGTCCCAATTTATGTATCTCAGAAACTCTTCAGAAGCATAAATAGGTCATTGGCCTATCCTATTTCATTTCCACTGTTGATAGAGTTGATGATGGATGGGAGAATGGAGGGGAGGGAGCAGGTAACTGCTTTTCACTAAATCCCCCATATCCAATAGTTTATTATTCCTTTTGGTTTAAATCTGTGGGCAAAACCATTGTTTGGTCAATGGTTCCTCTATAAATAGAGACTCCTCCTCTTCATTCCCGTTTGTTGAAGTGTTTGAGTTTTGCTATTGAAAGTTAGTAGAATTGGAGAGTGAGTGTGGTAGAATTGAGGAGCAATTGGAGAATTGAGGAGTTAGAGTTACCAATTAAAGCTTTAAGAGGTAACCTTACTGTCATTCATGTTCTTAATTCCAAAGTTTGATAAGTTCTCATAATTTTCCAAAATTCTTTGTTAAGTTGGTTAAAAATTGAGCGTTATGGTATTAACCTAGTTTACATGTGTATTATGTATCAATGTAATGTGTTGAGCATGATTACTGTGTGATTATAATTTATATACATATATGTTCTTCATTTCAAGATTTTGAATTTCTTAGAAATGTCAATAAGATACTTACTTTTAAGTCACAAAATTGATGGCTAAGGATTATTGTAATCCATGAATTATTATTAAATATTGATAATACAGTCAAATACAAAAACAGTGGAAGTTAAACGGACTAATTTTGTTTAGAAATGAATTTGTAGTGAATGAATTCGCTAAATTTGTCAAAACATGAAAATTTAGGATGAACATGAGTTTTGGATTAATATTTGGGTTAGTTAATGTTTATGTTAATTGTTGATTATTTGGTATGTTAAAGTTTATGAGTTAAAAATTCAAAGAATCAAAAACGGACTAATTTGGATGTGTATAACTCATGTTATAAAAATTGGAAGGAGTATTGGTCTGATAAATCGCGAAGATCAGAACCTGGGAAGCCATTCTGCCTCATTGGGTGTAGTTCCGCTGCCCCCAAGACCATTTTGGGAGCAGCTGCGCCGGACATAATGTCTGGTAGGACTGCTTTGACCTGCTGTAGTAAAATAGGCATAACTTCTTCATAAAAACTCTGATTAAGGCGATTTAAGATGATTCAGAAAGATAACGAGTAGAGCTACAACTTTAATTCTTTAAGTTTTTCGATTTGAAGTCACTAAAAGGGGTAAAAATGTCAATTTTGATAACTGCAACATATTCGAAGACAATCGGAGGGCGTTAGACATGCACATACATAATTGTAGTGCTCCCGATGATAAAATATGTTATTCTAAGTTATATAACATAAATGTGCATGATAATAGACATGATATATATCTAAGATTTCCTTACTCAAAATGGAATGCTTTAACATGATTTTCTAAAAAGAAAACTTAAAGCTTTTGACAAACGGAAGTTGAAGAATTTGTTGTCCTTTGAGTTCTGACCTTGGACCTTATGTACGCATATCAACGTGCAAGAAATGTAGTTTTAAAGTTACCTTGCATATACTAGATTGATATAGCTTGGTTTAAAATGTTTTGAAAGAAAACTTGGAAGTTTTAAGAACTAATAGTTTCAAATATTGTGGAAAGTATACTTTGACCATTCTAACATGCATACTAAGATGCCTTATGCCTCTATACATGACGAATATATTCATCATCTTTCTAAGCATGAATTGGACCTTTTCAGTGTGGTGTCTATGTAAATAAGATATATATGTGACACCCCAAAATCTGGGTACTCCATTCTCACAGAATTTGGAGTTCACTATCCAAAACTATTACATCTAACTACCCATAATAAAGGATAAAGACATAATTTAAATAACTTAAACAGTAATCTTCCCCATTAAAGGGTTACATCAACTTTAAACAATCCCATGTAATCTAACCTTAAATTATTACGCAAGTCTACGAAATACATCACAAAATAAATTAAGCCTTATAACATATTTCATCCAAATAAATTCACATAAATCTTCAGCACTTTGACATCTTGCCCTTTCCTTTGCTTGAAGATGGCTCATCGACCTTTTCGACTTTAGCTGCAGTGTTAATTGCAAGAGTGAGCAAACAATTTCTCACTGATATAGAGAGTAATAATAATAATAATAATAACATGAGAATGAGCAACGAATGCTGAATAATGGTTAACTTGTTCTACGAATCAAAATAAAAAAGAAGTTCAAATTTAATATCTGAGGGTCTTAAGACCACGAACTGTGTCCCCAGTATTTAGGTATTATTACCCTAACCTTAACAGTCATTTAGACTATATAGACCCTTCTTTACATACTTAGGAGGATCAACCCTTTGTACCACATATTGTGCACAACCATCTAAATGTTACATGTACATAATCCCCTATGTTAGGGTTGTTCATCTCAGTTTGACTTTAGGATTTCCGCACTAAAGAAAGTTTAGTTTGGAACTAGCTTATCAATGGTTCTAGAATTTTAGAACACTATTCAATTATAGACCAATTCAATCAATAAGAGTTTGCTTGCTACTTGAAGGTTCAATGCAATAATATAGAATTGAACAAGGTTATTTAAGTCTAAGATCGAATAACAATAATATACAATTCAGTAGACATGGTATACATGCAAAGTACTACATTCAAAAGAGTTAGAACAATCTCATTTGAATCAATATATTAAAATAGTATATGCTTTGAATAGCAATAACAAGAAATAGGAAAGTGAAACTCACTCGATGTAACGAATTAGGTTACAAGAGCTTATTCAACCATACACAAGATAGAATCAATTGGCTTGCTTAATTGTAATATAGGATTTGCATAATGATAATTTAGGACTAGAAAGCTTGCTTGACAATAAAAAAATAACGAAATTATGGAACTTGCATTCATTATAAAGAGATTGAAGTTAGGGAACTTGCCTTGTGTGTAAGCTAGACAAATATAATAACGTTCGCCAATTACCCTACACATACCATTGAAATTGCAATACCAATTAGTTGTATTAACATTAGCTTTATAGGTTCAACCCACCATTTAGGTCATAACCTTTAACTTGATGCCTAATCATATTGGTTAACCTCCCTAACGAATCTAAAATCTCACTATCGTCTAATATAAACTTTATCATTCACTTCTAACTCTTATAAATGTCAACCTTTGTTCATTACATAACTTGTTCAAATAACCATTTAAAATCTTCACATTTTGTATTACATTACATCAAAATCTGATATTGTATGCCATGTTATGATTTAACATATTTATCATGCATGCCAATCTAGATTAGGTTCACATACTATGGTCTACAAATAATCAGAACTCACTGCCTCTGAATAGGGCACGACGCAGATATGCTGCCCCAAGCCTTGGTACCGGTAAATTGCGCTTGTCTGTGCAGAACTCGTAGGCCATACCAACACACGCAATTGCGTCATTTTTTACTGTGGTACCAGTCTTGCATTACGCCATATATCTGTAATGAAAGCTGCAGTTTGCAACTCTATTTCACAGCACACCCAATTTTACCCAATTTTCACATAAATTCACAAAGCCTAATAATTGAAACTTTGTAATAACATTAATAAACGTGCAATTCATCATTCTAAAAACATAAACACTATATATACTTAACTTTTAAGGATCAAAACCACACTTTTTTCCAATTTCTTCATTTTTAACACTTTTAACGAATTTAATTGCCACAACTTCGTTTCTTAACCAATTAACATGATTCAAATTGCGTTGTTTTCATTTCTTGATGTACTAACACAATCTAACATCAATTTGCAGATTATACCAAATATTGGACGTCAAATTTTGTACTTACACAAGCCATTTACATGAACATACACTGTTATTCTTACTCTCTTCTTCAAACCTGATTTCCACGTATTTGATTACTAACCATTGTATATATATGACAATAATAGATTCTACAATATTATTATACACACCCATAACCCATATCTTACAATCAACAACTTATCAAAATCCCAATTCCAGAGAATGAAAATTACAAAACTGAAAATTAGAGTTAGGGGTATATTATACCTTAATCCTTTGATGTTAACAAGGTTTTAGCAAATCCTTCTCAATCCTTCTCCTTCTTCTTCAACTCTCAATTCTCTGTAATTCTCTCTTTCTCACCAATTAAGCTCTCTCTATTTCTTTTTTATCTAGCCTTAGGCAAAAACATGCGTGGATATAAACTGAAGGCTTCCCACGTACTCACATATTTTAGTTTTAAAACCCAAATAGGTTATGTCGATTAAAATAAGCCAAAGGCCACAAGGCCTTGTTTGGCTAAACACAACTCCCCCCTTCTAGATTATTTTTTTAATATTTTTATTATATAGTTTTACTCGTCACACATGTAACTAATTTACATAACTTACAATTATAATTATAATTTTCATTATAATTATACCTTATATTTGATAAATCGTTATATATCTAATTTAATTATTAAATTAGACTAGATCATCATTTTATTTAATTCAGTTATTTCCTTAAATATTAAACAATTCATTTAATTTAATTATTGCATTAAATTAAATCTTTAAATAATAAATTACCATTAATCAATTTAATTAACATTACTCAATTTAGTTACTAAATTCTTGTACCACATTTTCCTCAATTATTTAATTTTCTCAATAAATAAATTATTTAAAATATTTATTTAATTCAATAAATATTTAAATTACAAAATTTCTCGATCTTTACATCCTTCCCTCCTTAAAAGGATTCTGTTCTCAGAATCGCTATACAAGATTACGCAAATAACTGAGGATAATTTTCATTATAACATCTTCAAGTTCCCACGTAGCTTTTTCAGCACTATGGTTTCTCCAGATTACCTTAACAGAAGATATCACTTTATTCCTTAGTACTTGCTCTTTCCTGTCGATAATTTGAACAGGGACTTCTTCATAGGTCAAATCTTTCTCAAACTGTAATGGCTCATATTCTATAACATGCTTATAATCAGGCTTATATGGCCTCAATACTGAGACATGGAAAATGTTATGAATATACTCCAATTCTGGAGGTAAAGCTACCTTGTATCGCCACTTCACCAACTCGTCGAAGCACTTCAAAATGTCCTATAAACCTAGGGCTTAAAATCCCCTTTTTGCTAAACCGAATTTTCCCCTTCTAGGGAGACACTTTCAAGAAAACAAAACTACCGACATCGAATTCCCAATTTTGTTGATGTTGATCGGCATATTCCTTATGTCTATCTTGTGAATCTATTAATCTTGTCCGAATCACCTTGATGATTCAACAGTTTGTTGTACCAACTCTGGACCAAATAGTTAACGTTCCCCTACCTCATCCCAGCATAACGAAGTTCTGCATTTCCTACCGTATAACGCTTCATAAGACGGCATGCCAATACTCGCGTGATAACTATTATTATAGGCAAATTCAACCAATGGTAGATGATCATCCCAATTTCCTTTAAAATCCATAATACATGTTCTGAACATATGCTCTAGTGTCTAGATGGTTCTCTCACTCTGTCCGTCAGTTTGAGGATGGTACACTATGCTCATTCTCAATTATGTTCCCAAGCACTCTTGTAGTCATTTCAAGAATTTTGATGTGAAACGTGGATCTCTATCTAATACAATGGACACCAGTACACCGTGTCTGAAACTATTTTTTAGGAATAAGCATGTGAATGATATTCTTATTTATGTATGATTTGATTATGATATAAATGAATGAATATGCAAGTATGCTTGCATTAAGAAAAGTTATAAAGTCCTTTGATAGATAATAGGAACATATGTACAAGGACTTAGAATGAATTGATCAAATATGTTAGGTTGATCCTACATAAGCAAAATAGCTTTGTAAAGTCCTTAAAAAGAAATGATGTACAAGGACTATAAATATAGAGAGATCAAGCTTGTTAGGTTGATCTTATAATGTAATTGATAGGCTTATCTGATCGTCGAGCACTGCACCAGAAATCGCAGTTTACCAAGAGAGTTAAGGAAAACTTGAGAGCTATAAAGGCAGAATCATAGTCTCCAAGATAATAGATCTCGGAGTTCGTAGACTGCCAGAAGAGACGAGGAAGGATCGCAGTGTGTCGAGAAAAACATCCTCAGAGCCATAGTCTGCTGAGGATGTCATGTTCAGAATCGTAGAGACAGCCTGTCTACGAGCCAATTCAAGTATCATAGACTACACTCGGAGTTGTAGAGTCTACTGATCAGTTCAGAGGCAGATATCATAGTCGAGCAAGATCAGATGAAGATAATGGGCATAAAGACAGAAATCGTAGAATGTGAAGATCTGGTCTCCGAGTCGTAGTGTCTGCACAACCCAAGGCAGAATCGTAGAGTGCAGAACTAAGGCTTCAATAAATGTGCTCACAACGCAAAGGCAGAATTGTAGAGCAAAAACGACTCTCAACAAATGAGCACTCCCAGAATATCCAAAGGATGAAGCCACTGGTCAGAGCTGCAAAGATATATTCCACCTGAAAGGAACAATAGTGCACTCAAAGAATGGTTTGCAAGCTGACAAAAGATCTAAGCACCAACCCAATCAGCATCCAGATTGAGTTGTAAAGCCAGTCAAGATGAAGTCTTCTACAAGGAGACCAAAAGAAGACTTCAGTAAAAGTGACTAACTAACGAAAAGTCAGCAAGTGCAGTAGCTGTAAAATGAACAGAAGACAACGATCTTGGGGTCAACCAGGATCGTAGTGTTTGCCAAGCAAAGAAGGAACTGATATAGTTTACACAAAGATACTGGCCAGCTTCTGAAGAACTAGACTAAAGTGATTAAGCATGGGTCAGTCCATTGATGATAAGTGAATGGGAGATCACAAGAAGAAAGCAAGCTGGGCATGCCATAAATTTGAGGTGTCTTGCTATTCAGAAGAGACCAGAACAAGGAGTCAAGCTATCAGTTCCTAAGAACAGTCAAAGATATAAAGAAGTATTGAAGCACTGCACAAATGAAGAAAGAAGTGTTCTATATTAAAGATCCAATTAACACTCTTCAGGATTGTAGTGTTGTCTCAACTAGTCAATGAGCAACATTCAACAAGACACTATGATCAGGTCTAAGAACATTTGCATCATAGTCGTAGAGTTCAGTTATCTGAAGATTAAAGCATTGGCAACGGTTTAATCTTAAGATTGATATTCGAATAGAGCTTATTAAGAGCATCGATGCAAAATGACAACCTCTGATCTAGAAATCAAAGAGGGGAAATAAGGTCGATTACATGCCCAAGACATTAAAGTGATATCTCTGACGGGGTAGGTGAAATAGTAGACTATAGTGTCAGAAAGTCATAAAGAAGGTGTCATGTCACATCTGCAGTCTACATCAAATAACTTGAGATCTTCAAGGTAATTCAAACTACTTTCAATGGCTATATTCCAAAGGGAAGATTAGGAAGGAGTATATATCAACCAGAGCTTCAAAGATCAAGAGTTGTTGATCTTGCGGAATCGTTGAGTTGTTGGAATGCTATATTGTTGACTCTACGATTTCCACCAGAGCTAAGCAGAACAAGTCTCAGTGACAGTGAGACTACAAAGGTGGAAGTGAAGCAGCTTTGAAGAAGGAATCAAATAGACTAAAAGCTTCACTCAACAAAGATGAGAATGCCACTGAAGATGATAGCTAAGCCAAGAGCCGAGAAGGACAAGAAAATAGCATTCAGAAAAGTGGCAGAGTACAAAGAAGATAAAGAGAGCCACTCTACGAATCACCATAAACCGAAAGCTGAAATAGAACAAGTGCAGAATCATGTCTGCAAAACATTCAAGAAGGGTTCAGGGAATGCTAAGTGGCAGACGAAGTCTACCAAAAGCTCAAACATTTAGCAAACCTAAATGGTGATGGTGTACAGCTGACATCAGATGAAGATGAACAGAACAGAGTGAAGATCAGCTGCACCAGAGAAGACATGGTCCAGTCTCTATACAGATTGCAAAGAGGACCATTCCTAGATGTTAAGTACATAAGATGTTCAAGCTTTAAGTCATCTTAGAAGCAAAGCACAAACAACAACAACACCAACAACAACAAGTACAACTACAACAAGTAGCCAGGGCCTGAGGGGTCCTTGTCCGGAGAAATTAAATGAAGTTCCAAGCCTTCTAGGCTTGAAGAGTTACTAGGGAACTAGAGGAGTCCCAAGGTTGTTGGCCTTAAAGAGTTCTTAGTGAACTGAAGTTCCAAGGCTACTGGCCTTGAAGGAATCTTAGTGATTCAGGGTGCTGCCCTTCCTTAGTGGAAATCCTGCTAGTTGAAAGCAGAAGAGTGGATTAGGAGCTTGAGTCTCTGAACCACTTAAAATCCCTTGTGTTATTTACTTTATGTCATTTACTATGTGTACCTAACTGCTATAACTACTATGTATGTATTAACTGCTTATAACTTAACTAATTCTAAGAACAATGTATGTATGATTATGAATATATCAATGAAGGGGATCTTTTACTTATTCCGTTGTGCTTGAAAAGATTCTTATAGTTATCATATGCTAATTTATTAGTAATACAAAATAAAAGAAAAAGGTATTTGAAAATTAAAAGGATCTATTCAACCCCCCCTTCTTTTAGATCTATTGTGTGCCTACTAGGAACTAATAATTGGTATCAGAGCAGGTTCTCATACTATGTTAAAAAGCTAATCGCTTTGAGTCTGATCCTAGGCACAAACATTGTTCAAAATTTAGTTTAGTAGTAAGTCACTTGTAAATACAGATACACTCTCAAGTTGTAAATATTATGTACAGGTAAATGTGTGTATACACCTGAAGCTGCTCAGGTTGGTCCATGTTCATAAATGCCATAACAACAAGACCAATCATTGCCCATAGTCCATCTTGCAGTCTAAAGAGCAGATATGGGAGCTCAGGATGCATCAATAGTTAAGAGTCAAACATCAACCACATTGAAAGATGAAAAGGCCATATGTGCTAAGAAGTACTCATTCAGAGAAAAAAGAAGAATCTCTTAATTCTATATTTGGATAACCAACAGCTGGATGTGAATCTTGAGGACTCAAGGTTATCAAAGAACTAAGGATGCCGAGATTTTCTTTAGCCTGCATCTTCAAGACTATGACTGATTGATCAAGGGACAACTAGAGCAACAAGCTGTCAGAAGTAAAGGAAAAAGTATGCACATCAATGCGTAACCTTAGTATATCAAGATAAATGACTGTCAAGAAATTAACAATGTAAAGGTATGGTTCCTCATCAGTATAAATGTGTACATCATATTGCATCACCTTATGCACTATAATAGTATTTTATCAAGAGGACATACTTTACCTAAAAAGGAGAAGAGAGAAAGTACACTGATGTTGGAAACAAAAATGCTAACAAACTTTCTCTCCATCCAAATTTTAGGTTGAAGATAACATCTTGAAAGAAGTCTGAAATAGGTCATAAGAATACCAAGGTTTAATTATTCTTAAGTGGAGAAATCATTGCTGGTGGGTTAGTATGTATATACAAACCTATGTTCTAAATTTTTGATAACACGTATAGTATGATCAGTTCTACAAGTGTATCTTGAAGATTCATAGAAACTGATCACCTCCATGAATCAATTAGATACAAATAAGTGTTAGAGTTGATTGTCACTCTGTGAACATTTAAACTCTGTGAACATAACCAATCAAATGATAAAATTATCAAAGAAAAGGAGTGTCTTGTTAAAATGGTTAATCTTATACACACTCATCATCATGCATCTTAAAATGTAATATCTTAATCGGATACATGCATGAATATGATTGGTGGTGATCAATATGATTAGAATTCAAACATATAGGGAACAGGGACTTTGAAGGCTAACATGGCAGGACCCATTTAACCATGGGTACCAAAAATAGAAATTTATCTAAACTGCAGGTACTTGGTCTATCTGACCACACTAAGGAATGCTGAAACAAAAGACTTCAGTCAAGAGGATTCAAACCAGCAGAAGGCTTAAGACATTTCAGAAATGATTATGACAAAATTCTTATTTGTCAAAACTTATGCTTGAAGATTGCTGAGCTAACGTGAATGAAGCTCACATGGTTGTTGATCTCTATATGGAAGCAGACCATTCAACCTAAGATAAAAAGGGTCTTATATGCTCAATCATGTGAATCATATCACATGAGAGGAATCCTCAAGGAAGTTAACATCAGAGGATCATCAAGCATTAATCATGAGGAACTTATTACAGAAGTAGAACTCCACAAGTACAAATTGACAAGGAAGACTATGTTCGTAGTATTGTCAAATGATTGTAAAGTGATCAGTCCTGAAGATATCCACGTCTATGATATAAGGAGATATGCAAGGCTTCCATCTAATGCACGTGAAGAAGAACAAATCACACCTCACTGAGAAGACAGTATCAACTATGGGGGTGCAGTGATCTGTTAAGGAACAACAACACTGAAAGTATCAGAAATACACTATGAAGCAATATACCAGTTACAAAGTCCCATAACTTTGTGGCCGATGAACCAAATGAAGATCCATAGTCAGTAGGAATGTCTCAAAATATAACGCCCCCAAAATAGGTCCAATCCATCCAACCTATTCTGAGTCGCCAAATCATGGTACAGAAAACAATTATAACCTTATTGCTACAATTGTCGTGCAAAATACAACAACACATATGTTGTGAGTTTTGATACAAATATGTATACCAACTATGACTCTTGACATCAACTTGGATAGCATGTCACAATGGCACCTTACATAAAGGTACAGTCAATAACTGTTTTAGAAATTAAAATCTTTGGGAAGTGGTCAAGGAAACCTTCGTACATGGGAGGCCATGCGTCTAGGTTATGATAGATATCATATGCCAACAGAATTATCCTTGGTTGACCCAATAGAGCCCAAAGAAAAATGAGAAGATTACTATCATGTTCTTTCCAATGGTGAGTCTTCTCTTGACATATAACTATCTCCATCGTCAGTAATTGAACATTATTTTTCAACCAAACTCCAAGATTATATAGGTAGTACTCATAGATATAATCAGCAAGTGGATGTGCATAACCTTGTCTTATGATAACTCATAGGTCATTAAACATCTTGTATGATAGTGGCAAAACACCCTTCCAAAGTTGGGTTCACATCACCCTATTTGGTTCACCTCACCCTATTCGGTTCACCAAAATTAAATATCAAATGACGTATACAATACGACACACTTATCTAAAGTTCTCAATAAAATTATTTCCATACTATTTAGGGAGAACCTCAATAGCTATAGACCACCGTTCTATTCCCATGTTACCCCCGCTCGACCCAGCTAGACTCTTGTTACCTGAAAAGAATTGTGAAGCAAAATGGTGAGAACAACTAGCCTAGTAAAGAAATATCATGACTAAAGATAGTTAAATTATCAATAGCCTTCATCAGTAATAAATTAGAGATTTAGAACATATGGTAGATTATAAAACTTTTCAACCACAGTTGCAGCGGAACGAGCAATCCATTAGAAGAGTCAAATAGACCATAAAGTCTATTATCTCCTCTATGTTAAAAGTCCACCAATGATGTTTTAACCCTGTAACATCAGTCCACAGTTTCTGTCCACAATCATGTGAATAACTCATAATCATATTTGTAATTCTAAATTCCTCTTCTCATCTAGTGTGACGCCCCCAAATTTGGGTATCTTCCAACCCGACATATGGTGCTCCACTGTACTTAACATCCATACAATCATTCCATTGAAATACAACAAAATGAATGTAATTACTATCTTCTTATTATAATCAAAGTATAATCCTTCCCAGGTTCATAAACCGGTTACATCGTTCATTGTTCATAATGTATAATACATACAAACTTACTAAACTATTACACAATGCTTAAGCATCCATCTTAGCTTTGCCCTTATCTCTCTTGGCATTCACAGTACGTTCATCCTTAACTGCAGTTATATAATTCACGCAAGAAGTGAGCATGCATATTTCAAACAAGTTTAATCAAGGATAACAGTAATACCACATTCGTGAATTATATAACAATTCCGACATAAACTGAACAATAGTTATGAAGTATTATGAATCAATAATACTTTAACAGTTTATAACATCAATTCCCAAAGTATAGAATAGATTAGGAATTCTGAACCGATCGATAGACCATGAACAGTAACTTTCAGTTTTCATATTTGAAAAGGAGTCCACAACACTAAGGTCGTTCATCCGCATAACTTACGAGCACTTTTAGGTGATCAGCCTATAGTACTCTATGTTGATTAACACTCATTCAACACTCATTCATTAAACGTATTTACGTTTAATATTTTTGGCAAACTCGCGTGCCCATCGAAATATTGATGAAAAATACTTTTGTTTGTTTATAGACAAACCTTACCTTCACGTCTGTACTAATTACTTGGCATAGGATAGCGTTAACATTTTTATATAGAATGATATGAATAATAATCAATCTATATATTACGAATAGTCTAGCCGAGTTAAAATCTGGCATCGACCCTTTCTTTAAAACAAGTCTTGCAATTCAGTTCAACGAATAGCATAAAACTTGGCTAACTTGAAACTTAGACAAGAGTTAAGAAAACTTGCCCTTCAGCGTCTTCAAATAATTTAATCGACTGACCACAGCCTTTACAGAATCTATATGATATATTCACAAAGCACACTGTAATTAGCTAACAAATAAATGTTCACATTGTTTTACCAACTTCTTTCTCTTCTATGTCTTAGTTAACTTCATATCAATAATAAAGTCAACTTGACTTTTTACACTTCGTCCCGGCTTATTAACCAACCTACGCTTTTAACCGGACTCTAACATTGTCGGCGAAGTACCAACATTGTTCATCACTCATAACTCATTAACATGCATTCAATTCCTAAGTTCAATACCATATACCTTAGTATAGGTAGTATAGGAATAGCTTTAATACACTTATGATGTGTACAAACATTACCCCTATAGGTCCCTGAACAATTGAAGTTCAAAACCTAAGTCAATATCCAAAGCCTAACACTCGCGCTGCGGTGCGGCCATCCAAGTACTAGAATGGCGTTGCGGTGCCAATTAGCGATTGTTCGGGCTTTGGTGCCGCATTGTGATGCGGCATTTAACACTACATCGAAGCATGCAGCGCTTCAGGACCTCAAGAGAGTAATCTCAATAGTTTTAAAATTTTTTGTGAAATTCATGGGGCCGTAACTTCTTCGTTATAAGCCAGATTTGGTCCGTTCAAAAGCCTACACATCACAAATGACATACTCTATGCGTTCATATAAGAATTCGACACTTTTGAATCCAATAACTCAAAATTCACCATTGAGTTCCATTTCTAGACGTTCGTAAACGTTAATGAGCATTCAATGCTCGTTTTCTTCATTTTAAGTCAAAATCTGACGATTCTCGAACCCACAACTCTTAATTACCCTATCTCACGTGTTGACATTGAAAAATAACCTTTTTAAGTCTCACGACAACTTTCCACCTCCCATCCGAAATTTTAACGTTTTCGACGTTTAACGTCTATTTACGCAAAATTCACCATAACTTCGTTACTAAGGTTCTCTAAGACAAATCACATGTAATACTCCATGGATTTCATATCTACATCCTAACCAAGCAAGATGCATATATAACGTATTGATGGAGTTCAATCATTTAAAACAATCGATTTCAACAAACAATATTTTCATGGTTTGAAACTATATCGAACCTTATGATTCCTACGATCTCACGACTTATAGAGATTGAATCTATGGTAAGTCATCTTTAATCCTCTATATAAGACATATACCACCCATTTTATGATTCTCCAAACTAAAAGAAAATTAAAAGAGATGGAATGAGAAGTAAGGAATATTACCTTAAAAACTCTTAGTGTTCTTGATAAACTTCTAATGAAAAAGCTTCAAAGTAGAAGAATGATTTAAGTCTAGTTCTTTTCTCTCCCAAATATATTGGTTGAGCAATTGAAAACTCTCAAATGGCCAACTTTGCCTTCTTATTTATAGGAAAACAAGAGGAAGGAATTTTTGGTCCAATGTCCCACCTCCTTACTATTCAACACTTTGTCACCAAGTAAAATACTTGGTGACCAAGTGATTTGCTTGACTTTCACACCAAGTGGCCGGCCCACCATCCCATAGATCATCCCCATGGGTTTCCCCATGGGTTTTACCCATTCGGTGACCCACCCGTTCGATCCACGGTTCAGTTTTCATACATTTGGCTTAACCAATCTAATATTGGGCCTTGAATTGGGCTTAAGCAACTTATCCCTTGGGCTTGCTCCGTCAATTGATTGGACTAAATATAATCCAACCCAAATAAATTAACATTAAGCCTTAACTTAATTCTATAATACGAATCGTATCCAATACGTACAATTCACGTATTCTCTCAGTATACTACTCGTATAATAATTGTATTGTACTTCGTATTTACTCAACGTATTATACATAGATACTAAATAGTATCTTAAATGTATAACACTCGCATTAACCCTAACGTCATTCCTTCTACGCATATTATTTCCTTCTTGGAAATCAATAAACTCAACCCTTAGGTTTTAAGTCCGCAGGCGAAAACTGCATTTACCATAAATGAAATATTATTAGATATTCCATCTAATCTCAATATTCTATCATCACACGTTTCTCGAAATTTCAAAATAATTCCCCGAATAGAAATGGATGAATAGTATTTTTATGGAAATTTCTCAAAAAATAATTATTTTCGTCTTGGAAATTCCAAACAAATAATTCTAGCACGAAGCCAGAATACTAATCTTGTTAGCACATTCTAGGTCATAGAACGACCTTCACATAACTTACTCACATAATAATCAATTAAATTCATTTAATTCACATAATCAAAAAAAAAAAATTAATTGTCATAAAAATCCGATTTTCTCTGGCATTACATCCAAGACATAGATAATTTTCATCACATGTATTTACCTGAAACATCAAAGTTCGTGGTTATACAAATCACAGTTCATGTTCATAATCATACTAATAAATTCATCTTTACACCACGGGCCAAAGATATTCATCAACAGTTCATCTTTGCACTACGGGCCAAAGATATTCAACAACATGCCATCTTTGCACTACGGGCCAAAGATATTCATCAATAATTGATCTTTGCACTACAGGCCAAATATATTCATATCTCAAAGAAACATACAATCATTTCAGAATTTATATAAACCATAATTATAATCATGTTGATCAATTCACCTTTGCACTTAAGCTAAAAATATTCAATTATAAATTCAATGGTCATGCTCATACCAGTCAACGATTCAACTTTACACTACTGACCAAAGAGAACCCATAGTCACGATCATACCAATAATATACCCATCTTTACACTTAAGTCAAAGAGAAATTTCATCACCAGGATTATAAAAATATTATATATGATAATAAAAATAATATGATCAACAACTACATTTAATTTCAAAAGTATGATTCATAAATCAATGATTTCATAACACCTTAATCCAAATGTTATAAATCACTTAATAATATCATAATCTAATATTATTAATATTACCACAATATCTTAATCATTTTTTAAACTTATAAATAATTAATTTTAATTGTTTATACTTTACTGATTAATGCATTTAATCATCCTAAAATTCCAAACTCATAAGATTTCATCACCAATAACCAAAACCCTCATCAAAAGTATACATATACCTTATATAGGATTTCCAAGCCATAAAATCCTATTTTCCAATTTTGTTACTTCACATAACATATTTAATTCATTTACTCATAACTAGTCCATTTTCATGAAAATACCAAATCAGTACAAACAAATTTTCTTTTCTGGGATTTAGCAGAATATAGTCCCATATTGAACATATATTTTTCTCGGAATTTTTAAAATTAATTTACTATTTTTCATATGGCCAAAACTATCGAATATTTAGACATTTATCATAAATTGTATTTTTGTCCAAAAATTCTGAAATTTACAGAGTATACTTCTATTATTTACATGTACTAAAAATAAAAATTTCACCAATTTTGAAGTTAACCACAAGGAGTTATAAGGATTTACTTTTAAAATAGTCTTTTCCCATAAAATTCATAACTCCTAATCTATACATCCAAAAATCGCCATTTTTGGACACAATCTAGAAAACTCATCAAATTATCATTTCAAATTTTTCCAGAATTTTTGAAGGTCGAAAAAAATATGAAACTAAAAAACATAATATCCCTTTAGATCCCTTACCTCAAAAGAGCAGTATTTCTGACTGGAATATCGGATGTAAAGCCGAAGGAACCTTGCACTAAATAGCAACTCTTAAAGTATCTAAATACTCACAAAAATACGATCGATAATATAGAGAGAAAGAAAATTTGTTTCTGGTGTGATTTTCAATTCTAACCTAAGCACTTATTTATAAGAAAATGCTAGAACGCCAAAGGAGACTAAATTAATAAAATAATATATTAATTATTCTATGCATGCTAGTTGGAAAAATCAAGCCCCCCCCACAATTGAAACTCAATTCAGCACATGCATTCAACACCAAACAAAAAGTGGGGCCCGCCTTCTAGAAATCTCCACCAAAATCATTTATAAAAACAATTTCTGAATCAGTCGCCTCTTAAAATTCATAACAAATCATACGTTAATTTTTAACGGTTCAAATTTTGTGGACATATACTCAACTTATATATATATATATAACATATCCAAAAATCATAACGATCCAACAGTCGAATTAAAAATTATACTCACGCAATATATCTCAAGAACATTGATTTTTCGGATTATTAGTCCTTCGGACCAGTTTCATTCAAAAATTTACCACGGTAAATCTACAAAGGATTTTCGGGTGATTCCAATTTCTACAGTTAGCTTACTTCCAGGGCTTTCTTTTGATATATGGCTCATCTCCTAACTCATTATACACAAAGAGTTATGAATTTTACAAAATTAAGTAATAAACTAATTTTCTGATAATTTCCAAATTTCGTTCCTCATTTCGACAAAATACTAATAAAACACCTCAGCATTAATTCCTTCATTTATAACTATATAAAAATATATATTTTCTTATCATATAAATCAATAATTAATTATTCACAAATAATATTATAGAATCACAATAATGACTACCAGGTAGTTCCCAGGAAAGAGGGGGCTTTCCGATAAGATTGCTCCTTACTGGCGTGCAATTAGGTGACCAAACCTCTCCTTGACAGAACTTTCTAGACATTGCCAATAATTCTATCTAATAATATTATTCAAATAATATGAATTATTGATCTGATAATGCGAAATATTATGCAGTGACAATTATTGAAACAACAATAATATAAAATATCAACGCAGCAATTATTGAATCAATAAAATAAAATATTGAATAGTAATTAATGTAACAATTATTGAGTAGTGCCTTCTTACGTAAGAATTAATAATTCAAAAATACTGTGCAATACCGCAGTATGCTACAAGTCTGCAACCACGCAGATATCGTTGTATTTTAACCATCGAAGTATTCAACGATGTTAACGATAACTACTACGCCGTTATTTATAAAAACTCAAACTTGTTGTTTTCTTCATCTGATAGTTATTTTGTTATGGGGCCCACAAATGGCTACGCCGTCGTATGAGTATTCTCCGACAGCAAGAATATTCCATGACCAAACAAATATTCCTCGACAACAACAAGTAATTTATAGCCACTTGCTTATTTTGAAAAAAAAATCATATATCACCCTTAACTTTACTCTTTATCAATTTAACCATTTACTGAATAATAATTATAAGAAAAATTGAGTAATTTTATTTTTTAAAATTCGGAGTCTTACAATCTTCCCTCCTTATAAAATTTTGTCCCCGAAATTTACGTACCTGGTATTTCGAAGAGTTGAGAATACCTTGCTTTCATTTCAGATTCTATCTCCCCGGTCATCATGATTTCTCCATTGCTCATCTTCTGTATTTCGGATATCATTCTAGAATACAGCTTCAAAACAAAGGTTAATTGACATATCACAATTTGTCAACTTAAGTAAGAAAATTCAGCTTAGGTAGGACACACACTAGTGAAGGATATTACTCGTCTCTCCCTTCCTAGGTCTAATCCGGGATCTCCGCCAGAGATCATATCCCTAAGCTCTGATACCAAATGTAATGCCCCCAAAATAGGTCCAATCCATCCAACCTATTCTGAGTCGCCAAATACATGGTACAGAAAACAACTACAACTTTATTACTACAATTGTCGTACAAAATACAACAACACATATGTTGTGAGTTTTGATACAAATATGTATACCAACTATGACTCTTGACACCAACTTGGATAGCACGTCACAATGGCACCTTACATAAAGGTACAATCAATAACTGTTTTAGTAATTAAAATCTTTGGGAAGTGCTCAAGGAAACCTTCATACATGGGATGCCATGCGTCTAGGTTATGATAGATATCATATGCCCACAGAATTATCCTTGGTTGACCCAATAGACCCCAAAGAAAAATGAGAAGATTACTATCATGTTCTTTCCAATGGTGAGTCTTCTCTTGACATATAACTATCTCTATCGTCTGTAATTGAACATTATGTTTCAACCTAACTCTAAGATTATATAGGTAGTACTCGTAGATATAATCAGCAAGTGGATGTGCACAACCCTGTCTTATAATAACTCGTAGGTCATTAGACATCTTGTATGATAGTAGAAAAACACCCTTCCAAAGTTGGGTTCACCTCACCCTATTCGGTTCCCCAAAATTAAATATCAAATAATGTATACAATATGACACACTTATCTAAAGTTCTCAATAAAATTATTTCCATACTATTTAGGGAAAACCTCAACAGCTATAGACCACCGTTCTATTCCCCTATTACCCCCGCTCGACCCAACTACACTCTTGTTACCTGAAAGGAATTGTGAAGCAAAAGGGTGAGCACAACTAGCCCAGTAAAGAAATATCATGACTAAAGATAATTAAATTATCAATAGCCTTCATCAGTAATAAATCAGAGATTTAGAACATATGGTAGATGATAAAAATTTTCAGCCACAGTTGCAGCGGAACCAGCAATCTATTAGAAGAGTCAAATAGACCATAAAGTCTACTATCTCCTCTATGTTAAATGTCCACCAACGATGTTTTAACCATGTAACATCAGTCAACAATTTCTGTCCGCAATCATGTGAATAACTCATAATCATATTTGTAATTCTAAAATTCTCTTCTCATCCAAGACGAAGATAATTTTCATGACATGTATTTACCTGAAATATCAAAGATCATGGTTATACCAAAACACAGTTTCTATTCATAATCATACTAATATATTAATCTTTGCACCACGGGCCAAAGATATTCATCATTAGCTCATCTTTTCATTATATGCCAAAGATATTTAACAACAAGTCATCTTTTCACTACGGGTCAAAGATATTCAACAACAGGTCATCTATGTACTACGGGCCAGAGATATTTATCAATAATTGATCTTTGCACTACAGGCCAAATATATTCATATCTCAAAGAAACATACAATCATTTTAGAATTTATATAAACCATAATTATAATCATGTTGATCAATTTACCTTTGCACTTAAGCTAAAAATATTCAATTATAAATTCAATGATCATGATCATATCAGTCAACGATTCAACTTTGCACTACTGACCAAAGATAACCCATAGTCACGATCATACCAATAATCTACCCATCTTTACACTTAAGTCAAAGAGAAATTTCATCACCGGGTTTATAAAAATGTTATATATGATAATAAAAATAATATGATCAACAACTGCATTAAATTTCAAAAGTAAGATTCATAAATCAATGATTTCATAACACCTAAATCCAAATGTTATAAATCACTTAATAATCTCATAATCTAATATTATTAATATTACCACAATATCTTAATCATTTCTTAAACTTATAAACAATTTATTTTAATTGTTTACACTTTACTAATTAATGCATTTAATCATCCTAAAATGCCAAACTCATAAGATTTTATCACCAATAACCAAAACCCTCATCAAAAGTTTGCATATACCTTTTATAGGATTTCCAAGCCATAAAATCCTATTTTCCAATTTTGTTACTTCACATAACATATTTAATTCATTTACTCATAACTAGTCCATTTTCATGAAAATACCAAATCAGTACAAACAAATTTTCTTTTTTGGGATTTAGCAAAATATAGTCTCATATTGAACATATATTTTTCTCGGAATTTTTAAAATTTATTTACTATTTTTCATATGGCCAAAACTGCAGAATATTTAGACATTTATCATAAATTGTAATTTTGTTCAAAAATTTCAAAATTTACAGAGTATACTTCTGTTATTTACATGTACTCCCAATAAAAATTTCACCAATTTTGGAGTTAATCACAAGGAGTTATAAGGTTTACTTTTAAAATAGTTTTTTCCCATAAAATTCATAACTCCTAATCTATACATCCAAAAATCGCCATATTTGGACACAATCTAGAAAACTCATCAAATTATCATTCAAATTTTTCTAGAATTTTTGAAGGTCGGAAATATTATGAAACTGAAAAATATAATAATCCTTAAAATCCCATACCTCAAAAGAGCAGTATTTTTGACTGGAATATCGGATGTAAAGCCGAAGGATCCTTGCACTGAATAACAACTCTCAAAGTATCTAAATACTCACAAAAATACGCTCGATAATATAGAGAGAAAGAAAACTTGTTTCTGGTGTGATTTTCAATTCTAACCTAAGCACTTATTTATAGAAAAATGCTAGAACGCCAAAGGAGACTAAATTAATAAAATAATATATTAATTATTCTACGCATGCTAGTTAGAAAAATCAGCACCCCCCCCCCCACAATTGAAACTCAATTCAACACATGCATTCAACACCAACCAAAAAGTGGGGCCCGCAATCTAGAAATCTCCACTAAAATTATTTATAAAAATAATATCTAAATCAGTCGCCTCTTAAAATTCATAACAAATCATACATTAATTTTTAACGGTTCAAAATTTGTGGACATATTCAACTTATAAATGTATAAAATATCCAAAAATTCCAACGATCCAACGGTCGGATTAAAAATTATACTCACGCAATATATCTCACGCAAAGGATTTTTGGGTGATTCCAATTTCTACGGTTAGCTTACTTCCAGGGCTTTCTTTTGATATATGGCTCATCTCCTAACTCATTATACACAAAGAGTTATGGATCTTACAAAATCAAGTAATACACTAATTTTCTGAAAATTTTCAAATTTCGTTCCTCATTTCGACAAAATACTAATAAAACACCTCAACAATATTTCCTTCATTTATAACCATATAAAAATATATATTTCCTTATCATATAAATTAATAATTAATTATTCACAAATAATATTACAGAATCACAATAATGACAACCAGGTAGTTCCCAGGAAAGAGAGGGCTTTCCGATAAGGATTTCTCCTTACTGGCGCGCAATTAAGTGACCAAACCTCTCCTTGACAGTATTTTCTAGACATTGCCAATAATGTTATCTAATAATATTATTCAAATAATATGAATTATTGATCTGATAATGGGAAATATTGTGCAGTGATAATTATTGAAATAACAATAATATAAAATATCAATACAAGAATTATTGAATCAATAAAATAAAATATTGAATAGTAATTACTGTAACATTTTTTGAGTAGTGCCTTCTTACGTAAGAATCAATAATTCAAAAATACTATGCAATACCGTGTGCTACTGTGCAACCACGTGTATTACTGTATTTTAATCATCAGGTATTCCAACAATGTTAACGGTAACTACTATGTCGTTATTTATAAAAACTCAAACTTGTCGTTTTCTTCATCCGACAGTTATTCTTTTATGGGGCTCACAAATGGCTGCGCCATCGTATGAATATTCTCCGACAACAAGAATATTCCACGACCAAACGAATATTTGTCGACAACAAGTATTTTATAGCCACTTGCTTATTTTGAAAAAAAAATCATATATCACCCTTAACTTTACTCTTTATCAATTTAACCATTTATTGAATAATAATTATAAGAAAAATTGATTAATTTTATTTCATAAAATTCGGGGTCTTACACAAAATGTACTACTGATAACCTTATCAACCACCCAATTGAAAATCGTGGAGAACCTGTAGACACTCGAAATTTTCTACACACCTGTTACTGACATTGCAGGAGGGCATATTCGTCTTCCAAAGAAAACCCTGGAAGACAGCTCACATCCATTCCGGATACCACCGGAAGTTCAGTCTTAAACCCGGAACACACACCGGGAGTATCAGTTCCAATCTCGGAGATAACCCCGAGTTTTGCCCTTGGAGATAACTCCAAGGAATGCCATTACTGTTCCAGCGATAACCCTGAAAATGTTTATTTCAAATGCATGCAGCTTCAATCTCATACCTCCTACCGAGGCACTCATTCCAAAGACTCGGAGCTAACACCAGGAAGACAGGCACACTTACAGATGACCATGCGGAATTCAAACACTTACAGCAGTCCAACCTCAGATGTAACCCTGAGCAACGTCTGTTATCAGCCCAAATCAGAGATAACCCCGGTGAGGGGAAAAATCATCATGTTTCCACCTCAACCCCCAGCGCGTCGTCTCAACACTTTATACATACATTTCTACACATCAATGTCCCACAAGAGCCAAGGAGTTCCAATCCCGAGTGACTATTACGTGTGACAGCACATCGGATAGAATTTGAAGCTTGAAGACCATGGGCATGGTCCCCTCTTCCTAACTTCGTACAACCTCTAATCCCATGTCATTGCGTAACTCTCGACAAAAGCTGTCCGAAGAAGGTCTTATACACCTCGTTTGGATGCTCAGATTGAAGTTCTGCAAGTTTGAGCATACATCACGATTACGCAGTGGACGTACTCAGAGATAGCGGGACCCATGAGTTTGGGCCACCTCAGGCAATCTTGAGTGCATCTACTATTTGCCGAATGTACACCTGTGACCACCAGCTCTATAAATATAGAGCTTGGGGTGGCCATTTGTATGAGAAAAAAAGGTGAGGAATCCCTCTCCAATTTTCTCTTTACACACCCCATATTGAGTGCTTTCTCATTTTAAACACCTGTTAGCTCACATATAGCTATATTTTACCGGCGGGAGCTGAGTGTTTATCCATCTATAGTCATAGAAGCCTGCCTTGGCCGCCCATTGTAAGCCTTCTCACACTCTATAAAGTTTTTCTCTTCATCTTTGCACAGACTGTTCTTCACATTGAGAGTCGTGTTATGTGTGTATGCCTGGACTTCGGTTCGTGGTTTTCCTTTTTGTTTGTAAATATACTTATATATGTATATGTTTTTATATATGAACTAACATTATCAAGTTATGCCTCGATTGAGCCTAGACTTATGTCTGGAGCGTTTACTTGCTATATATATATATATATAAACTATTGTCGAACTCTATTCGATGAGCCTGGGTTTTTTATCTGGTACGTTTATCGCTTTTTTATATATATATATATATATTTATATATTTACATTTCTGTCAGGCCTGGAGTTTACTTCATGGTCTTTTTGTAACGTCACCAAATCCGGGCCCCAAATCACCACGGATCTGGTATACTAATTCTATAACTGTTGCGGAAGATATAAACATAAATTGTTTATACATTAAACTTTACACATTTTCCCCATGGTCGAGTAACCTTAACTTACACACGATTCATAACTTATTTGACTTACAACAACATTAATAGACCATACATATACAAATTTAACTGCACACATAAACTGAAAGCTGGATCTGTCTTTAACCTTTCCTTGTATCTGACGCATTTGTCTTAATCTGCAATGTTTTATCATGATATAGCAAGGGTGAGCATAAGTTTGCCTAGCAAGTATAAATATATTTGATGATATATCATGATTGAAAGAGTTTGAATAATAAGTTGGTTATAATTCCACAATATAGTTGTGAATTAGCACGAACAAATTTTTGACTGAACAAACATTGGACATTTAACATATTATATATATATATATATATATATATATATATATATCTGGACCCAATGGTAATGAAGGTGATCATCCTTTCATACCTGATACATGCAGTACGCAAAGAGCGCAATTTAATAATTCTTAGACATGGCAATCAGAAATAATTAACCACAAGCATAATTGAATAACTCAACTCGATGTCGAGTTAAAGAAAACTTGCACAATAATTAAGAGTTCAAGTTTAATAACTTGCCTGTTCGGTCGATTACTGTTACGCAGTTTATAACGCTTTATCCGAAGACCTAATATTAGAAATATAGATCTCCAATATTAGAATAATATCATCACAGTATAATACTTATATATATATATATATATATACATAGAATAACCTAAACACATAACACATAACCCTAGCAGGCTACAACTCACATAAGACTTGGTATCCAGTCAAACTATTGCAGTTTAAGTTGAACCCAACACAAATCTGACATCCCGACGGTCTAGTTGGACAAAACTCGAGTCTAAAATCATTAAGACTCAATCTAAACTGGTTTATAGATATCATAGATAATTTATTATCAGTCAAAGTATTTTTCATAAGCTCGTAATAATTTTCAGATAATTATTATCATTTATCAAGATTTTTCAATCATTAAACTCGTATTTATATGAATTAAATACCACATAATTCCTTTATCATTAATATTTATTTAATATTAAATATTAATGAAAATCATAACATAATATTATAATACATTTATAATGTCACAAAGTATTTTAATACTTTAAAATCATATTTATATGATTTTAAACACTTTAATCCATTATTTGATAATTGCTTTTAATATGAAAATATTAATATTTTCATGACAAAATATCAAAAGTTATATTTTATAACTTAGAATATTTTTATAATACTTAAATCATTTTATATGATATTTAAACTATTAGTTCTAATTTTCCATAATTTATTTAATATTAATTAAATAAATTAATCACCATTAATATAAATTTATTAATGAACTTCATCACAAAATATCAAAATTTATTAAAAATAACTTCAAATATTTTTTAACACCATAATATATTGTTAAATAATTTATTTAATATTATCATTAAGTAAATAAATACCTTTTATATTCCAAAATATTAAATATTTTTGAAATATACTCAAAATAATTAAAAACTAATTTCAGACTTTAAAATAATTTTTAAAAATTTATTTTGTATTTTTAATAATTAAAAACCATTTTTTCTATTTATTTAATAAATTAATTCATTTTCTAATTAAACTGTCGCTAAAGGGTCCTATAGCGACGAAACTGTCGCTATAAGTGTTTTTGGGCTGTTCTTGAAGGAACCCAGAACATCATGTCAGTTTACAAGGTGGGTGGTTTGACCGAATATAATCCAGGGCTCTTAATGTATATGAGTTCGATATTTGGTTAGGATTGTAGTATGTATGTAATACTACAACTTACAACAATTTTTATGCCCTTAACATAGCATAACAGAGAGATAAAGGCCTGCAAATATCATGTCAGGCATGTTCTTCATTTTTTGGGTTATCCAGAAAATGAAGAACAACCATGGTAACTACTTTTTCGATCCTTGTAACATGCATTTTGAACTTGCTATGTGTGATATCAAGGTTCACATATGTAGTGGAGATGTCAGTAAACAACTATCTATCATCATATCAATCTAACAACAAAATCAAACAAAGATTTAGGCCGGACAAAATGCAGACCAGGATCTGTTCTTAAACATTTTTGGAAAACCCAGAAATGTTCTTGAGCAGTTTGATCAACGGTTGTTTGACCACGAATTTCTGTGATTCTAATACAGATCTGGGTGATCTAAAGGTTTGAATATGTACTCCTCATGTCATCTAAAGGTTTGAACAACAACATACTCCATGTCATGATTGCCCTACAAAAAAAACCCATTTACAGGTTGCCCAAAAACCCATTCCTGTGATCGGTCAACATAGTTGGATTGATCATAACTTGATTCAAGTTCTAGACTAAAGACCACATGGCATATAATAGATTCAAAACAAAAAACACACTAAACATCTAACACAAAAGAATTTACAAGTCCTGACATTTGCTTGTCAGACGACTCATGAAGGTTCAAAAACAGTTTCTAAAAACTTTAATTTCGAACATCTAAATGATATGGATCTAAGTTTTAGCAACCCAGATCATCAAATGATACCCTCTAACATAACTTTAAACAACAAATTACAAAATCAAACATCAAATCATATGATTTAGAAATTTTAGGGTTTTATACCTTTCTAGCTAGGATCTTGATTCTGATCTTTGAGTTCTGATCTTGTTAAGCTAAGAACTGATATTGGCTTATATTATCTCACTCTCTCACTCTAAATTTTGAAGTTGAAGAGAGATAATGGGCTTGGAGAAAATAAAAGTATGCATTTTCTCTCTCTTAATCTATATAAATGGCATGATTCAATATATCTAGTTAGCAATTGATGGCTAATATTTGACACATATCTAGAGCTAGATCTAGGGTTAGTCACCAACCCAAGATCATGGCAAGATTTTTAAGCTAACTAATAAAAAATGTGTCATAAGGGCATTCTAGATATTTTACTTCCAATTTTAATTCTAAAAATGTCATTTAATTCAATCCTTAGGGTTAAAACCTAAGGTTTACAAAAATCGCATTTAGGATTTCTAAATTAGGTTTTAAAAATGGAAAAAATTAAGATTTTTCAAATTATAATTAGGATTCTCTAATTATAATAAATTTTCCTAATCATGAAATTCAATCTTGCTAATTAGGATTATTATTTCCTAATTAAAATTACTAATTTAGCAATTAGGGTCGAAATTGTACATTAGGGTTTATAACCCAAGTGTAGACACTCGAAATTTTCTGCACACCTGTTACTAACATTGCAGGGGGGCAGAATCGTCTTTCGGAGATTACCCTAGAAGACAGTTCGCATCCATTCGGATACTTCCGGAAGTTCATCCTCAACCCCGGAGCACACACCGGGAGTATCATCCTCAACTCTGGAACACACACCGGAAACATCATTTCCAACCTCGGAGATAACCCCGAGTTTCATCCTTGGCGATAACCCCAAGGAATGTTGTTGCAGTTCTGGATAGAACCACAGAAATGCTTGTTTAAAATGCGATCTGCTTTAATCTCAGACCTCCTACTAAGGCACTCATACCGCAGACTCGGAGACTAACACCGGGCAGACAGGTATTCACAGATGACATTGCGGCATTCAACACTTGCAGCAGTCCAATCTCAGATGTAACCTTGAGCAATGTCTGCTTTCAACTCAAATCAGCGATAACCCCGATGAGGAGACAAACGTCATCTTCCTACCTCAAAAATCTGTGCGTCATCTCAACATTTCATACATACATACATACATCAATTTCCTTCAAGAACCAGGGAGTTCCAATCCCGAGTGACTATTGCGTGTGGCAGCACACCGGATAGAATTTGAAGCTTGAAGATCATGGGCATGGTCCCCTCTTCCTGAATTCTTACAACCTCTAATCCCATGTCATTTCACAACTCTCGATACAAGGGGTCCGAAGAAGGTCTTATATACCTCATTCGGATGCTCAGATTGAAGTTCTACAAGTTCGAGCGGACATCACAGTGCACGAGTGCATGTACTTTGAGACTGACGGACACGGGGCAGGGCAACCTTGGTGTAGTGCGCAGTACACTGCGGCCTGTAGTACACTGTGGCTCCCCCCTCTATAAATAGAGGGCTTAGGGTAGCCATTTGAAAAAAAAGGAAAAAGGCGAGGAAGCCCTGTCCAATTTGCTTTATACACACCATATATTGAGTGCTTGCTCTTTTTAAACACCTGTTAGCTCACATATAGCTATACATTTACCAGCGGGAGCTGAGTATTCATCCATATAGAGTCATCGAAGTCTGCAATGGCAGCCCACTGTAAGCCTTCTAACACTCTATAAAGCCTTTCTCTTCATTATTGCACACAATATTCTACACAATGAGGGTCGTGTTGTGTGCGTTTGCCTAGACTTCAGTCCGTGGTTTTCATTTCTATCTATATATATATATATATACTTATATATGTATATATTTTATATATGGACTAACATTATCGAGTTTTGCCTCGATTGAGCCTAGACTTATGTCTGGAGCGTTTACTTGCTTTTATATACATATATATATATATATATATATATACTTATACTTATATATATAACTGTTGTCAGATGTAGACACTCAAAATTTTCAACACACCTGTTACTAACATTGATGAGGGCAGAATCGTCTTTCGGAGATAACCTTGGAAGACAAATCACATCCATTCCGGATACTGCCGGAAGTTCAGTCTCAAACCCAAAACATATACCGGGACTATCATTTCCAATTCCGGAACACACACCAGAACATAATTTCCAACCTCGGAGATAACCCCGAGTTTCATCCTTGGCGATAACCCCAAGGAATGCTGTTGCAGTTCTGGCTATAACCCCGGAAATGTTTGTTTCAAATGCGATCAGCTTCAATCTCAGACCTCCTACTGAGGCACTCATACCGCAAACCCGAAGACTAACACCGGGCAGATAGGTATTCACAGATGACATTGCGGCATTTAACACTTGCAACAGTCCAATCTCAGATGTAACCCTGAGCAACGTCTCCTTTCAACTAAAATTGGCGATAACCACGATGAGGAGTCAAATGTCATCTTGCTACCTTAACATCTGTGCGTCATCTCAACACTTCATACATACATACATACAACAATGTCCTTCAAGAACGAGGGAGTTCCAATCCCGAGTGACTATTACGCATGGTAGTACACCGGATATAATTTGAAGCTTGAAGACCATGGGCATGGCCCCCTCTTCCTGACATCGTACAACCTCTAATCCATGTTATTATGTAACTCTCGACACAAGCAGTCCGAAGAAGGTCGTATATACCTCGTTCGGATGCTCGGATTGATGTTCTACAAGTTCGAGCAGACATCACAAAGTGCTTGCGAGTGCACGTCTTTTTGAGACAATGGACGCGGAACCTTCAAGGGTACAGCGGCCGCAAGTGCATCTGCTGCTACTGCAGAATGCATCTGCAGTACTGCGTAGTATACTCATGGCTCCCCTCTATAAATAGAGGGCTTGGGACAACCATTTCAAAAACAAGAAAAGGCGAGGAAGCCCTGCCCAATTTGCTTTATACACACTATATATTAAGTGCTTACTCTTTTTAAACACCTATTAGCTCACATATAGCTATACATTTACCAGCGGTAGCTGAGTATTCATCCATATAAAGTCATAGAAGTCTGCATTGGCAGCCCACTGTAAGCCTTCTAACACTCTATAAAGCCTTTCTCTTCATGTTTACACACACTATTCTACACATTGAGAGTCGTGTTGTGTGCGTATGCCTAGACTTTGGTCCGTGGTTTTCATTTCTGTCTACATATATATACTTATATATGTATATATTTTATATATGTACTAACATTATCGAGTTATGCCTCGATTGAGCCTGAACTTACATGCGGGCGTTTACTATATATATATATATATATATATTTTATATATATACAGATTTTTATATATATAATTATATATTATATATATATATATAATTGATGAATATATCGATGGATTTTACATCCAAGTGCCTTTTTCGCTATATATATATATATAAATATATATTTATATTTACACACATATATATATATATATATATATATATATATATTACATTCATCGGGCTGTAGTTTACTTCGAGGCCTTTTATCGCTTTATTTACATTCAGTCCCGCCTGGAGTTTACTTCGTGGCGGTTAATCGCTTTTATCACTTTATTTACATTTAGTCCCACCTGGAGTTTACTTCGTGGCGGTTGATCGCATTTATTTCTTTATTTTCATTTCTGATCCCCCATGGAGTTATATATATATATAACTGCTTACTGCTTTCAATACAAACTGCAGTACCATATGAGCCTAGGAATCATGTGATCACAGATTCAGTCTACTGAGTCTAGATTCGGTTCCCATGATGGACCTTTTTCAGCTGTAAGCGGCCTGTACATTATTTACGGTGTACTAATTTCCTTAGATGGTTATCGTACCCATAAGGAGTTTGGCACTGCTGTATATTATTTTCTCGAAGATTCTTCGCATCTCGAAAATAAAAGCAAACAAGCCGAACATTTAACAATAAAACGGAAGTATGAAAATGTCTCAATTCCTATTGAGCACAGGGTTTGAAAAACCTCTTTTTATAAAACTTCATTGCTATATCAGGTTAAAACTAAATATTTCTATAAATTCAAACCCAGTGTATATAGGTGTGAACGAGGCCTCACACTACTTTCAAATAATTGAACATTGATCCACACACACACACACATTCATATAATAGTTTCTTTGGAAAGTGGCAGTCACCATGGTAACACGGATGTCGGGGGGTGCCTAACACCTTCTCTCCACATAATCAAGCCCCCTGACCCATAATGAATCTCGGTTTCACAGACCCGTTTAGTAGTGTCAAATCACTGGGTCAATGTGCAAACCTTTTCGGTTGTGTTAGTGCAACCAGTTAAAAGCACCAACTGGCGACTCTTAACAATCCATCATCGACATTACACATGTCGGACCTTTTTCACTTGTTTTTTCAAACAAATCTCACATTAACATAAGAACACCAAAGAACAAGTAACGAAAAGGGACAAATAAAAATCTCGACATCGACAGGTGGCGACTCTGCTGGGGATTCCAGTAAGATGGCTTAAGCCACTATTACAAGCTTTTCAAAATTATTATATGCTTGTGTGTGAATGTTGCATTTACATTTATGGTGAATGTGTACGAATGCATCTTACTTACTGCACTGCTAAATATGTATATGTGATATTAGTGCTTCACACATGTCATCATTTTGCATAAACGGTGAGACACGTTGTATGTGAATGTATGTTGTGTGGTTCCTCCACTAGGAGGCTATCCTGTCGGTGTTTGATTACTGGACTCGTAGGAAGACTAATTCCAACGAAGCTCAGGAAAGGAACCACCCACATCCGTTCCAGTTGAACGACCAGATTAACTTCCCGTCAAGTAGATTGCGATGATCTGGGGACCTTCATGCCAAAAAGCCACGAGAGTAACCCTAAGATAGGTCAACCTCTGATAATCCAAATGCGAAGGAAAGTCTCTTCATGCTTTCCATTTTCAATTACTTGTAAAAGCATTTACTTGTAATTTTATTCCATATTCATCCATATGTAATGAAAAATATGAAGAATATCTGTGCATACATGACATGTTATCAATTAACAACCGGTTTTGTAGGACAAAATTCCTAAAACGGACACGTTTTGATAACATTTACATTATCCCTAAGACTAAACTATATAAGTCTTTTGTAGGGAAACAATTAGGCCTGTTACCCGCTCAAAATCTAAAAAGGCCATGAGCCTACAACCAATCATGTCTTCTTTGACAAGGTCAATCACATTTTCAGCGAGAAGAATTTGTGGATTGAGTAAACAAATTACTGAGACTTGGGCATTACGCTTAAAGAATTGCATCAGTCTACTCAGGGTATGAAGATACCTGTACATACAGAATCCTCTGCAGAAGGGGGAGCTCAAGGTTTGGAAAAAACAATTCCAGAACCTCAGTTGGATACGACCAACAAAGACACTAAAAATACATATCTCAAAGGAGATCTAGACACCGGTGACATCAGGAAGAAGGTCCTCCAAATGGAGGAAACTATCCGTGTTCTCAAAGGGATTGGAACACATGGAAGTGTTTCATATGCTGACCTTTGCATATTTCCTGGTGTTCATTATCAATAGAAATTCAAAAACCCTGATTTTGAAAAATATGACGGGTTAGGGGATCTTTACACACATTTAAAAGTGTTCATTGGAGAACTTGGATCTTATGCGGAATATGAGAAGCTCAAAATGCAAATTTGTTCGAAGAGAGTCATTTTGAGGCTTGGTTCGTGGTATACCAGTTAGAAAATTCAAAGATCCATGGTTGGGAAGAACTAGCTCACGCCTTCCTCACTCAATACAGTTTTCAATCTCAGATGGCTCCTGACCGGTACCAAATTACCAAGGTCAAGAAAAAGTCTAATGAGTCTTTTAGAGAGTATGCTCAAAGGTGGGGCTTTGGTCTTGCTCAAGTTATTCCTTCCATGTTGAATCGAAATGGTCATGACTTTCATAGATGTATAGAAGCTCCTTTCCATAAGAGAGTTGTAGTTGGTATTGGCAAACCATTCTACGAAATGATCAAATGGAGAGATGGTGAGATGGGATTGAAGTGCGGTAAGATTCAAGACCTAGTAAGCTCTTAAAGCGATTCTTTGAACAAATCGGTCAGGATCTTATGGAAACAACCCCCGAAGGATCCATAAAAAGAAAGAGGAGGATGTTTCCTTGATACTACAAGGTCAGAATGGCAATCAAAGCATGCCTATACAGAGGAGAAACTACTCCCTTTTCCAAGCACAGTCTTCAAACCCTCCATTGCATAAAAGTGGAGAAGTAAAGCGCCCTCGAACGTTCACACCCTTAGGGGACTCGCTCGAGAATATTCTTGTTCTTCTGACCACTCAGAAGAAAATCACACGTCTTCTTCCACCAGTCAACCCTAATGGGAAGGGTTTTAATGTTACTCGAAAGTGTGCTTATCATGCCGGAGCACCTGGACATGATACTCAAGATTGTTGGGCCTTGAAACAAAAGATCCAAGATTTATTAAACAACGGGCAAATCGTGGTCACCAAACCAGATCAACCTCATGTGCAAGACAACCCTCTTCCTCAACACAAAGAAGAAGAGGTCAACATGATCAGTTGGAGCATTGGACAGAGTTCCAGTTTTAACTGCGAAACATCCCAAACCATCAAAGACGGTGTTGACAGATGGGATTATGCAAAGTTCCAGGTTACTATGGAACGAAAGATGAAAGCTCTTTGCAAGTAAATTGAGCAATTGGCAGAACTGGTGACCTATCAACATCAAGTCACATGCCAATTAATCAGGCAGGAACACGCCTACCTCCTTCCGTTAGTTATGAATGCTCCACCATCACCTTCAGAAAGCGAAGCTATGGAGGATAAGGTTGCAAAGAGAGCAAAGGCTAAAGCTCGTCGAGATTTTGCCAACCAAAGAGAATTTAACTATCTGGGCCAACCTATGGAGGAGATATTTCAAATGTTGATCAATGAAGGTAGAATTACCTCCCTTCTACCTCCAATTAATCCCCGTGCTGGACGATTCAACGCGAATGGAGTTTATCAATATCATTCATATTCTCGCGGTCACATCACAGATGAATGCTGGGCACTCCGCCATCTCATTCAAAATCTTATTGATAGCGGTGTCCTGCAAATGACACTGTGCAACTTGATGGTGGGAGTATATGTCCTACTAAATGGAAGGGATCAGTAGCAGTTATATCTGACGAGGATGATGAGACTGTCAAAGCATTTCCCATACAAGCAATTTAACTCAAAAGAGCTGACAATCCGTTGAAAGTGGCCGCTTGTAGACCACAATATCCTGTTGTTAGCTTAGACAATGTTCCATGGAATTATGGAAAAGCTGAAGGATCCTTGTCTCATACTACTGCTACAGTGTCGAAGGAAAATCCATTGTATCCTCTTTAGAGGGTGATGAAGCCTGCCATCAGAGCAAAGGGGAAGATTCCCATGGAGAAGATTGAACAGTTCCTCTGCACTATAGGCCATAATGAAGCCAATGTGATTTTAAGCTTAAGAGAAGCTCCACATCAGATATCAATACTGGACTTGGTTTTCTCTTCTAAAGAGCACCGAAAGATCTTATTAGAGGTTTTGGAAGAAGCCTACTTACCAAAGTCATTGGATGTAGAAAAATTTCAACATATGATTGATCACATTTTCAACAACAATGTGATATCCTTCACTAATGACGACATACCTCTCGAAGGGACCGGTCATTGCAAGCCATTGCACATCATAGTTTTGTCCTCTGGGTATATGTTAGCTGGAGTGTTGATAGATGGAGGTTCAACTCTGAATATTTATCCTTATGCCACCTTGATGAGGATGAATGTCAATGTCAAGCGGATAAAAAGCAGCCATACGGTGATCAAAGCTTTTGATGGATCCCGACGAAATTCTATCGGAAAGATTGAGCTGCCAATTGAGATTAGTCCAAATACATTAAATTTCACTTTCCACATCCTCAAAATAGATTCATGATACAACCTGCTATTGGGGAGACCAAGGATACACATGGCTAGAGTCGTTCCCTCCACATTACATCAACAAAGCAAGTGCATTATCAACAACAATCTAGTCGCTGTCAACGCTGAGTCCAAATGTCCTGAACAAGGAAATCGACCAATCATCAGTTTCAACTCCGAAGTTGAGCCGGCCAATTTTCATACTTTGGAAGTGAGCAACACTCAAAATCAACCTATTGGAGCACCACTTCCCGTACCCAAAATTTTGTCGAGGTTATGTCGGCCACACAAGAAATGATGTCATTGGGTCATCAGCCTGGACAAGGGCTTGGTAAAAATCAGCAGGGTATTAAGCACCCTATTCAAATGTCGGATCAAATTGGGACGGTAGAACTAAGCAATTACGCGATTCAATCATAGGAATCTGCACAAACACAGGCAGATTCCTCAAACTTCTGCCACACGGCGATTTATTCCATTTGCACCGCATTAGCTGATACAGTCTCCAGTGAAGGTGCCAGCCCATGTTGTGGCTATATTGTTTCCCAAGCCAGTACCGTTCAAAGTGAAAGAGGTCTTTGATTCCCGATCGAAGTGGAAGAAATGGGCGAAAGCATAAACATGACATCGATTTAATGATGTCCAGCATACGCGTCATTGTTCATGATGAACATAAAAACCGATATTCCCCAGACGATGATTCCCCAGATATTATGATTATTATTCGGGAGAAGGAGAAAAATGACAACCCCTCCATCACTGCAGTCCATCAGGACTTTGCCCTCGATAATTGGAGCAGTACTCCATGCATTGCTCGACGAGGGTAAAATGGGCAGAAAATCCCTCTGCCTTGTAGATAACTTTAATTGCTTACTTTTCCATACAATATTAACAGTTATTTTATCAGTACATGCTAACACTTTGTATGATTAAACAGTTTCATATATTAAGTGAAAGCATATTTTGATTTCAGGACTATAAAATTAGATGTGCCTGGACTTGCTGATGGTGTGCCTTCTCTCCACAAGGGCTGTAACTTTGATGCAAATTTGAACTAAGACTTGATGGAAATAAAAGAGGACATTGAGACACCTCAGGAGATTAAGGAATGAGTCACAGACAAACCTAAACCCAACCTTGACCAAACCACTTCTTTCAATCTTGGAACCTTAGAAAACCCTAAGCTAATCCAGATTGGTTCAGACCTCACTCCAAACCAACGGAATGACATGGTTGTGCTATTAACCCAATTCCAGGATATGTTTGCATTGTCTCATGAAGACAAGGTGGGTTTGTCCACTGACATTATTCTTCATTGCCTTCCCATTAAAGAAGGATTCAAGCCAGTTAGGTAGAAGCTCAGGTGATTAAAACCTGAGTGGAGTTTAAAAGTCAATGAAGAAATTGTGAAACAGTTTCAAGCTGGCATTATCATGGTGTCTACATATCCAGAGTGGATATCCAACATTGTTTCCGTACCTAAACTAGGAGGAAAGGTGCTAGTTTGCGTGGATTACCGGGATTTGAACAAAGCTTGTCTTAAATATAGCTTTCACATACCTTTTATCCACATTCTTATTTACAATACTGCTCAGTACGACATGTACTCCTTTGCTAATTGCTTCGCGGGGTACCATCAAATTATGGTTGCTGAGGAAGACCGTGAGAAAACTGCTTTCATCATGCCTTGGGGAACTTTTTGCTACAGACAGTTGTCATTTAGCCTCATCAATGCCAGGGCAACCTACCAGCGAGCTATGATGGCTTTTTTCCATGATTTAATGCACAAAGAGATAGATATCTATGTGGATGACATCATCGTCAAATCCCGAAGGGAGGAAGACCACTTAGACCATCTCAGAAAGTTATTCAACAGGTTGCGTAAGTACAACTTGAAGTTGAATCTAGCCAAGTGCGCCTTTGGTGTCAAATCAGGCAAGTTGCTAGGTTTTCTAGTGAGCCACAAAGGGATTGAGCTGGATCCCACCAAAATCCAGGCCTTCAAGGAAATGCCCGTTCCTCAGATAGAGAAGGAAATACGGGGATTTTTGGAAAGAATCAACTTCATTAATAGATTTATCTCTCAACTCACAGCAACCTGTGAGCCCATCTTCAAGCTATTAAGGAATAACTTCTCCATGAAATGGAATGACGAGTGCCAGAAAGCCTTCCTTACCATTAAAGAGCAGTTGGTTAACGCTCCTGTTTTGGTACCTCCCAGGGATGATGTTCCCTTATTTATGTACCTATCCATTAATGACAATGCCATGGGCTGCATCTTGGGAAAAAAGACAATAGAGGCCAAGAACGAGCTATCTATTACCTGAGCAAGAGATTCAGCATCAGTGAACACAAGTACACTCTGATTGAAAAGACTTGTTATGCTTTGGCATGGGCTTCCATGAGGTTCAACATTACCTCCATGGTCACACAACCCATCTTATATCCCGCGTGGATCCTCTCAAGTATGTGTTCAGTAAGCCCATACTAAATTATCAATTATCCGGATGGCGAGTTGATCCTACAACAATTTGACATAAATCTACGTGTGTAAAAGTCATCAAAGGTCAAGGAATTGCGGATCAATGGGCGCACTTTGCTGCGAGGATTACAATCCCTTGGAAAGATACTTCCCCGGTGAAGGGGTAATGACAGTTCAGCAACACCATCAGTATGATGCATTCCACACATGGAAAATATATTTTGATGGAGCTGTTAACGCAGAAGGCTCTAGAGCTAGAGTAGTTCTAGTATCCGGTACGGGGGAGCAGTATCCCATCGCCGTCAAGTTGTAGTTTGGTAGCACCAATAATACAGCTTAGTATGAAGGCTGTATCATGGGGCTAAAACTTGCCCGTTCAATGGGCATCAGGAGGTTAACTGTCTTTGGGGATTCTGAATTGGTAATCAAACATTCCATGGGAATCTATCAAACCAAAGAATTACATCTTCTGCCTTACCATCGGCAAGTTGGACAGATGGCTTTGGAGTTTGAAGAAATCTCCTTTCTACACATTCCTCGCAATAGGAATGATTTTACGGATGAACTAGCAATGTTGGCCTCCTTGATTTATATACCTGACAAGGAAAACATTCCAAGCATCACATTTTCCCTGCAAAAGGCCCCAGCTTATGGGAACTACGTTGGAGAAGTATCGGATGAGCTACGTCCCATCCACGACCCTTGGTATCAATATATCAAAGAATATCTACGAGATGGATCTACACTCGCTGAGGCAAGCCTAACTGAGAAGAGGCGGATCCATCGACTTGTTATAAAATTCTACCTGAGCAGAAATGCACTCTACAAGAGAGATGCAGGATTAGGTCTCCTAGATGTCTAACAAAAGACCAAGCTCAAAGGCTCATGGATGAGATCCATGGTGGAGTATGTGGCCCACACATGAGCGGCCCCTTACTTGTCAAGAAGATCTTCAGAACAGGGCATTATTGGCTAACACTCAAAGCTGACTGTGATGATCACGTCAAGAGGTGCTATCAATGCCAAATTCATGGGAATGTTATCCACGCTCCTCCAAGGGAACTCCACAATATGAGTTCGCCATGACCCTTCTCAATGTGGGTAATGGACGTGATCGAGCCCATCGAGCCCAAAGCAAGTAATGGACATCGATTCCTATTCACCATGATCGACTACTTCACCAAGTGGGTAGAAGCAGCCTCCTTCCCCAAGGTTATCAAAGAAGTCATCATTGTTTTCATCAAAAACAATGTAGTATATTGTTATGGACAACTAGAGGTCATTGTGTCAGACAATGCTAAGAACCTCAACAACAAAATGATGGAGGATTTATGTAGTAAATTCCACACCAAACACCTTAACTCCGTCATCTACCATCCAAAGATGAATGGTGCTGTTGAAGCGGCTAATAAAAATATCAAGAAGATCATGCAAAAAATGTCCGCCAATCACAAAGGATGACCTGACCTTTTACCTCTGACTTTATTAGCCTACAAAACTTCAATGCGTACTTCCACTGGGGTAACCCCCCTATTCATTAGCCTATGGGAAGGAAGCAGTGCTCCCCATAGAGGTGGAAATGGAATCCCTCAGAGTATTGTTGGATGCTCAGTTGGATGAAGACCAATGGGTACAAGACAGGTATCACCAATTGTCTCTGATAAATGAAAGGCGAACCACGACAATCTTCCATGGTCAATTATATCAGCAAAGGATCGCACTATCCTACAACAAAAAAGTCCGGCTACAGCAGTTCAAACAACATGACTTGGTTTTGAAGAAGATCATTGACAACCAAGATCAATCTAAGGGAAAATTCGCTCCTAACTAGGAAGGCCCGTTTGTTGTCAAGAAAGTATTGACAGGTGGTGCTCTCAGACTATAGGAAATGGATGGCGATGAATTTCCACAGCCTATCAACTCTGACAACGTGAAATGGTACTATGTCTAAAGTTACCATCAAGTAAACATCCTGGTATTGATCATCGAATCACCAATCATTCTCGTTTTTAACCCTCTTTTCATAAACTCTTCTGCCCTTCAATGAAACATACATTTCAAACCAGTAGCCTAGTTTCAACATACATTTTAAACCAGCAGCCTGGTTTCATATCACTTGGAACCAACAACCTGGTTTCACTTCATTTCAAACCTTCCATACATTTGGTTATCCTACACACGAGATTGATCCTTTCACACATGCAGTTTATCCTAAATATGGGATTAAACTTTTCTACGATTGTAATTTATCCTGACAACAGGATCAAACTTCTTCCACACCTGCAGTTTGTCCCCATTATGGGTTCAAACTTTCTTCTCCTCGCAGTATAGTCTGCGCACGGGATTCACACTTCTCTTTGGCTGCGATTCATCCTGAGGAGCGAACTACGTTGACCGGATCTCCCTGATTGCAACCATATTCTATATGGCCCGATTGCAATACGCAATAAAAAACAATAACATTTCTGCCCTTTCTCTACAAAAACAAAAACAACAAAAACATTTCTACACCCATCTGCCTTTCACGTTCAGCGTTGAACCTCTTACACCAGGTTCGAACTATGCAGACTTGATCTTCTCTTCAATAGGAGGACGTAGGCAGCCATTTATGGTTTAGTCTAACCACTACCAGAACAAAATTACTTGTCACACGGTACTGGGATCAACCTTCAATCCACCACATTTCATCGGCTTCAGACCAAGGGGATGGAATTACCCAACCTCTCCTCACAAATAGGAGATTCGGTGACCATCTAAGTTGCGGTTGTGCCTCAAAGAGCAATACCAATCCATAAAAGATGGAATTAACTAGGCTTCTCACAAATAGAAGTATTGGTGACCATCTGTGGTGCGGTCAATCTTAGAGAGGAAAAGCCACACTCCTCTCCACATTTTCATACAAAAACCAGTCCCAATACACCAAAGATGATAGGGATACATACAGTTCAATGATATCCTTCACTGATGACGACATACCTTACAAAAATATGATATCCTTCACTGATGACGACATACCGCCCGAAGGGACCAGTCATTGCAAGCCATTGTACATTACAGTTTTGTCCTCCGAGTATATGTTAGCTGGAGTTTTAATAAATGGAGGATTGTCTCTGAATATCTGTCTTTATGCCACCTTGGTAAAGATGAACATCAATCTCAAGTGGATCTGAAATAGCCATACGGTTATCAAAGCTTTTGATGGATTCCGACAAAATTCTGTCGGAAAGATTGAGCTTCCAATTGAGATTGGTCCAAATACATTCAATGTATCCTTTCACGTCCTCAAGATAGATTCAGGATACAACTTGTTATTGTGGAGACCATGGATCCATATGGCTGGAGTCGTCCCTTCTACACTTCATCAACAACTGAAATACATTATCAACAATAGCCTAGTCACTATCAACGTCAAGCCGGAATGTCCTGAACAAGGAGACCTACCAATCATCAGCTTCAATTCAGAAGTTGAGCTGACCAGTTTTAATACTTTGGAAGTGAGCAACACGCAATACCATCCTATTGGAGCACCACTTCCCGTACCCAAGATTTCTGCCGAGGTTATGTCGACCACTTAAGAAATGATGTCATTGGGTCATCAACCTGGACAAGGGCTGGGTAAAAATCAGTAGGGTATTAAGCACCCAATTCAAATGTCCAGTCAAACTGAGACAGCCGGACTAGGCTATTCTGTCAGCGCCAGTCATAGGAATCCTCATAAGCACAAGCAGATTCCACAAGCTTCCACCACACGACGATTTTCTCCACCTTCACCTAATGAGTTCATACAGTCTCTGGTAAATGTGCCAGCCCATGTTATGGCTATGCTATTTCCCAAACCAGTACCATTTAAAGAAAAAGAGGTGCTGATTCCTGATCCCGAAGTGGAAGAAAGGGAACGAAAACGTAAACATGACATCGCCCTAATGATGTCAGGCATACGCATCATTGTCCATGATGAACATACAAACAGATACACCCCAGACGATGATTGCCCAGATGTTATGGTCATCATTCGGGAGAAGGAGGATGACAGCCCCTCCATCACTGTAGTCCATCAGGACTTTACCCTTGACAATTGGAGCAGCACTCCATGCATTGGTCAACGGGGGTAAAATGGGCAGAAAATCCCTCTGCCTTGTAGATAAATTTAATTGCTTACTTTTTTGTACAGTATTAGCAGTTATTTTATAAGTACATGCTAACACTTTATATGATTAAACAGTTTCATATATTAAGTGAAAGCATATTTTATTTCAGGACTTTGAATTTAGATGTGTTTGTACTTGCTGATGAGGTGCCTTTTCTCCACAAGGAATGTAACTTTGATTCAAAGTTGGATTCAAACTTGATACAAGAGGACATTGAGATACCTCAAGAGATTAAGGAATGGGTCGAAGACAAACCTAAACCCAACCTTGACTAAACCACTTCTTTTAATCTCGGAACCTTAGAAAGCCCTAAGTTAATCTAGATTGGTTCAGACCTCACCCCAAATCAACGGAATGACATGGTTGCACTACTAACCCAATTCCAAGATGTATTTGCATGGTCTCATGAAGACATGGTGGGGTTTTCCACTAACATTGTCCTTCATCGCCTTCCCATTAAAGAGGGATTAAAGCCAGTCAGGCAGAAGCTCAGGCGATTGAAACCTGAGTTGAGTTTAAAGGTAAAAGAAGAAAATGTGAAACAATTTCAAGTTGGCATTATCATGGTGTCTACATATCCGGAGTGGATATCGAACATAGTTCTGTTGGGTAAAGTCTAATTACGGACAACACGCAAGTATTCATGGTCAACAAGTAATACAGTGAAAGTAGAGTATCGTTCCCACAAGGAATTATTAATACAAAATACCAAGTACTAACCCTTAATCAAACTAATTTTATTTAAACATACAATTTAACAATATAAATTAAATTACTTAATTACACTAATTCTAATTACCACTAATTACAAATCAGATTATGGAGATTTAAGATCACAACTTCACTTATTGCTTCATTTAAATTAACACACTTCTCATCAATTATTTTCTATCCTGAATTGTTAATCAAGAACACTAAAGTAGATAAAACCACCTCTCGATGCATAATACCCATACTTACTTAAATCCACAATTGATAGAATTAAGCAAGACATCCTAATTAACTAATCCACTATATCTTTATGTAAATTACAATTAAAAAGGATTTAAAGCACAAGTTCTCTATAAGATTACATATTGTGTAAAGGCATATCTCTATCCTAAACATGAATTATAAATTCCATCTATACAGAAATCACAAACACATGCTATTATGATCAGATCTAAATCTAAACTTCATCTCTCGAGTTCATATAGATTATCACGGTAATTGATGGCCAATCAATTAAACAATTAAGTCCTAATAACAATAGACAATCCTCACAATAGAACATAGTAATTGTTAGCGAATCATATTAAAATAAACTACATAATAAGATCTATTGTAATCTCAAACAAAGAATTAATTCATTGAATTAAAACTAAGAATCCACACTTGAATACACATTAAATGACAAAAATAGAAGTAGAGAAGAAGATAGAATCTATTGTCTGTAGATTTGATGTTCTCTCCTTGCTCCTACTTTTAATCTTCAATGTGGTCCAAGTTGTTTCAATCTCCAAATCTAATAAGAACTAGGGTTTTTCCTAATCTACTCTAATCTAATGTAATGGATTTCTTCCTAAAACTTCCCTCTAATTCTTGTAATTCTCCTCCTTTTATAAGCCTCTTTATATGTCTTTTAGTCCTCATGGAAGTCCTTGAATCAATCAGCTCGAACCAATCCTTCTTGGACTTAAATTCGGACAAAAACTACTCTTTCTGCGCGTACCCAAGCCCCAACTTGCTTGTTGCCTTTATAATAGCAAGCCCCGGCTTGCTATGCTGCTATTTTTGACTTTAGGACCCCAAGCCCCGGTTTGGGTATTAGGCTTAAAAGAGCAAGCCCCGACTTGGGTATAAGCTGCTAATTATTTTTCTACTGCAGTGTCCTCTGGTAAAACGGCCATACCTTTTGATCCGGAAAAAGTTACGGAGTCTGACACCTATCAAATCGAAGATATCGACGAGCTCTACAATTTTCATTCTTTGAAAATTGAGAAATAACGAATGAATGAAGGTCAAAATTGGACTGGAAGTGACTGCTATGCAAAATGGCCACCCAAAATAGTGAAGTTCAACGCCCGTTGGTACACATGTCATAACTCTTGCATCCAAACTCCGATTGGAATGATTCAAGTTGTTCCGGAAAGCTAAGCAGAAGCTCTACAATATAGTCCAAGTTCCAAGCCAAGAGCATCAAATGAACATGAAAGTCCAAACGATGTCCGAAATTGCTTTTCCTTGTGTTTTCATACCAATAGTCACTCACACATATAATCAACAAAATGAACACAAAATACATGAAAAGTAACTAAGAAACACGAGTTTAAGCAAATAATTCAAGTAATAGATACTTGATAAGTAGGTATAAAACTTACTTATCAAATACTCCCAAACTTAAACATTTGCTTGCCCCTAAGAAAAAACAAAACAAAACTGCAATGCAATGCAATGTAATGCAATTAATCTACATGCCTACGAATTCAGTAGTAATGATGTGACGCCCCCAAAATAGGTATACATCACCCATTCTGAGTTGTCAATACATGGTACAGAAACAACTACAACTTTATTATTACAACATATAAACTGTGAGTTTAAATACAGATATTGCCATCTAGACAATATCCATACGCAAATAAATCCCCATCATAATTATTGATACATTATTTTACAAAAATGGTGAGGACTACTAAACAACTCTCTCTAGAACCTTCATTCCATACCCCGACTAGTACTCGCTACATTCTCGCCTCCTGAGAAGAAAAATGGAACAAGGAAAAAGGTGAGCTCAACTAGCCCAGTAAAGAATATTATGACTAAGATAATGTACAACAAATTATCATTAGTCTTCAACAGGGAAAAATCTAATAGAATACAATAGACAACAAGTTTTTAAATCAATATTCGCAGCGGAAATAATAATTCATTAGAAGAGTTAAGTAGAGAATGCAAACTACTATCTTCTATGTATGAATTTAAAAGTTCATCGCCTATCTTTTATCCCCTGTAATATCAATCAATATATATCCGGAATCAAATATTCATCTTTGCACTCTGGGCCAAAGATATTCATCGATTGGTCATGTTCATCTAAAACACATTCATCTTTGCACTATGGGCCAAAGATATTTATCGAAATCATTCATCTTTGCACTACTGTGCCAAAGATATTCAATAATATCATCATTTAAGACTAAGGATGATGAAAATATTTTAAAGAAAGCGAATCCAATGAAACAAAATGACAAGGATTAAGGATTAAGGATTCGTACTTTGTTTTATCCATGTCCAAAAATACCTCAAAAAAATAATCATAGTGGTGTAAAATTCAAGAATGATCAAAACATGGATACAATCAAAGCTAGTATCCACAATAGATATTTTGGGACGAAAAGGAAAATTTTTATTTTTGATGAATAGTCTTTGTATTCGTGAATAGTCATCAGATATCGTGAATAATAACTCAGACACCAAAAGTTCCAATTGGATAAAAACTTGGATCAATATTTGAGATAATGATATTGAAGAAATAATATCATTACAAAAAAAAATCCCTTACCTCGAAAGATCAAGACTTAGTAAAACACCAGGATATAGGCTATAACTTGAACTTGCAAGATATAGCAATACTCAAAATACTCAAAAAAATACGCTAATAATATAGAGAGAAAACTTGAGTTTACGGTGTGATTTTCAATTCTAACCTAAGCACCTATTTATAGGAAAATGCTTAGAACACCAAAGTAGAAAATTTATTTAATAATATATATATATATATATATATATATATATAATCTTCACGCACACCTTTGAATCTGAAATTCAAAGAATTGAACACATGCCTCACACATGCAAAAAACGTTTTTGTAAAAAAATATTTAAAACTTCAAAAATTAATTATTTTGGAGCTTGAACTTCAATAATTCATAATAAATAGTCCTTTTGTCGAGGAAAATTGAATCTCATGAATTTTTATAGGAAATCAATTCTCTACAACTTTTCAAGAGAAAGTTATTCCAAATTCCAAATAGAAATTGACCAAAATTCACAAGCAGGCGATTTTACAGTTATAATCAAATTTCGGTCAATAAATGGGGTCCACAGAGCATGTTTAACATGTTTTAAACATTTATTGCAACAAAAATACTCTTCCTCCTCAGATACTCATATATCCCACATTCGTTGTAAAAATATCACCATTATTATATTATTAAAATAATATATTTAAATGAATTATTTTATCGAGAAAAAGATTAAATATTAATTTTCAACAATTGTCACATTAAAAATTTTCTCCATCTATATCCACATAAAATCAATATTTTCCTCATCATATGAATCAATAATTAATTATTCACAAATAATATTACAGAATCACAATATTGACAACCGTGCGGTTCCGAGAAAGAGGGGCTTTCAATAAGAATTTCTCTTCATCTGGCGCCAAGCAATTAGGTGACCAAACCTCTCCTTGAAATGAGAACTTTGAGACATTGCCAATAATGTTATCTAATAATATTATTAGGATAATATGAATTATTAGCCGATAATGAAAAATCTTGTGAAATGACAATTATTGAAACAATGATGAATATAAAATATCAACGCAACCATTATTAAATCAATAAAATATTGAGCGATAATTATCGTAACCAAGATTGAGTAGTGCCTTCTCACGTAAGAATCAATAATTGGTGCAATACCGTAGTGGTGCTTAGTGTTTAAACCGCAAAGTATTTTAACGGTATTAACGATAACAACTACATGTATTATTTTTAAACAACTTATATTTGTCGCTTTTTTTCATCCAATTGCTTTCAGTTATGGGGCCCACAAAAAAGGCTGTCGCATGCGAATATTCCCCGACAAAGAAGAATATTCCACGACCAAACAAATATTCCCGTCAAAAAATGAATATTTTATAACCACTTGCTTATTTTGAAATATTTATATTTTACCCATAACTATCCACATTAATCAAATCAACCCTTACTATTTCAAAATAATAAATAGAGAAAATTAAATTTCATTAATAATAAGTTGGGGTCTTACAACCTCCCTCCTTATGAAATTTCGTCCTCGAAATTGACGTCGACGTACACAGTGTTTGAAAAGGTGAGGATACCTCGCTTTCATTTCCGTTCCAATTCCCGGTCATTTCCTCTATAGCATGATTTCTCCACAATACTTTAACTTGTGGTATGACCTTTCTTGGCGTGGGACATGCTCCTTCCTATCCAAGATCTTTGATGGTACCTCCTCATACGTTAAGTCTTCGGCTATCTCATCCGGTTCTAACTCTATAACGTGGTTTGGGTCTTTCACATATTTATGAAGTACAGATATGTGAAACACATTATGAACACGAGACATACTCGGAGAGGTAACGCAAGTCTATAGGCTACATTTCCTACTCGGTCAAGAATTTGAAATGGACCAATAAATCGTGGATTGAGCTTTCCTCTCTTCCCAAATCTTGTAACTCCCTTCCATGGAGAAACTTCAACAATACATGATCCCCTATACTAAATTCCACATCCTTTCGATGAAGATCCGCATAACTCTTTTGTCGATCTTGTGCCATTTTGTATCGTTGTCGAATCATTTGGATCTTTTCGGTGAGTCATACGTACTAACTCGGGTCCCAACAATGTTGCTTCACCCACCTCATCCCAACATATGGAGAGCGACACTTTCGTCCATATAATGCTTCAAATGGAGCCACACCTATACTTGCTCGATAACTATTGTTGTAGGAGAATTCCACCAATGTTAAATACTTATCCCAACTGCCCTTGAAGTTCAGGACATAGAGTCTTAATAAATCTTCAAGAGTTTGAATAGTCTCTCTCGATTGTCCGTCCGTTTGAGGATGGTATGCTTTAATCAATCAGTAAATCCGTGCCCATAGCTTTTTGCAAGCTAACCCAAAATCTTGAAGTGAATCTTGGGTCACGATCCGAAACTATGGATACTGGCATGCCATGCAACCTCACAATCTCATTTACATATATACTAGCAAGACGTTCAAGGGAATAAGTCTCCCGTATCGGCAAGAAATGAGCCGACTTGGTTAATCTATCAACAATAACCCAAATAGCATTGATACATTGAGAAACCGTAGGAAGACCCATAACGAAATCCATGGTAATGTGTTCCCACTTCCATTTCAGAATCTCAAGTGGTTGCAACGGACCCTTAGGTACTAGATGTTACGCCTTTACACGTTGGCAAGTTAAACACATCGAGATAAACTTTGCAATCTCTCTCTTAATATTGTTCCACCAAAATGTATGTCGAAGATCACGATACATTTTAGTACTTCCAGGATGGATTGCAAATGGTGTATTGTGTGCCTCCATCATAATCTTGTACTCCAAATCAGAGTCGGTAGGAACACAAAGTCTTGAGTGGACTCGAAGTATTCCTTCTTCATCAATTCTCGCTTCCGGAATAGCTCCTTCTTGTACTTTTTCTTCTTCATACGCATCATTTCCCGATTCCGTGGCTTGAGCATCCTTAACTTTTTCTATTAAAGTTGGCTCTATCGTATACTTGACATCATCGCACTCATTCCTGCATATGATCTTCTTCTCAACGCGTCAGCTACCACGTTCGCTTTTCCAGGATGGTATTGAATAGTGTGGTCGTAGTCTTTCAATAGCTCGAGCCAACGTCGTTCTTAGAATGTTGAGTTCTTTTTGAGTGAAGAAATATTTAAGGCTTTTATGGTCCGAATATATCTCCACTTTCTCCCCATATAGATAGTGCCTCCATATCTTTTAGCGTAAAAAAGCATCACGCTAACTCTAGATCATGAGTAGGATAATTCCTCTCATATTCTTTAAGTTATCGCGAGGCATAGGCTATGAATTTCCCACGTTGCATGAGAACACATCCTAACCCTTTTCCTGAAGCATCGCTATAGATAACAAATCCATCCAAGCGGATGGTATTGTTGTAAACAGTGCCAAAATAAGTCTCCTCTTAAGCTCTTGGAAACTCTTCTCGCATTCTTCGCTCCAAACGAATTTTATATCCTTCCGAGTTAGCTGAGGTAATGGAGTAGCGATTCGAGAAAACCCTTCCACGAATCTCCGATAATAACCAGCTAGACCCAGAAAGCTACGTACTTCGGTCACCGACTTCGGTTGCTCCCAACTTTGTATTGCTTTAATCTTCGCCGATTCCATGGATACTCCATGTTTTGACACCATGTGCCCAAGAAATGCTACTTCCTCAAGCCAAAACTCGCATTTCTTCAATTTTGCATATAGTTTGTTTGCACGAAGCCTTTGGAGTACCAGCTTCAAATGGTGCTCATGATCTTCACGACTTTTGGAATATATGAGGATGTCATCAATAAAGACAACAACAAACTGATCCAAATATTCCTTGAATACTCGGTTCATCATATCCATGAAAGTCATAGGAGCATTAGTCGATCCGAAAGACAAGACTAAGAATTCATAATGCCCATAATCGAGTTCTCAAGGCGGTCTTTGGAATATCCTCACTTCTAATCTTGGTGATGATATCCGAGCGAAGATCAATTTTGAAAAGAATTGTGCCCCTTGCAAATCGGGTCAAACAAGTCATCAATACGAGGTAGAGGATACCTATTCTTGATGGTGACATGGTTCAATTCCGATAGTCAATACAAAGTTGCATACTCCGTCTTTCTTCTTTACTGAATAAAAAGCAGAGCACCCCAAGGAGATGTACTTAGGGACGAATGAAACCGATGTCCAACAATTCCTCGTAGTTGGACCTTTAACTCCTGAAGTTCAATAGAGCCATTCGATATGGGGTTTTAGAAATGGGCTTTGTGCGAGTTCAAGATCAATAAAGAATTCAACTTCACGTTCGGGGTAGACCGGAAGTTGTTCAGAAATACGTCGGAAAGTCAATAACAACAGGAATATTATTCAAATTTGGCGTGTCTTTATTCAAATCCATAACATGGGCTAAGAAAGCTTGACATCCGTTTTTCAATAAACGAATAGCTTTATGATTAGATATGACGGTGATTGATTTTAATGGTTTAGTTGCTTGAATTGCATAACAAAAGGTTGGTTAGGAATATGAAAACTAACAACCTTACGAAAACAATCAATTTTGTCATGATGAGTAGTTAACCAATCAATCCCTAAAATCACATCAAAAGAAAGTATCTTTAAAGAGATAAGGTCAACAGGTAAGGTGATGGTGCCAACTTGAATCAAAAAAGATTTATAAATAGTGGATGTGATAAAAGTTTCTCCTAACAGAGTTTCCACTGATAGGTCAAAGTCTAATTTCTCCGGAGTCAAGTTTAAACATTGAGCACAAACAGGAGAGATAAATGAATGGGTAGCACCGGTATCAAGTAAGGTATAAACTTCGCAAGAATTTATAAATAGCTTACCCGTGATCACTTCGTTTGGGTTCCTCGCATTTTGACCAGTCACAACAAACGCTCTTCCGAGAACCGTTGACTTTGACTTTTCTACGACAGTCTTTTGAGACACCGTCCCCCATTGAACTAGGGTTTCGCTACTGCATACAATCTCTCGGCGATATGTCCTTCCTTTCGACAATTATAGCATACCTTGAATCTGTTGTGGGTAGTTTGGTGATATGTCCCTCTTTCCGCATTTATAGCATATGATCGGTGGTCGTTCTCCTCCCTTAGAACCGATTCTTTCGCCAGATCGTTGTCTTCACATGGTCGTTGTTAAATCTCCTTTTTAAAATCTCTCCGACTCGCTTCTTCTATTTTCATGGCCATGATTACCACCCGAGTGGTTACCATTTTTGTCAAATCTTTTTCTTTCTCCCATTGGTTATCGTTGTTTTGTTGATTGCTATCTCCTAGTATGATCCTCGATTATGGTCCCTCGGTTGACCGTACTCATTATCTCGCTCTAATAATTGAGCCCATTTACAACATCTGAATAGAGAGAAAATTTATGAGAAATGAGATATTGACGTATCTTTGGGTTTCAAACCCCTAAGAAACATCCGCGTCATACGTTCCTCATTCTCCACCAAATGAGGTGCAAACCTAGATAACTCGCAAACTTTGCCTCGTCATTGAGACGCCATCGTTGTTTTGTTCTAATCGATGAACTTCACTTCCTTCATATAACGAACACTTTCAAGAAAGTATTTGTCATTAAATAGTTTCGAAATGTCTCCCAAGACATCTTGAAAGTTGGATGGGTACGCTTCACGAGACTCCCACCAAGAGTCCGCCTCGCCACGAAACATAAAGGTGGCGAATGGAACCTTCTATTCCTCGTGTATCCCAAGACATCGAATATCTTGGTAATTTGCTTGACCCATGTTTCCGCCCATGATCGGATTTGGCTTTCTCTTAAATTCGTGGTCCCAACTCTTTGAATCGCTTGCATTTGTGACAACCCGTGAATTGCTATCATTTCCTCCTATATTTTGAACACGAGTCTCTCCTCGTGCGATTTTTTGCATGAGCGCAAAAAGCTTCTAAACATCCCTCGTTCATCATCTCGCTTTCAATTGGTGTTGTTCATAGGAGGAACATTGCCAGGCAGTTGCACGTTCTCCTCGTTGGTGAGTACAGGCGTCTCCATGGTCTCATTTCCACTATTAATATTCTCATTCGACATTCTCAAATACTGTCATAAAACAAGGGTTAATTAAGGAAATCAATATATCACATAATATCCTTATATACTGACCAACTAACAAATAAGCTTAAGTAGGACACACTAGCGAAGGATTTACTCGTCTCTCCCCACCTAGTTCTATTCCCCAATCTCCGCCAGAGATCATATCCCTAAGCTCTGATACCAACTGTGACGCCCCCAAAATTGGTATACATCACCCATTCTGAGTTGTCAATACATGGTACAGAAACAACTACAACTTTATTATTACAACATATAAACTGTGAGTTTAAATACAGATATTGCCATCTAGACAATGTCCACACGTAAATAAATCCCCATCATAATTATTGATACATTATTTTACAAAAATGGTGAGGACTACTAAACAACTCTCTCTAGAACCTTCATTCCATACCCCGACTAGTACTCGCTACGTTCTCGCCTCCTAAGAAGTAAAATGGAACAACAAGGAAAAGGGTGAGCACAACTAGCCTAGTAAAGAATATTATGACTAAGATAATGTACAACAAATTATCTTTAGTCTTCAACAGGGAAAAATCTAATAGAATACAATAGACAACAAGTTTTTAAATCAATATTCACAGCGAAAATAATAATTCATTAGAAGAGTTAAGTAGAGAATGCAAACTACTATCTTCTATGTATGAATTTAAAAGTTCATCGCCTATCTTTTATCCCTGTAATATCACTCAATATATATCTGGAATCAAATATTCATCTTTGCACTACAGGCCAAAGATATTCATCAGTTGGTCATGTTCATCTAAACACATGTTCATCTTTGCACTACGGGCAAAGATATTTATCGAAATCATTCATCTTTGCACTATGTGCCAAAGATATTCAATAATATCATCATTTAAGATCGAGGATGATGAAAATATTTTTAAAGAAACGAATCCGGTGAAACAAAATGACAAGGATTAAGGATTAAGGATTCAGTACTATGTTTTATCCATGTCCAAAAATACCTCAAAAATAATCATAGTGGTGTAAAATTCAAGAATGATCAAAACATGGATACAATCAAAGCTAGTATCCACAATAGATATTTTGGGACGAAAAGGAAAATTTTCATTTTTCGATGAATAGTCGTGATTATTGAATAATAAGATCAGAGTATCGTGAATAGTGCCGTATATGTGAATAGTAACTCCAACACCAAAAGTTCCAAAATTGATAAAAACTTCAGATCAATATTTCAAAGATAATGATATTGAAGAAATAATATCATTCTGAAAAAAAAAAATATCCCTTACCTCGAAAGATCAAGACTTTAAATTAAACACCAGGATATAGGCTATAACTTGAAATTGCACCGTATAGCAATACTCAAAATATACTCAAAATACTCACAAGAATACGCTCGATAATATAGAGAGAAAACTTGATTTCGGTGTGATTTTCAATTCTAACCTAAGCACCCTATTTATAGGAAAATGCTTAGAACACCAAAGTAGAAAATTTATTAAAATATTATATATATATATATATATATATATATATATATAATCTTCACGCACACCTTTGAATTTGAAATTCGGCAATTGAACACATGCCTCACACATGCAAAAACCGTTTTTTGTAAAAAAATATTTAAAACTTCAAAATTAATTATTTTGGAGCTTTGAACTTCAATAATTCATAATAAATAGCCCTTTTGTCGGAAAATTCGAATCTCGTGTGTTTTATAGAAACAATTCTCTACAACTTTAGGAAGAAAAGTTTTCTAAATTCAAATGTAAATTGACCAAAATCCACAAGCGGACGATTTTACATGCTATAATCAAATTTCGAATAATAAATGGGGTCCACCGACATGTTTAACATGTTTTAAACATTTATTGCAACAAAAATACTCTTCCTCCTCAGTATACTCATATATCCCACATTCGTTGTAAAAAGATCACCATTATTATATTATTAAAATAATATATTTAAATGAATTATTTTATCAGAAAAAGATAAAATATTAATTTTCAACAATTGCCACATTAAAAATTTTCTACATCTATATCCACATAAAATCAATATTTTCCTCATCATATGAATCATTAATTAATTATTCATAAATAATATTCTGTAATCACAATATTGACAACGAAGCGGTTCCTCAGAGAAAGAGGGGCTTTCCAATAAGAATTTCTCCTTCATCGGCCGCAATTAGGTGACCAAACCTCTCCTTAGACAGAACTTTCTAGACATTGCCAATAATGTTATCTAATAATATTATTCAGATAATATGAATTATTGCTTCGATAATGAAAAATACTATTGTAATGACAATTATTGAAACAACAACAATATAAAATATCAACGCAACCATTATTAAATCAATAAAATATTGAACAGTAATTACTGTAACCATTATTGAGTAGTGCCTTCTTACGTAAGAATCAATAATTGGTGCAATACCGTGCTCTCGTGTTTTAACCACCGAAAGTATTTTAACAAGATTAATTCAGTAATAACTACGTGAGTTATTTTTAAACAACTTATATTTGTCGTTTTCTTCATCCAATCGCTTTTCGTTATGGGGCCCACAAAAGACTGCGTCGTCGTACGAATATTCCCGACAACAAGAATATTCCACGACCAAACGAATATTCCCCGACAACAATGAATATTTTATAACCACTTGCTTATTTTGAAATATTTGCGTATTTTACCCATAACTATCCACATTAATCAAATCAACCCTTACTATTTCAAAATAATAAATAGAGAAAATTAAATTTCATTAATAATAAGTTGGGGTCTTACAAATGATAGAAACAAGTCTATTCACCCAACCTTAGAGAAATCAAGTAAACATGATAATACATCATATCAAAACTCATCAGTAAATTCCTATCAATCGTCAAATCTTAAACTATTGTCACTGATATATAGTGCGTGTGTGCTCAACAATAATCCTAACTAATATAATGCTAAATATAACACATAATAGATCTCTTTAAAAGCATCATACAGTATAAACTCACAAAATTCACGAACAAGATAAATCCAACTAAAATCAATCATCCACTAAATTCAAGAGTCCAATCCGGGATACTTATGCTTTACTTTTCATTACGGGGGCTTTTTGCTCTTTTCCCATTTTATTGCTTTTTTTTTTGTTTTTTTAACCATGATTGTGCAATGTCTCATTCCATTAGGCTAACAGTGCTACCCCTTGGTGAGCTTTCGACCAACGACTCCCAGACCATAAAGACCTTAGGGCGCTAGGTGTAAAGACAATCCTCTCGGGCGTACTTGCTCAAGTAACAAAGGCCCCGAAACAAGACTAGACATGAAATTTATTCATATTTTTTTTCTTTCTTTTTTTTTGAAGCTTATATATCCCAAATTTTCCCCCCAAACTTAAGTTTTTGTCTAAATTCAGTCATCTGTGCCTATTCATGTCTTTCATTCATTCAAACTAATATTACCCTTAAGAATTCCATTATGTTCCAATTTAAACTTAATCAGTCACCATAGCTGTTATTACTGTGATATCCTTATTATACCAGTTTCAAACAAAAAAAGATTCAATTCATAACAAGAAATCACATCAAAGCTCTAATAAACAATACTATATTTGTCTACCTAATCTCATCCTCATCATTGGACAAAATAGACTGTAACTATCTAACAGATGGACTCATTCAAGATGTAGTAAATGCTATATAAACATAGTAAACTAACTACTAATTTTTTTAATTTTCAATTTTTTTTTTATTTCAAGAAACTAAATGCAAAAACTAAATGTAACTATATGAACTACAATGTAAATAACTAATTATATGCAATACGACACTAAAATTCCCCCCAAACTTAAACTAGATATTGTCCTCAATGGCTGAAATAGGAAATATTAAAAGAGAGGACTTCCCTAAAAATACAGCATTTTCCTCCTTGTCTGCTAAGTCTGAAGAATAGGTCAGACACATTTAACAAATTGGGCACCACACTTGAATTGGACTTGAATAACCTTTTTATAATCTTTTCCATGTCCATTGAACCTCCAATACCTGTAATTAAGAGAGACAACATGGATTAGAATAGCACTTAGATTGGTAAGAGAACTGAATAAGCAAATTAATTCCTATCTACTAAATAAACTAGTTAAGCATATAAATATAAAAATTCATGGGTTGCCTCTCAGTCAACGCTTGATTTACAGTTTTTCAGCCTGACTTTGTCTGGTCAACGCTATCCAATTCCTCTTCAATAATTGAGGAACCCTCCATCCATCAGTAGCAAATAATCCTTTGGGAGGTTCCCACAAGTGATGGCCATAACATCAAAGTTACCTAGCATGCTCTGACTCGGTATAATCTCCATGAAGAAGGGCAAATAACTAGGTGTTATCTCCATTGAGTTTGTGATCATATTTGCGCTAATAATGTAGAAAATGCATTGAGACCATCAATCCCTGCTCCCCTTGGTTAAGTCATATTCGAATATGGCCTTTGATAATTGCATCCATCCATGGTACCTGAAAAGAAAGAAAAAAAAAGGAAGAGAATTAAATAAAAAGAAAAAAAATGTTTAAATTAGGACTAATTTGATTAAAGCTAATATTAGCAAAAATATATTAAACTAATTCCCAGACAATGGCGCCAAAAACTTGTTGGCTAAAGTCTAATTACGCACAACACGTAAGTATACGTGGTCAACAAGTAATACAGTGAAAGTAGAGTATCGTTCCCAGGAGGAATTATTAATACAAATTACTAAGTACTAACCCTTAATCAAACTAATTTTATTTAAACAAACAATTTAACAATATAAATTAAATTACTTAATTACAATAATTCTAATTACCACTAATTACAAATCAGATTATAGAGATTTAAGATCACAACTTCACGTATTGCTTCATTTAAATTAACACACTTCTCATCAATTATTTTCTATCCTGAATTGTTAATCAAGAACACTAAAGCAGATAAAACCACCTCTCGATGCATAATACCCATACTCACTTAAATCCATAATTGATAGAATTAAGCAAGACAACCTAATTAACTAATCCACTATATCTCTATGTGAATTACAATTAAAAAAGAATTTAAAGCACAAGTTCTCTATAAGATTACATATGGCGTAAAGGCATATCTCAATCCTAAACACAAATCATAAATTCCATCTATACAGAAATCACAAACACATGCTATTATGATCAGATCTAAATCTAAACTTCATCTCTCGAGTTCATAAAGATTATCACGGTAATTAATAGCCAATCAATTAAATAATTAAGTTCAAATCACAATAGACAATCCTCACAATAGAACATAGTAATTGATAGCGAAGCATATTAAAATAAACTACACAATAAGATCCATTGTAATCTCAAACAAAGAAATAGTTCATTGAATTAAAACTAAGAATCCACACTTGCATACACATTAAATGACAAAAATAAAAGTAGAGAAGAAGATAGAATCTATTGTCTGTAGATTTGATGTTCTCTCCCTTCTCCTAGTTTGAATCTTCAATGGTCTCCAAGTTGCTTTAATCTCCAAATCTAATAAGAACTAGGGTTTTTCCCAATCTACTCTAATCTAATCTAATGGAATTCTTCCTAAAACATCCCTTTAATTCTTGTAATTCTCCTCCTTTTATAAGCCTCTTTATATGTCTTTTAGTCCTCATGGAAGTCCTTGAATCAATCAGCTCGAACCAATCCTTCTTGGACTCAAATTCGGACAAAAACTACTCTTTCTGCGCGTACCCAAGCCCCAGCTTGCTTGTTGCCTTTATCATAGCAAGCCCCGGCTTGCTATGCTGCTGTTTTTGACTTTAGGACCCCAAGCCCCGGCTTAGGTATTAGGCTTTAAAGAGAAATCCCCAGCTTGGGTATAAGTTGCTAATTATTTTTCTACTGCTGTGTTCTATGGTAAAATGGCCATAACTTTTGATCCGAGAGGAGTTACGGGGTTTGACACCTATCAAATCGAAGATATCGACGAGCTCTACAATTTTTGTTGTTTGAGTATTGAGAAATAATGAACGGATGAAGGTTGAAATGGGACTGGAAGTGACTACTATCAAAATGGCCACCCAAAATAGTGAAGTTCAACGCCCGTTGGTACGAATGTCATAACTCTTGCATCCGAACTCCGATTGGAATGATTCAAGATGTTCCAGAAAGCTAAGAAGAAACTCTACAATATAGTCCAAGTTCCAAGCCAAGAACATGAAATGAACATGAAAGTCCAAACGATATCCGAAATGGCTTTTCCTTGCGTTTGTATACCAATAGTCGCTCACATAGCTCCAATACATATAATCTACAAAATGAACTCAAAATACATGAAAAGTAACTAAGAAACACGAGTTTAAGCAAATAATTCAAGTAATAGATATCGGATAAGTAGGTATAAAACCTACTTATCAAGTTCCCGTGCCTAAACAAATAGGAATGGTGAGAGTTTGCGTGGATTACCAGGATTTGAACAAAGCTTGCCTTAAAGATAGCTTTACCGTACCCTTTATCCACATTCTCATTAACAATATTGCTCAATACGGCATGTACTCCTTTGCGGATTGCTTCGCGGGGTATCATCAGATTATGGTCGTTGAGGATGACCGTGAGAAAAATGCTTTCATCACACCTTGGAGAACCTTTTGCTATAGACGGTTGTTATTCAGCCTCATCAATCCCGAGGCAACCTATCAATGGGCTATGATGGCTCTTTTCCACGATTTAATGTATAAGGAGATAAAGATCTACGTGAATGACTTCATTGTCAAGTCCCGAAGGGAGGAAGACCACTTAGACCATCTTAGAAAGCTCTTCAACAGGTTGCGTAAGTACAACTTGAAGTTGAATCCAGCCAAGTGAGCCTTTGGTGTTAAATCAGACAAGTTGCTAGGTTTCCTAGTCAGCCACAAAGGGATTGAGCTGGATCCCACTAAAATCCAAGCCATCAAGGAAATGCCCATTCCTCAGACAGAGAAGGAAATTCGAGGATTTTTAGGAAGAATTAACTTCATTAGCAGGTTTATCTCTCAACTCATAGCAACTTGTGAGCCCATCTTCAAATTGTTAAAGAAGAACTCCTCCATGAAATGGAATGATAAGTGTCAGAAAGCCTTCCTTACAATCAAAGAGAGCTAGTTAATGCTCCTGTTTTGGTACCTCCCAGGGATGATGTTCCCCTATTCATGTACCTGTCCATTAATGACAATGCCATGGGCTACATGCTGGGACAGAAAGACGATAGAGGCCAAGAACGAGCTATCAATTACCTCAGCAAAAGATTCAGCAGTAGTGAACATAAGTACACTCTAATTGAGAAGACTTGTTGTGCTTTAACATGGGCTTCCATGAGGTTACAACATTATCTCCATGGTCACACAACCCATCTCATATCCCACGTTGATCCTCTCAAGTATGTGTTCAGTAAGCCTATACTAAATTATCGGCTGTCTAGATGGCAGTTGATCTTACAGTAATTTGACATCGTCTACGTGATGAAAAAGTCTGTCAAAGTTCAACGAATTGCGGATCAACTGGTCGCTGCAACTGCAGGGGATTACAAACCCTTGGACACATACTTCACTGATGAAGGGGTAATGGCAATTCAGCAACATCATCAGTACGATACATGTCATATATGGAAAATGTATTTTGATGGAGATGTTAACACAGAAGGCTCTGGAGCTGGAGTAGGTCTAGTATCCGATACGGGGGAGCAGTATCCCATCGCCGTCAAATTGCTGTTTGTCAGCACCAACAACACAGTTGAATATGAAGGTTGTATCATGGGGCTAAAACTTACACGTTCAATAGGCATCAGACGATTAACAATCTTTGGGGATTCCAAATTGGTAATTAAACAATCCACAGGAATCTATCAAACCAAGGAACTACATTTACTGCCTTAGAATCGACAAGTTTTACAGATGGCCTTGGAGTTTGAAGAAATATCCTTTCTACACATTCCTCATAATAGGAATGATTTTACAGATGCGCTAGCAACATTGGCCTCCTTGATTCACATACCCGACAAGGAAAACATTTCAAGCATCACATTTTCCCTGAAAAAGGCCCCAGCCTATGGGAACTATGTTGGAGAAGTATCGGATGAGCTAACTACCATCCAACACCCTTGGTATCAACATATCAAGGAATATCTGCGAGATGGATCTACACCCTTTGAGGCGAGCCTAACTGAAAAGAGGCGGATTCATCAAATGGCTATGAAATTCTACCTGAGCGGAGATGCACTCTACAAAAGAGATGCAGGATTAGGTCTCTTCAGATGTCTAGACAAAGACCAAGCTCAGAGGCTCATGGATGAGGTCCATGGTGGAGTATGAGGCCAACACACAAGCGACCCCCTACTTGTCAAGAAAATTCTTAGAACCGGGCATTATTGGATCACTCTTAAAGCTGACTGTGATGATCATGTCAAGAGGTGTTATCAATGCCAAATTCATGGGAATGCTATCCACTCCCCTCCAAGGGAACTCCACAAAATGAGTTCGTCATGGCCCTTCTCAATGTGGGGAATAGAAGTGATCGGGTCCATCGAGCCCAAAGCCAGTAATGGACATCGATTCATATTCACCATAATCGATTACTTCACCAAATGGGTAGAAGCAACCTCCTTCCCCAGGGTTACCAAAGAAGTCATCATTGCTTTCATCAGAAACAATATTGTCTGTCGATATGGACAACCAGAGGTCATTGTGTCAGACAATGCTAAGAACCTCAACAACAAAATGATGGAGGAGTTATGTAGTAAATTCCACATCAAACACCTTAACTCTGTCATTTACCATCCAAAGATGAATGGTGTTGTTGAAGCGGCTAATAAAAACATCAAGAAGATCATGCAAAAAATGTCTGCCAATCACAAAGGATGGCCTGACCTTTTGCCTCTGATTTTATTAGCCTATAGAACTTCAATGCTTACTTCCACTGGGGCAACACCCTACTCACTAGCCTATGGGATGGAAGCAGTGCACCCCATAGAGGTGGAAATGGAATCCCTAAGAGTGTTGATGGATGCTAAGTTGGATGAAGATCAATGGGTACAAGACAGGTATCACCAATTGTCTCTAATAGATGAAAGGCGAACTGCGGCTATCTTCTATGGTCAGTTATATCAGCAAAGGATCGCAAGATCCTACAACAGAAAAGTCCAGCTACAGCAGTTTAAACAACATGACTTGGTTTTAAAGAAGATCATTGACAACCAATATCGATCTAAGGGAAAATTCGCTCCTAACTGGGAATACCTGTTTATTGTCAATGAGGTATTAACAAGAGGCGCTCTCAGATTACAGGAAATGGATGGCGATGAATTTCCACAACTTATCAACTCGGACACCGTGAAACGGTACTATATTTTAGGTTACCATCAAGCAAACATCTTCATTTTAGATCATCAGATCACCAGTCATTCCGATTTTCTAACCCTTTTTACATACTCTTCTGCCCCTCAGGGAAACATACAATTCAAACCAGCAGCCTGGTTTCACCTCATTTTAAATCATTCATACAATTTTGGTTATCCTAAAGACAGGATTGAACCTTTCACACATGCAATTTATCCTGAAGACGAGATTAAACTTTTCAATGCTTGCAGTTTGTCCTGAAGAAGGGATCAAACTTTTTCACACCTGCAGTTTGTCCCAATCATGGGATCAAACTTTCTTCTCCCCGCAATATAGCCTGCACATGGGATTCACACTTCTCTTCGGATGCAATTCGTCTTGAGGGGTGAACTACATCGACTTGATCTCCCTGATACCCGGGAGTACGTAGGAAACCATATTTTATATGGTCCGATCGCAATAAAAAAAACAAAAACAACAAAACATTTCTGCCCCTTTCTCTACATAAACAAAAAACCACAAAAATACTTCTACACCCTTCTTCATTAATAAAGTTTCTACACTCATCTGCCTTTCACATTCAGCGTTGAACCTCTTACACCAGGTTTGAAATACGCAAACTTGATCTCCTCTTCAATAGGAGTACGTAGGCAGCCATTTATGGTTCGGTCTAACCCCCTACCAAAACACAAATACTTGTTAGTAGTACTGGGATCAAACTTCAATCCACCACATTTCATCGGCTTCAGACCAAAGGGATGGAATTACCCAACCTCTCCTCACAAATAGGAGATTCGGTGACCATCTAAGATGCGGTTGTGCCTCAAAGAGCAACGCCAATCCATAAGAGATGGAATTAACTAGGCTCCTCACAAAAAGGAGTACTGGCGACCATCTGTGGTGTGGTCAATCTCAGAGAGGAAAAGCCACACTCCTCTCCACATTTCCATACAGAAACCAGTCCCAAGACAGCAAAGATGGTAGGGATACACACTGATCAGTGATCCATTCTGAAAGATCCTGTGATGTCTCAATGTCCACATATCAAGGATGAGTTCATAATGCATCAAGATCATGAGCCATGAAGAAACAGGAAAATATCAAGCAAGTATCAAGGCACAACTGAAAGGGAAGTGAATCAAAATATATTTCCTTGCCATATATAATACTGTTTGATATATACAATATATGATGTACATGACAAAATGGCTAAGCTAGTCTGTGCAGGAAAAATACAAGTCTATCTACGGATCTGTGTGTATGCGGACAATCAGATCTAACATAGCATCCCTCTCCGAAGAAGGAGGTAATGCTGCAAGCTCCTACCCAATGGTATCTACGTGAGCTAGCAGATTCGAGGATAACTGCATGGTGGCATGATGCTCAACGATGTATGCACTCTTATCGACAAGGATGCCAGTCGTAAGGATCTCACTAAAGTACTGTCTGTGATGACTACATCCCGGGAAAATAGGGCAGCATCCCGCTCTACAGTCACTACATCTCTGGCTGATCTGGCATCATCTCTCTCTAATAGAGCTGCATCTCTCTCATCAAGAGCTGTCAACATCAAGGTCCTAGCCTGATCTCTCTCAAAGGTCATCAGATGTAGACTCTACTCCAAATACTGTGCTGAATGATAAATGACAGTAGCACTCGTAGTGGGAGAATCCATCACAAATGCTAGCCACCCAGTAGTTAGAGCCTCTTCAATGGGAATATCAGTCTTCTTCATAGGCTCATCATCGTCGGAATCAGTCTACTGCACTGTGGATACTACCGCAGTCGATGCAGTCTCTGTCTCCATCAATGCAGAATACTCTACAGAATAACCTAGATGACTGAGAGAAAACTCATCTAGTTTATGTTGATCCCAATAGGCATACAACTTGGATCTATCATTTGCTGATAAGTGGCGTGAAGCGAAGCGCTGACTCGATGCCCCCTCAAATGGATGGAAGTCCTAAAACTGGTCAAACTGACACATCACGGCCAGTGGATGGTAAGTAATCATACCCTTCAAACCAGCCAGGGGAAGATAATTCATGCCCGGAGCATGAGTAATAAAGCTATATGGTGAACTAAGCTATGTACACAGCAATATATCAAATGGATTTCCATTCCCTTTCAGGAAAGCTGACCAAGATGCAACATCTGTACACTCCACAGGATAAAAGGAGTACGACATGACTACATCATGGGTGAAACATTACCCATGCCATCTAAAAGTGCCAATCGGTTTCAAGTGTGACATAAACCACACGTACAACATGACCGAGCTGCCTGTAAACACTAATGTCGGATAAGTGCAGCAGTATGTAACCGACCTCAAAGTCTCTGCTCTAATCATCGGTATAATGGTGTGATCCTCCCTGAGAGCTCTCACTGCCATAATGACCCCTATATCTAACTCATCCATATATTATGGCATGTAGAAATATGACAGTACGCATAACAGCAGTACATCCACTCTGGCCGAACGCCAATGAACCTCTGATGTGGTGAAATCCCCAGAATGTCGTGTATAACCAACCTTAGAGCCAAATCTGTCAAACAGAAAATGCTAGGATATAATGTGGACAGATGTGAGCTCATCCTGCACCACCCTACGCCTCAATCAAGTGAGGGTCATGAACTACCTACTCATGTCTCTGATCGCCATATGCACGCAAGGTCTGTCCAATGGTAGCATCATCAAACGTGCATACTCCTCTAAAGTAGGAGTCAACTCCTAGGTCCCAAATCAGAAAACCCGCCTCTCCGATACCCAGTGCTCCAGCATGCCCTCTATGAATCATGCAGGAACCTGAAACATCAACCCGGTCATAGTATACTGCAACAAACCATCTACAGTCACCCTGTCTGATGGTGACATGCTATCATACCACGATCGCATACCAGATGCAACCAAAAATGGTGGGGTATGATCAATACGGCTAATTATTGAGGAAGACATCTGTACGGGCCATGTCATAAACCATCCAGGGGTCAATACTGAATATCTATGGACATACATACATATGCATAACATAATAACATGCATGATACAATAGATGGCAATATGATATAGGGAATGGAAAATTATACATACATTCCTAAGTATAACATCATCTAGTACATCTCTGTACAGCTAAAATACAGGGAAATGGGGCAAAACTACCCTAAAACTAATAGAGGCCTATCAAAAGATATAGCGAGAATGGGGTGAAGCTACCCAATGTCTAACAGAGGCCTATCAAAAGAGATAATGAGAATATACATCAGAAGAAGTCAATGGTGTCAATGTCTACATCATCAATCCGATCCTGTCCACCTGATGTAACTCCTCTTGAGTCACTGGCTCTCTATCCACAGGGATGTCAGGCCTATACAAGGGAGGATCTGCACCGGCAAAGCCATATGGGTCACCTAAGGGGCCAGGGCCAGAGCTGAAAGGAACAAAAGTATCTGCCTCTAAAGCTATAAGCAGCTTGTAAATTATTCACGGTGTTTGAATTTCCTTAGATGGATTTCATGCCCATGAGGAGTTCGGCACTGCTATATATTATTTTTTCGAAGATACTTCGCATCTTGAAAATAAAAGAAAACAAGTCGAACATTTAATAATAAAATGGAAGTATGAAAAGGTCTCAATTACTATTTAGCACAGGGTTTGAAAAACCTCTTTTATAAAATCTCATTGCTATATCTTGCTTAAAACTGAATTTTTATACAAATTCAAACCCTTTGTATATAGGTGCGAACGAGGCCTCGCACTACATCCAAATAAATTTCACATTGATCCACACACACACACATTTATATAATTGTTTTTTGAAAAGTGGTGGTCACCGTGGCAACACGAATGTCGGGGGGGTGCCTAACACCTTCCCTCCGCATAATCAATCCCCCAAACCCAAATGAATATCGGTTTCACAGACCCCTTTAGCAGTGTCACATCACTGGGTCAATGTGCAAACCTTTTCTCGGTTGCATTGGTGCAACCAGTTAAAAACACCAACTAGCAACTCTTAAAGTCAAATCCTCGACATTATACATATCGAACCTTTTTCACTTATTTTTTCAAAAAAATCTCACATAACATGAGAACACCAAAGAACTAGTAACCAAAAGGGACAAATAAAAATCCTGACGTCGATAGTGCCTACGATCAAACATCTGATCGTAGTGTAAGAGCAGGAAGACACTACGATTACAGCCAAATGACTAAAGTTGGTAGAGGAACTCCCAAGAAGAAAAGGTCAAATGAGAGATTAGTGCAAATCACTTCTAAAGTTTTTCATCTGGAAAGCACCTTAGTACACTCTAAGAGGTAGGCCCTTCCTGAGCTACCTTAACCCAGAAGGAATGCCTAGTCAAGTTCATCTCAAGGACCAGGTCAGACAACGGTCGCAGAGTAGATTCTGAAGTGAAGTCGATGATCACAGTACAACCTCAAGATCGTAGAATAGACTCGATAATCGTAGTCTTCCCAAAGGATATACCAGTTCATGAGGAGCTCAAAACAATTAGACACTTGCCCAACTATTCAGATCATGTAGAGATAAGTTCGAATACAGTGTGAAAAGATGCTTGACAAACTCACCTTATAATTCCAGTGCTCAAACTATCTCCGTATACATCGGTGGTTAAGCCTTGCAACTTCAAGGTGAAGATTAGTGCCAAATAATCTACTGAAGCATCTCTCAGAAGACGATCGTTGATTCGATAAAGAAAATCGTAGAATCCATAGCTACCTCAAAAAGCTACTCTACGTACTGAAATAGTCAATAGTAAAAAAGTTAAATCTGAAGGATGAACACGATAAAGGACTTATAGATGATGACCTATCAGCGACTTACAACTGTCCCACAAAGAAATGTGGAAGGAACAGTTACAAGAGGGAAATTCAAATAATTGGCAGTTTTATATTAGCGGGCTCTTTAAAATTTGCAAACCTTTTAAATCTATACCTAAGACAAAACCTATCTACCTCTTAACAGCCAAAATCTCTGAACAAGTTATCAAAATCTATCGAACCTTTCTCTACCTCTCTTATTCAAACCCTAAAACTCTCTTCAAATTCTAGATCTATCAAATCTCAAGCTTCGCCCTAAGCGTATTTAGCTACCTCTCATTAGACACCTAAAATTAAATGCCCATATCCTTCAAACTTTTCAAATGGCAGATTGGCGAGTAATCACTGGCATTCAACTTGGAACCAAGACATTTGAGAAATCCGAGAAGAAGTTCTGAGATATTCTTAAACTTGTGAAGATGGCTGGATTCTCAGAATGTCTTGAGGAAAACACTCGAGTATATGTTGAACTAATTAAAGAGTTCTACTCAAACACATCCATAAATTCCGGAACCCTTTCTACCAAGGTCAAATGTCATATTCTGAAGCTAAATTCTTCTGACATCAATCAATGCTTAGGCCTTCTTGATCGAGATCTGAAAAGCCTGGAAAAGATTGACACTGAAAAAGCTAAGAAGATTATGCAGTACAAATGAAACCCTGGTATGAAGGACATGAAGAAAAAGGAGTTTCATGAAGAATTTGAGTTTTTTGCTGAAATAGTGGGTAAATGTATCTTATGCAAAGACACTAGATATGATACTATAATTGACCAACAGCTAAAAATCATGTTTGTTATAGTCCTGAAGGAACACATCAACTTTGGAGCTATCTTGCTTGATCAAATGTCTAAGTGGCTGGATAAGGAAGAAAAGAAAAGGTTAACTGAAAAACAACTCACAAAGGTTTTTCATGGAAGGTTTTTAAGTATCACCTTGAAGAAAAAGTTGAAGAATAAAATTAAGGATGATGAGGGTGAAATTCTTAATGTTCATAAAGTCATGTCTCCACAGCTGTTTGTAAACTGGAAGAAAAATCCAAAGGAAAACAGGAGGCTTATGATAACTGGGAACAACAGCAAGGTCTCTGCAAAGAAGAGGAAGGCACAAGAGGTGGAAAGCTATCAATCTGATGACTTTGTACCGATAGTAGCCACATCAGTAAATAAGAAGTCCAAGGGTGTGGATAAAACAGAGGCTCCACCAAGAAGTCTCTCCACTGACAGCAAAGAAGCAGGAGAAGAAAAGGTCGCAACTACAAAATCTGATGCCTCCAAATACGGGTATCTTCAAACCCGACAGATGGTGCTACATGGTACTACCATTCACACATGCATTCAATTGAAAAGTCTCAAAGGAATGAATATGTCTTCTATATATGCAAAATAATATTAACATTCCCCAGGTTCTTTATAACCATTACATTTGTTCTTGTCATAATATCAAATATATTACAACATTAATCATATACTATTACATAAGTATTCTACAAGTTCATTTTCACTTTGCCCTTATCCTTGCTGGAGCCTTCGGTCTGTTCGATCTTAGCTGCATTCGTATGGTTCAAGCAAGAGTGAGCATGACTAGCTCAGCAAGTACAACAATTCTAATAAACAACATACTTGAAACATAGGAATCATATATCTTTAATAACTGAACAATAGTTATGAAGTACTATCGATAATTTAAAATAGCACTTCTTTTCATTCAAAATGTTTTAGAACAATAATATTCAGTAAAACATCAATTTCGATCCAAGACCTTGAGTATTTCATAAGTTCTTCGAAAAGGACATCCCGGCACAAAGTTCGTAAGTCCGACATTTCTTATGAGCATGTCTAGGTGATCAGCCTATAGTACTCTATGTTGATCAACACTACATTCATTAAACGTATATACGTTTAATTTGTGGCAACCTCACGTGCCTGTCGTTTGACGACAAAACATTTTTAGCATACTCAGTCTTTGTTTAAAAACCACACCAATATAACTTGGTAAACATTAACCATGCTTTGATACAAACATAATATAAGTCTAGCCGAAAGAATTGGCTTTGACTTAATCATACAACAATTCATGCATAGGAGTATATGAATCACAAAGCTTGTCCAAATTAAACTGAAACAAGGGTCAGAATACTTGCCTTTAGTGTCTGCTACTGTTATAACACGTACACTTTAAGTCTTTAAGTCTCTACAATACATGATCACATATCATACCACATTAGGTGATATATAATCAAGTATGAGTACAACTATATCTTACCCTTCTTCTTAATCTAATCATGACTTAGATTTGTTACTATTGATTCCGGCTTTCCAATATAGTTTACATTGTCATTACGTTCATGTTTGATTACTTATCTTCAACCTTTAGGCCACATAATAAAGGTTTAATAATTCCTTACAATGTCATAATTAAGCTTTATTTCATTTGTGAAACAATTACCATTCATGCTATATTCTCAAACTTTCTTCATTGTCTAAAACCCTATTGGTATTTGTGGCGCCAGACTTTATTACTCGCCCTATTTGCGCCGACTCGTCAAAGAGAGGTTTTCCCCATTTGCGGTCGCAACGCCAACTTCAAGATTACTATGCTACCACTATGACGCCAAACTTTCAGTAGCTCATAGCCATTTTAGCATTGCGGCATGACTCACTTTGCCTTAACTGGCGCCGCGGCGCCAGTACTAAGCACCAAAAAAATTTTGACAACAACTTTTTATGTGAGATTCTCGGGCTCATAACTTCTTCGTTATAAGTCCGAATTGGCTTGTTCAAAAGCCTACGATTCAAAAATTACATACTCTACGCGTTCATGCAAGAATTTTATCTATTTGACTTTGTTTGCTAAAAATTCACCTATTAGTCTATTTTTAACAAAAACGATAAGCGTTCGTGAATGTTCAACGCTCGTTTCTTCGTTCTAAGTCAGAATCTGGTCATTTTTGAGTTCACAAATCTATAATGCCAAATAAGACTTGTCTCCATCAACAACTAACATTTTCGAGTTCAAACGCAAAATTTGACTTCCATTCCGAGAATTTAACGAATTCGACGATTATCGTCTAATCGTGTGAATTCTGGCAAAACATCATTACTAATAATTTGTTCATCATTCCAATTGGATTCATTTCATCAACTAGACATCTCAACCTATATATTACAACTACTTATCTTTAAATTAGGTTATGGCTTATTCCTCATAAGTTCATAACTTAACAAATTATACAATACAAGATTTCATTTCCTTATGATTTATTATTGATTTAAGTCCTTTAAGCAACATTCTTGCATCTTATCAATCATACTAACTTCTTAAAGTAATCATATGACAAGTTCATCATTGTTCTTCAAAAGTTCATAACTTATTTAGGTTCAAATTACTTATTCATGACTTATACAACTTAAGTCCATTAATCATCCATTTCTTATGTGTTCTTAGCATACATGTTCATTAAGTTACACTTCTCTTATCACCCTACAATGGTAGAGATGGAAGATATAAGATCACAAGATCATTACCTTCGATGACTAGCTTCCTTCTTCTTGAAAATCTATCAAGGAAAGTTTGACTTATTCTTGGCTTATTCTCTCTAACACTTAAGTTGCTTTGTAAGGAAAGTTGTTGGTTGAAAAATAATGAGAAACAAATGAAAATCCTAGCCTTCTATTTATAGGAAAGCCAAAGTGATGGAATTTTAGTCCTTAAATCATCCCACCTCCTTAAGTTAACCTCTTTACTATTCATTCCTTACTTACCAAGTTTACTTGCTAACCACAACACTTATCCTATACTTGATCACCACTCATATTACTTGGCCACCACAAAACATATCTTTTGCTTGGTCATTACTAAAAGTTCTTGGTCACCAAGATTAACCCACATCAACATGGTTTGCTCCGTGGATTGAGCTTAACCCATTGGATCATATCTTGGGCTTGGATTTAATTAACTTAACTTAACTTTGGGCTTGCACATTACTTCCATTGGACTTTATAAATGGCTAACAATCCTACAAGTCCAATTCATTTGGCTAAAAGCCTTATTACAATTTCTCTACGTATTCTACTTGTATTCTAACTCGTATATTAATTCGTAATATACATTATTCCATCCTTCGTACATACTCGTATAATATTTTGTATTATACTTGTATTCTTTTAATCGTACAATACATAAGTATCATATGACCATTACATTAGATTCTTAATACTTGATTTTCCTAACGTTCACGAATTAAGTCCACATGTAAAATATTGCGTTTTCCATACATCAATTATTATTACATAATCCATCTCACCTTGATATTATAACATTACGTATTCTCGGAAGTTCAAAAATAATTTCCGAGCGGAAATCGATGAATAATGTTTTTTGAAAAATTTCTCGAAGAACTTTTATTTTCGTCTTGGAAATTCAAACACTTTAATTCCTTCACGTAGTTAAAATACTACGACGTTCCGACGTTTCTAGGTTATAGAACGACAGTCATCTTACTAATACATAATAATAATAAATAATATTATTTTATTCATTATTTTATTAAATAAAATTATTTTACAAAGGATCTGAATTTCTCGGTCGTTACATTCTTCCCCCTTATAAAGATTTTGTCCCCAGAATCTCGTCTATCATTACTCAAACAACTGAGGGTAATCCTTCCTTATCTTTTGTCCCCAAAACTTGTTCTTTCCTATCGACAATTTGAATTGGTGTCTCTTCGTACGTTAAGTCCTTCTCGGCATGAATAGGCTCATATTCTATTACGTGCTTATAATCCGGCTTATAAGGATGCAATACTGATACATGAAATACATTATGTATCTGTTCTACGTCTGGAGGTAATGCTATCGTATAAGCTACTTCACCTACCTGTTTTAACACTTCAAAAGGTCCTATAAACCTTGGACTTAACTTTCCCTTCTTTCCAAAGTGTATCTTTCCTTTCCAGGTAGATACCTTTAGAAATACGTAAGAGCATACTTCAAACTCCCTATTTTCTCAATGCAAGTTCGCATACTTCTTTTGTCTGTCTTGAGCTGCTATGAGACGCATTCGTATCAGCTTCACCATATTCACTGTTTGCGGCACCAACTTTGGCCCTAGCATTCGGCATTCTCCCACTTCATCCCAATACAATGGTGTTCTACACTTCCTCCCATACAAAGCTTCGTAAGGTGGCATACCTATGCTTGCATAATAACTATTGTTATACGTAAACTCTACTAATGGTAGATGATCATCCCAACTACCCTTGAAATCCATGATGCAAGATCTCAACATATCTTCTAACGTCTAAATTGTTCTCTCGCTCTGTCCATCAGTTTGTGGATGATACGTCGTACTCAGCTTCAATTGCATTCCTAACTGCTCTTGTAGACTTCTCCAAAAGTTTGATGTGAATCGTGGATCGTGATTTGACACAATCAATACGGGTGCTCCATGTCTGGAAATTATTTCGTTAACATAAAGTTTAGCTAACTGGTCTAAGTTATACTTGACCCTAATTGGAAAAAAGTGAGCCGACTTCGTCAACAGGTCCACTATTACCCAAATCGCATCATACCTTTTCACCGTAGTCAGAAATCCCACCACAAATTCCATCGTGATATGCTCCCACTTCCATTCCAGAATCTCCAATGGCTGTAACAAGCCACTTGGTCATTGATGTTCGGCCTTAACTTTCTGACAAGTCAAGCACCTACTTATATACTCAGCTATCTCTCTCTTCATGTTCGGCCACCAAAAACTCTGTCGAAGGTCTTGATACATCTTAGTACTACCAGGATGAATCAAAAACCTCGAACTATAAGCCTCTTATAATACCTTCTCCTTTAATTCCATCTCATTCGGAACCTAAATTCTTCCTTTACATCATAATAATCCCTCATTATCCAGACTAAACTGTTTGTCTTTTTCATTGGTTAACCTTTTCTTCATCAAGTCACACTCATCAGTTTTGAGTTGCACCTCCTTGACTCTCTCTACGATGGTAGATTATATCTCTGTCGCAAATAGTATCTATTCTGATTCTCTTGGCAACTTCACTTCTAGTTCCATCTTAGCCATCTCTGTTATTAACTCAGTTTGAGCCATTAACAAAGATAACTTCTCCCGACCCTTCCTACTTAAGGCGTCGACAACGACATTGGCTTTTCTAGGGTGATACAGGATTTCACAATCATAATTTTTTATCAACTCCAACCATCTCCTCTGCCTCATATTCAACTCCTTTTGTGTGAAGATATATTTTAGACTCTTGTGGTTCGTGTATATCTCACATTTTTCTCTGTAAAGATAATGTCTCCATATCTTTAGAGCAAAAACTACTGCGGCCAGTTCCAGATTATGTGTAGGGTAAACTTTCTCATAATCCTTCAACCGCCTGGATGCATACACAATGACCTTGCCATGCTGCATGAGCATGCAACCAAGTCCTCTATTCGAAGCATCGCTATAAACTACAAAATTTCTTGTGTCATCGGGTAATGACAAAACAGGCGCTTCACTCAATATCTTCTTCAGTTATTGAAAATTGTCCTCGCATTTATCAGTCCAAAAGTATTTCACCGTCTTCCTTGTCAAATTAGTCAATGGAGTAGCTATCTTCGAAAAATCCTAGATGAATCTCTGATACTAACCCGCTAACCCTAGGAAACTCCGAACCTCAGTCGGCATTTTTGGTTGTTCCCAATTCATCATGGCTTCCACCTTTGTTGGATTTACTGAAATCCCCTCATGGTTAATAAAATAACCTAAAAATTGTACCTTTTCTAACCAAAATTCACACTTAGTGAACTTCAACACTAATCTTAGGTGTTCAGCATGATCTTCTGGAGTCTTAGAATAGACTAGAATATCATCGATAAACACTACGACGAACTTATCCAAATATTGTTTGACACTATGTTCATCATATCCATAAATACAGCTGGTGCATTAGTCAACCCAAATGACATCACCAGAAACTCGTAATGACCATAACGAGTCCTGAATGTTATCTTTGGTACATCCTCCTTTCAAACTTTCAACTAGTGATACCCCGTTCTTAAATCTATTTTAGAAAAATACTTAGCCCCTTTCAACTGATCAAAAAGATTATTGATCCTGGGGAATGGGTATTTATTCTTTATAGTCAACATGTTCAACTCTCTGTAGTCGATACAAAGTCTTAACGATCTGTCCTTCTTCTTGACAAATAGTACCGATGCTCCCCACGGCGAAACACTCGGTTGTATATATTTTTTATCCAACAGTTCTTGTAACTGTACCATCAACTCCTTCGTTTCCACTGGCGCCATACGATACGGTGCCCTGGAAACTGGTGTCGCTCCTAGCACAATGTCTATTACAAACTCGGTCTCCCTATCCAGTGGAAGACCCGACAATTTACTCAGAAATACATCGGCGAATTCTCTAACTATAGGTATTTGTTCCATGGTTGCTACCACTCTCTGGGTATTAACAACATGACACAGATAACCTACACATCCCTTCCTCAATAATTTCCTAGTATGTGTCATGGTTAGACAACACGAACGTCCCGATGATCTATTCCCGTAAAATACTAGCTGTGGTTGTTTTAACGTTCTAAGGTTCACACATTTCTTCTGACAATCTATAATTGCCCCATGGTTTACCAACCAATCCATTTTGAGAATTACATTGTATTCTCCTAACTTTATCAGTATCAAATCTACCGATAATTTACAACCTCGTATATCTACGCAATAACTCATATGAACATCTTCAACAGGAACTATCTCCTCGTTTTCTACCTTAATATTTAAAGGTATAGGCAACTTTTCAGGAAGTAATCCTAATCGTCTAGCAAAATCACATGCTATAAATGAACAAGTAGCACCCGAATCAAACAGCACGTAAGCATTTATGTCGTTGATCAGAATAATACATGTTATAACGTCCCCTAATGCAACCGCATCTTGGACTGTCATGTTAAAGGTACGTCCCATCGGCCTACCCGACTGCGCTGGACCACTAATAGCTAACTTACCGCTATTAGTGCCCTGATTCCCGTCCGTCCCCTTCTTTGGGCAACTCTTTGCCATGTGGTCAGTTGACCCACGCATAAAGCATCCATGGTTCTTCTTTAGACTTGGACAGTTAGGCAAAATGTGCCCTTCATGTCCACAGTTGTAGCATACGGCCTTCCCCTTAAGACAGACTCCTAAATGAGTCTTCCCACAGGTCTTGCAGGCCTCCATTCTCCTCTTCGGGTCTCCTTGCTTCACTCCAATATTCCCAGAGCTAAACACTTTCCTCTTCTGTCCCTCGCCACTCCCACTAGTTCTTTCAACCTTCACTCCCCCATCCACTTTCCCCTTGTTCTTCTTATCTTTGTGGTATTGGCTCAACACCTCGCTACCACCTTCGGTGATTATCACCTTCTCTAAAATGGTCCAAAATGAAGTACTTTGGAACACAGAAATATGGTTATAGAGCTAGGGTTTTAAGCCATGCTCGAACCGTCGCGTCTTCCTGACCTCGGTGTCAACTTGGTGTGGAGAGAACCTCGCCAGTTCATTAAACTTGGAGATGTATTGGGGAACCGTCATGTCCCATTGTTTCAATTTGAGAAACTGCATCTCCATCCTTCTCCTACATGCTTGTGGGAAAGTAGTTCTCAAAGAATAGCTCCTTAAACCTCACCCACATTAGATTCTTGATCCCGGCCCTAGCTTGATTGGCCTCCCACCAAAAGTTGGCCTCTCCCTTCATCATATATGTTGCAAAGGCAACCTTCTGAGCCTCATTGACATTTGCTATTACAAATGCCTTCTCGATTTCCTTTACCCGCATTTGGGCTTTGATAGGGTCCGTAGTTCCTTTGAACTCCGGTGGACCAACACTCTTAAAATCCTTAAAGGTAGTAGCTCGTGCTACTCCCAGATTTACGAGAATATTATCCCCATTTCTATTAAATGCGACTGTTAAAAGATTAACAAACTCCTGCATGGGGTAAACTGAACCTCCCTCCTGTTGGTTTACATTAGCTCCTTGATTACGTTGTACTCTTCTTGGCATCATTTTGCTGTTACAATAAACAACACATTTTGTTATTATTCCTTTCTTATTAATTAGTTATTATTAGATATTAAATAATAACTTTAACATTCATTGCTCAGTTATTCCGTAAAAAGGCTTGTATTCATTCATTCATTGTAGTATAATACTGCATCGTTTACATTACACAGCCTAAGCTGATTATATTACTATCCCACTATTGCTTTCCAAAAATTGGGATTTACAAAAGACTACCCTTCGATATACAAAAGAGGGTTTTACATCACTACTAGATACAAAATATTTATATATCTAAACTACTCTATCCACTACTAGATCATATCTGCCTTAAGGCATTATCAAAATCTTCCTTGGAAAGACTGACAATAATATCACGGCGGATAGTATGACGCGTCTGCCCTGCCACTATGGGATTACCAGCCACCTGCTGTTGGAAGTCCGCATGAGAACTCCTATGAATATAGGATATTCTCCCTATCTTCTGCTTTTTGGTCTTTAGCTCCTCCTTGAGCTCAAAAACCTCATGTTTCAGCTCATGGACCTTGTCCTTGGCAAAAATTCTCTCGTCGTGTTCCTGCTCCCACATGAACTCCACGTCTGTCTTATCCTCTATAACAGCATGGAGCTCTACTTTTAGCTCCTTAACCTCCTGATAGTAATGGATGTTTCTATCCAACACTGACATAAAGAGTGACATCATTGACTCCCCAGGAGCCATCTCTGCTGCTATTGCTATTGGGTTGAAGGACGCTACCTCCACCTCCTCTTCTATCATGTCGTTGAACACGGACATGAGATCGGGATCCCATGTGTGAGACCTCAAATTTTATGAAATAAAAGTACTCAATTTTTATAATTAGTATTTTATTTAGTAAATGGTTAAATTGATAAAAGGTTAAAGTTAAGGGTGATATTTGAAAATTTTTCAAAGTAAGCAAGTTGTCATAAATAATTGGTGATAAAGGTACAGTAATACACGTGGTTGCATAGTAGCATACAGTATTTATTATTAATGCTTACGTGAGAAATCACTCAGTTTTATTCAACTATTGTCCCAATATTTTATATTATTAAATCAATAATTGAAACGACAAAGTTATTCATATTATTATTTGCAATATTGACAATGTCTAGAAGTTCTGTCAAGGAGAGGTTAGGTAATGTAATTGCGCGCCAATAGGGAGAAATCCATATCGAAAAGCACCCTCTTTCTTGGGAACGACCTGGTTGTTAAATATTGTGAGTTATAATATTAATGATGAATAAGTTCGTGTTGATTAAAGATGAAATTGATAGTTCCATTGTGTTGCAATTATTGGTGTTAGTGAAAAATTGACATTTATTTCGATGATAATTAATGTCTGGAAGTTATATTGACCAATCGAGTAATTAATCGGATAAATGAGCAATTAATTGCTATTAATTCACATGCTTATAACTATGTGTTCACATGTGTGTACTATTGATTCACATGATTTACTATTAGGGAGTCAGTGGGATTGATAATACTTGTATGACTAAATTAAAAATGGAGGTATAGTTGAAGGTACTATACTATAATTAATTTTTTTCACATGTTTAGAACTATTGAGTCACATGATTTACTATTGATTCACATGATTTACTATTAGGGAAGGTGGTGCACGTTTGATAATACTTGCAGGACTAAATTAAAAATGAAGAAAAAGAGGAAGGTATTTTACTGTAATATTTTGAGCCCCAAAATGTGCAATTATCGAAACTATATTTTCCTATAAATAGAAGCTCATTCTTCCTTCATTTCTCACCAATTCACTAAAGCTTTAGAGCAATTATTAGAGAGAGAAATTATAGAGAGAAAGAAGAAGAGAAGTTTGCTACCTCACTATTCCAATATCTAGTTTCTTCTAAGGTAAGGGGTATTATTCTTTTGTATTCATGAAGAGAGTAATTTTCTTTCAATATTCATAAGGGTTGTTATCCCATTCTTTATTATTATGTTAGAATAACCTGTCTATGCGAAGTACCGCATACATGGTGAAATTCTTCTGTTATTCCATTCTTTATTATTCTGTTGGAATAGCCTATTTGTGCGGTCTATCGCATGCCTGGTGAATTTTGTTGTTATTCCATTCTTTATTATTCTGTTGGAATATCTTGTTTGTGCAGATTACGCATGACCTGGTTCCATTCTTTATTATTCTGTTAGAATATCCTGTTTATGCAAATTACGCATGACCTAGTTCCATTCTTTATTATTTTATTTGAATATCATGTCTGTGCGGATTACGCATGACCTGGTTCCATTCTTTATTATTCTGTTGGAATAACTTATATGTGCAGTCTATCGCATGCCTAGTGAATTCTTTTGTTATTCCATTCTTTATTATTCTGTTGGAATAACCTTTGTGTGTGTGGACTACCGCATGCATGGTGAAAGATCCTGTGTATTCATTCCTTATTATATTGTGGAAATGATCTGTCTACGTGGATTACCGCATGGCGGTGAAAATCCATTTGCAGTTTCGTAATTTTTCTTACCCTCAAAAATTCGGGAAAAAATTGAAATGATAATTTGATAAGTTTTCTAGATTGTGTCCATAAATGCCGATTTTTGGATGTATAGATTAAGAGTTATGAATTTTATGGGAAAAGACTATTTTAAAAGTAAACCCTTATAACTCCTTATGCTTAACTCCAAAATTGGTGAAATTTTTATTGGGAGTACATCTATATAACAGGAGTATATCCTATAAATTTTAGAATTTTTGAACAAAAGTACAGTTTATGATAAATGTCTAAATATTCAACAGTTTTGGCCATATGAAAAATAGTAAATGAATTTTAAAAATTCTGAAAAAAATATATGTTCAATATGGGACTATATTCTGCTAAATCCCAGAAAAGAAAAATGTTTGGGACTGATTTGGTATTTTTCATGAAAATGGTTTAGTTACGAATATATGAATTAAATATGTTATGTGAGGTTGAAAAATTGGTAAATAGGATTTTATGGCTTGGAAATCCTATATAAGGTATATGCAGATTTTTTAGGAGAGATTTGATCATTGGTGACGGAATCTTATGAGTATGGCATTTTTGAATTATTAAATGCATTATTTGCTAAAGTGTAAACAATTAAAATAAAATGTTTATAAGTTTAGGAAGTGATTAAAATATTGTTATAATATTAATAATATTAGATTATGAGTTTATTAAGTGATTGATAATATTTGGATAAATTTAAAGTCTTTAATATTTATCCTTGTTTTCGCTTTGATTAATGCTTATATTATTGTCATCATCCTCATGCTTATATTGTGATGAAAGTCATCCGTGGGTTTACATGCGTAGATGGACTTGGTATGATTATGATAGGAATTATTCGGTATAATCATGACCGTAATGTTACAAATGATGAGGTAAAAGTCCTCATGGTCCGTCATCGCATTGATGGATGATGTTGTTGGTATGATTATGACCGAGGATTATTCGGTATAATCATGACCACTGATGATTACATGAATATCCTTGGCCCGTAGTGCAAGGATGATTCAATGATGTGGTTTAGTTATTAAGCCGAGTCTCAGCGATAAATTGATGAAAAACTTTTTAAATCATAGAAGATAGTAGATATCATGCTCAACTTGACTCTTCTAATGGATTGTTTGTTCCACTGCAGTTGTTGATCTAAAACTTGTTGTCTATTATATTCTATCAGTTTTTATACTGTTGAAGGCTAAGGATAATTTATTCTGCATTATCTTAGTCATAATATTTTTTATTGGGCTAGTTGAGCTCACCCTTTTTCTTTCATTGTTCTCTTCAGGAAATGAGAATATAGCTGGGACGAGTCGGGAAATGGAGTGATGGTCCAGGATAAGTGGCTTTACTAGTCCTCAGTATTCTGTGAAATAGTGTGATAATAAATTTAATGAGGACTCCATTGAGAGTGGATATTGTCTAGATGATAATATTCTTATTAAAACTCTTAGATTATGTTTTGTCATATTTTACACGACTGTTGTATAATTAAGTTGTATTTGAATTTTGTACCATGTATTTGGAGACTCAAGATGGGTGATGTATACCTATTTTGGGGGCATCACAGTTCATATCAAAGCTTTGGGATATGATCCCTGGCTGAGATGTTAGACAAGAACTAGGAGGGGAGAGACGGGGAATTCCTTCACTAGTATGACCTACCTAAGTTATTTGGTATTTAATTGGTCGGTCAGAGTATAGGGATAATATGTGGCATGTCAATTAACCCTTATTTTGAAACTATATTCTAGAATGATATCTGAAATACATGAGATGAGAAATGGGAAAATCATGATAGAAAGGAAATAACCGGGAAGGTACAATCCAAAAAGAAAGCAAGGTATTCTCATCTCTTCGAACTACCAGGTAAGTATATTTTGAGGGCAAAATTTCATAAGGAGGGGAGATTGTGAGACCCCAAATTTTATGAAATGAAAGTATTCAATTTTATAAGTATTATTTTATTTAGTAAATGGTTAAATTGATAAAAGGTTAAATTTAAGGGTGATATTTGAAAAACTTTCAAAGTGAGCAAGTTGTCATAAATAATCGGTGATAAAGGTACAGTAATACACGTGGTTGCATAGTAGCACACGATATTGATTATTAATGCTTACGTGAGAAATCACTCAGTTTTATTTAATTATTGTCACAATATTTTATATTATTAAATCAATAATTGAGACGACAAAGTTATTCATATTATTATTTGGAATATTGACAATGTCTAGAAGTTCTGTCAAGGAGAAGTTAGGTAATCTAATTGCGCACCAATAGGGAGAAATCCTTATCGTAAAGCCCCCTCTTTCCTGGGAACGACCTGGTTGTTAAATATTATGAGTTATAATATTAAAGATGAATAAGTTCGTGTTGATTAAAGATGAAATTGATAGTTCCATTGTGTTGGGATTATTGGTGTTAGTGAAAAAGTGACATTTATTTCGATGATAATTAATGTCTAGAAATTATATTGACCAATCGGGTAATTAATCAGATAGATGAGCAATTAATTGCTATAAATTCACATGCTTATAACTATGTGTTCACATGTGTGTACTATTGATTCACATGATTTACTATTAGGGGAGTTGGTGCAAGATTGATAATACTTACATGACTAAATTAAAAATGGAGGTATACTTGAAGGTACTATACTATAAATAATTTTTTCACATGTTTAGAACTATTGAGTCACATGATTTACTATTGATTCACATGATTTACTATTAGGGGAGGTGGTGCAAGTTTGATAATACTTGCAGGACTAGATTAAAAATGAAGAAAAAGAGGAAGGTATTATACTGTAATATTTTGAGCCCCAAAATGTGCAATTATCGAAACTATATTTTCCTATAAATAGAAGCTCATTCTTCCTTCATTTCTCACCAAGTCACTAAAGCTTTAGAGCAATTATTAGAGAGAGCAATTATTAGAGAGAGAAATTATAGAGAGAAAGAAGAAGAGAAGTCTTCTACCTCACTATTCCAATATCTAGTTTCTTCTAAGGTAAGGGGTATTATTCTTTCGTATTCATGAAGAGAGTTATTTTCTTTCAATACTCAAAAGGGTTGATATTCCATTCTTTATTATTATGTTGGAATAACCTGTCTATGCGAAGTACCGCATACATGGTGAAATTCTTCTGTTATTCCATTCTTTATTATTCTATTGGAATAACCTGTCTGTGCGGTCTATCGCATGCCTGGTGAATTCTGTTGTTATTCTATTCTTTATTATTCTGTTGGAATATCCTGTGTGTGTAGATTACGCATGACCTGGTTCCATTCTTTATTATTCTGTTGGAATATCCTGTCTGTGCAAATTACGCATGACCTGGTTCCATTCTTTATTATTCTGTTGGAATATCCTGTCTGTGCGGATTACACATGACCTGGTTCCATTCTTTATTATTTTGTTGGAATAACCTATCTGTGTGGACTACCGCATGCATGGTGAAAGATCTTGTTTATTCATTTCTTATTAAATTGTGGAAGTTATCTGTCTAAATGGATTACCGCATGGTGGGTGAAAATCAATTTGCAGTTTTGTATATTCTATTATACTCATCTGAGATATCATTTCTTTTATACTCGTCATGGAATATCATTTTCTTTGGAATTTTTTTTATGAGTTACTATTCACGGGTTACTATTGTCGACGTCGAGATTTTTATTTGTCCTTGTTCGTTACTTATTCTTTAGTGTTCTCATGTTAATATGAGATTTGTTTGAAAAAACAAGTGAAAAAGGTCCGACATGTATAATGTCGACGATTGACTGTTAAGAGTCGCCAATTGGTGTTTTTAACTGGTTGCACCAACGCAACCGAAAAGGTTTGTACATTGACCCAGTGATATGACACTGCTAAACGGGTATGTGAAACCGAGATTCATTATGGGTTCGGTGGCTTGATTATGCGGAGGGAAGGTGTTAGGCACCCCCTGACATCTGTGTTGCCACGATGACCGCCACTTCTCAAAGAAACTATTATATGAATGTGTGTGTGTGTGTGGGGGTCAATGTGAAATTATTTGAAAGTAGTTCGAGGCCTCGTTCGCACCTATATACACCGGGTTTGAATTTATAAAAAAATTCAGTTTTAACCAGATATAGCAATGAAGTTTTATAAAAAAGAGATTTTTCAAACCCTGTGCTCAATAGGAATTGAGACCTTTTCATACTTCCATTTTATTGTTAAATGTTCGGCTTATTTGCTTTTATTTTCGAGATGCGAGGCATCTTCGAGAAAATAATATACAGTAGGGCCGAACCCCTTATGGGCATGAAAGCCATCCAAGGGAATTCGTACACTATAAATAATGTACAAGCTGCTTACAGCTGGAAAAAGTCCATCACGGGAACCGAATCTAGATTCAGTAGACTGAATCTGTGATCACATGATTCTTAGGCTCACATGATACTACAATTTGTATGGAAAGCAGTAAGCATTTATATATATATATAAGGGGTAAATATATATATATATATATATATATATATATGATCAGCCACCACGAAGCAACTCTATGGGGGATCAAAAATATAAATAAAGCAGTAAATGCCATCAACCGCCACGAAGTAAACTCCAGGCTGGACTTGAATGTAAATAAAGTTGTAAAAGCTATCAACTGCAACGAAGTAAACTCCAGGCAGAACAAAATTTAAAGAAAGTTGTAAAAGGCCACGGAGTAAACTCCAAGCCTGACAGAAATATAAATATATATATATATAAGAAATTAAACGCTCCAGACCGAAGTCTAGGCTCATCAGACAGAGTCTAACCACAACTTATATATATGTATATATTTTTATATGGACTAACATTATCGAGTTATGCCTCGATTGAGCTGAACTTGATGCCTCAAAGCGTTTATTTGCTTTATATATATATATATATATATATATATATATATATATATAAAGCGTGGTCGACTCTTTTATATATATATATATATATATATATATATATATATATATATATATATAAGCAAATAAACGCTCTGCATCAAGTCAGGCTCATCGTAAAGAGTTCGACCACAGTTTATATATATAAGTATATATATATATATATAAAGCAAATAAACGTTTTAGACCGAAGTCTAGGCTCAATCGAGGCATAACTCGATAATGTTAGTCCATATAAAAATATATACATATATATAAGTATATATATAAAGACAAAAATGAAAACCATGGACCAAAGTCCGGGCATACGCACACAACACGACTCTCAATGTGTAGAATAGTGTGTGCAAATATGAAGAGAAAGGCTTGATAGAGTGTAAGAAGGCTTACAGTGGGCTGCCAATGCAGACTTATATGACTCTATATGGACAAACACTCAGCTCTCTCGGGTAAATTTATAAATGTATGTGGGCTAACAGGTGTTTAAAAAGGGCAAGCACTCAATATAGGGTGTGTATAAAGCAAATTGGATAGGGCTTCCTAGCCTTTTCTTTTTTTCAAATGGCTGACCTCAAGCTCTATATTTATAGAATCGATGGTCAGTAGCATTGCACTGCTAGGGTCGCCGAGGTTGGGCGGGTCCCATCGTTCAAGCAACGTGCACTCGCGTGCATCGTAATATCCGCTCGAACTTGCAGAACTTCAATCCGAGCATCCGAACGAGGTATATGTGACCTTCTTTGGACTGCGTGTGTCGAGAGTTTCACAATGACATGGAATAGAGGTTGTACGAAGTCAGGAAGAGGGGACCATGCCCATGCTCTTCAAGCTTCAAGTTCTATCTAGTGTGCTGCCACGCGTAATAGTCACTTGAGATTGGAGCTCCTGGTTCTTGAATGACATTATTGTATATATGTATGTATGAAGTGTTGAGACGACGCGCAGGTGTTGAGGTGGCAAGATGACGTATGACTCCTCATCGGGGTTGTCGCCAATTTGAGTTGAAAGCAGACGTTGCTCAGGGTTACATCTGAGATTGGACTGCTGCAAGTGTTGAATGCCGCAATATCATCTTATGGATGCATGTCTGTCCGGTGTTAGCTCCGGGTCTGCGGTATGAGTGCCTCAGCAGGAGGTCTAATTGTAGTTGATCGCATGTATTTGAAACAAGCATTTTTTGGGTTATCGCCGGAACTATAATAGCATTCCTTGGGGTTATCGCCAAGGACAAAACTCCGGGTTATCTCCGAGGTTGTCCCAGTGTGTGTTCCGGGGTTGAGACTGATACTCTCGGTGCGTGGTCCGGGGTTGAAACTGAACCCCCTGGTGTGTAGTCCGGGATTGAGACTGATCTTTCGGTAGTATCCAGAATTGAGACTGATTTTTCAGTAGTATACGGAATGGATGTGAACCTCTTGTAATGTTAGTAACAGTTGTGCAGAAAATTTCAAGTGTCTACAGATGCCCCTCTTTATCATATCCATGCAATGCAAGGCATGGATAGGATAAAGAATCCTAGACACTTGAAATGCAATAGATAAACATGATGCTATGTACAGGAACATGATGCAAATGTATGATGCATGATTTCTAGTTAATCCTATCGGGATGACAATCACTAATGTCTTGGACATGCAATCCAAGTCTTCAAGGATGTTGACGTTGGGGCTATCACCAAAGTCGTGAATCCTAGACATAGACTTCTACTCCATAGAGGTGCCTCTTGTGTGAAAGAGATCTGTGGGGAGAAAGCTTTGTCTGTTTGAGGATGTGTTTAACATATCCCACCATCATGTCGGAGTTACTGCCAACAATATATATTTATTAGGGCTGCCTGACCTTCGCTGATGTGTGTATCATCGGATAGATCCCTGTCAGGTGTATCATCAAGGCTACTTGACCCTCATTGATTTGTGTATCAATGGTTTAATTGCGTTGTAACCCTTGATGGGAAAGGTTGTCATGGATAAGTTGTTTTGATGGTTTTACCTGCCACCGGCTGAAGTAACGTCAAGGTTGCTTGACCCTCATTGATTTGTGTATCAATGGTTGCATTGCGTTGTAACCCCCGTCGGGGAATGTTGTCATGGATAAGTTGCTTCGATGGGTTTACCTGCCACCGGCTGAAGTAACGTCAAGGTTGTTTGTCCCTCATTGATTTGCGTATCAATGGTTGCATTGCATTGTAACCCCCGCCGGGGAAGGTTGTGATGGATAAGTTGCTTCGATGGGTTTACCTGCCACCGACAAAAGTAACGTCAAGGTTGCTTGACCCTCATTGATTTGTGTATCAATGGTTGCATTGCGTTGTAACCCCCGCCGGGGAAACGTGGATGATTGAAAATGTTGCGTTGTGGCCCCCGCCAGGGATATGTCATCGATTCGTGACTTTGTAGATTATGCATTATAACCCCCGCCGGGGATATGTCAGGGTTGCCTTACGTTCATTGACGGTATCGAACCTTTGTGAGGTATTGCCAAGCATGATTTGTGAAAGCTGAGGTCACTGATATCGTATACCTTGTACGCAGGCGAATACCAATGTGGAACATGTGGAGCCAGAATTTGACTCATGAAAACTAGGATTCCAGGCTATTTCGCTCAATCGCGTAGCATTTTTATTCCTGATTTGGCCTCTTCAGCTTGCGAGATCTCCTTTGAAACTCTAATTGGAGTGAGCCAAAGGTGTGGGACCCACAAAAGAGTGTCGCAGGTACACCTGCAGCAGCCGCAGGTGGACCTACGCCCAACCGTGGCTATACAAAGCCCATGGGTTGCTTTCATAAGTCATTTTCAAGCTACGCGACGAAGGATATCTGAGAGCTCTTCTTCAGTCCTGTTGAGTTCAAGCAACTTTCTGCATATTCTGCCACCGTACAAGCGTTCTTCACTGTCCTGTAACATATGCATGTATTTTTTTTCCAGTTTCTATCCGTTGGAAAATGACTTATCACGTGAAATGCATTTAGACACATAGTAGTGAATATGCATGCTGATATGACATGATTAAAAATATTCAACATAGTAAAGGTTAGTATTAAACCATGCTGAACATAATGATGTGAAAAAATTTGACTTTTGACACAGTCAAATTGGCACCTTTTACTGTCATTTTATATCCTATATGAGGACAAATGAGTAAAGGTAGAAAAGTAAAACAACCCTGGTAATTAGATTACAGTTACAAATTTTTTACTGTGATACATGTAGGATGTATATGACTGTTGGTAGGTGTGCTACTGAATGGCCACATAGTCATGCCTATGTGAATGTGGATAGTCCCATTTACAAAGGGGGCTATGGCAAAAAAATTCCAAAATGTAGGTATTGGATAGCCATGCATTTTTTAACTCTACTGTAGATATATGTTAAAATAATGCAAGCATGCATGTAGTTATAAGATGCATTTTGAAAAGCTATAGGTAAGAATTTACCAAACCCTTTCTGAGGTGATTTGGAGACTTGTTGTCCAGATATTATGGATCCGAATCAGCTAAGTAGCTCCCGTAGGACCACTTCTAGTGTACAGAGGAGGGCTTCTGAAGTACCTCGACCCCGTTCTGTTAGACAGCCTCGTCGTTTGGTTGAGGCGCTGATTCGTCCTATCCTGGTTGAAGTGTCGGATGTCGAGGATGAAGAAGGATGTACTAGTTGAGGTTCTTGCTCCTGCTGTACGTGTTCCTCGTAGGGAGTTACCAGGAATTCAAGTGGTGAACCCAGATCTTCTGGGTAACTTGAGTCGGCATCCTTCAGTATACCTGCACGCAAAAGAGGTTTGAAGTTAGATCTTAATCTTCCTTGTTTCCTATTGATGAGGAGTGAAGGGTTCTAATGTTGATCTGCATTTGATGTAGGTTCCCGGCTTTACACAGCCTTGAGGGAACTTGTTCAGCAACCACTCTATGTATTAGGCCATGCATGATGACTATAGAGAGATTGTCCATGGCTGGGGATTCAGAATGTTCTTTTTTATCCTTCCCCGTCATTATCTATGGGGTTACCTCAGGGCATTGTCTGAGAGGTGGTTTCACTAGACTCAGTCACTCCATTTGTTGGACTGTGAGGTGATGATGACGTCGATGGATTGGCGATTTATCACAGGTATGGAGTTTGGAGGGGATCCAGTGCCTTGCACGGCGGATATTACCCCTACTGTCGTCAGATCCTTGTTAGGAGTTCTGGCGGAGGCGCTCAAGGGAAGGACTGTACGTACAGGTCCTTTGAGCGTAGATGCTATGAGCGGGCTATTGAATGAGCCTATACCCGATGATGTTAGAGTCAGGGATCGCATTCTTTGGCGATTGTTCTTGATAATCATTAGGGGCTACTTCATAGCAGATAACTCTTCTACAGTGTCCTTCATTTTGATCAGTGCCACTCGACACGTGGACCGTATAGGAGACTATGATTGGGGTTCCTACACCTTTGCCTACTTCCTTAGGAGAATGCACATGCGATCGCAGGGTTTGACCGAGACTTGGTTAGGATTCTACTCATTTCTGTTGGTGAGTATTTCTCTTGTCTTTTCCCATGTACAGGTTAAGAGTGTTGACTGACAGCAGATGTTTGGCTTTGTGTTGGCAGTTTTGGGCCTATGAGAGGCTTCCATGTTTGCGTCCTATGAGTGTGTTAGGCTTAGATACCTATCCACGAGGATGGAGATGGCATCATTCCATACTGGCGGAGGTCCCTATTGCGGAGGGTTTCACCCATTGTCGCCTACAGCTGGAGTTGTTGATAGCGGATGTCATCACATAGGTTCCCTATTCTGGGGAGCATTTGAGTATTGGGTTTGAGGACGGATACTCGATTGGAGTTGAGTATGTTATGTCCACCCGCAGGATTCCTCTCTTCACAGATGGAGGATGAGAGCTCTATTTAGGAGAGCGTGCTATCAGGAGCACTACAGAAGAGATCTGCATGCCGATCTTTCCTCCTGTCAAGCGTTATTGGCCAGTTTCCCAGTCACCCATCACTGACATCCCGTTGTTGGGAATTGATGGTTACACATTATCAGAGGGCCCCTAGACTTAGGAGATGTTCCAGCATTGGTGGTTCCCTCGTACCATTGGAGCTCAGACCCGCGCCACACAGTTTTTGGGGGATATGGTTCCAGGATCCGTGAGGATGATGGATTGGCTAGCCTGTGTTAGAGATCCGACTCATGTGACATAGATTGACAGTTTGACCCGGTAGTTGGATCGGGCACATTTCTTTATCCAACATTTGGGTAGAGATCCTTCAGAGGCAGATACGTTTGATCCTTCCAGCTCTGGAGCTGGCCCCTCAGGTGACCCATATGGCTTTTCCGGTGCAGATCCTCCCTTGTATAGGCCTGACATCCATGTATATAGAGATCCAGTGACTCAGGAGGAGTTACATCGGGTGGACAAGATCGACGATGTGGAAATCGATACCATTGACTTCTTCTGATGTATATTTCTCGTTATCTCTTTTGATAGGCCTTTGTTAGCTGTTGGGTAGCTTCACCCCATTCTTGCTATATCTTTTGATAGGCCTCTATTGAGATGTTGGATAGCTTTGCCCCATTTCCCTGTATTTTAGCTGTATAGAGATGTATTAGATGATGATATATTTAGGAGTGTATGTACACTTTCCATTCCCTATATCATATTTCCATCTATTGTATCATGCATGTTATTATGTTATGTATATGTATATATGTGCAGAGATATTCAGCATTGACCCCTGGATGGTCTTATGACACAGCTCGTACAAATGTCTTCTTCGACAGTTAGCCGTATTGATCATACCCCACTATTTATGGTGGCATCTGGTTTGCGGTCATGGTATGATAGTATGTCACCACCAGACAGGGTGACTGTAGATCATTTGTTGTAGCATACTATGACCTTATTGATGTTTCAGGTTCCCACAGGGTTCATAGACGATGCTAGAGCACTGGGTACCGGACAGATAGGTTTTCCGATTTATCACCCGAGAGTTGACTCCTACCGGAGGAGTATATGACGATCGACGATGGCGGCATGGTACCGATGACCTTGCGTGCGAGATGGCGATTCGGGGACATGAGTAGCGTGATATCCCTCATGACCCTCACCGGCTTGAGGGCATAGAGTGGTACAGACGAGATTACATTCGCCACGTGATATCAGCAAATTTTCGATTGATGATTTGGCTCTGAGGATAGTTATGCACGGCATTCCGGGGATTTCACCATACCGGAGGATCAGTGGCGTTTGGCTAGAGTGGATGTACTGATGCTGTGTCTTGGTTATCTTTTTTAGCAGGGATTGGAGATCCATTCACTATATTGTCGTGTACAGGGCTTAGCTCACCCTTCAGCTTCATTACTCATTCTTTGGGCATAGATTATCTACCTCTAGCAGGTTTGAGAGGGATGATCACCTACCATCCACTGGTCGTGATGTGTCAGTTTGACCAGTTTTAGGATTTTCACCTATATGAGGGGGCGGTGATTCAGCGTTTTGCTTCTCGCCACTTATCATCAGCGGACAGATCCAGGTAGTATGCCTGTTGGGATCAGCGAGAGCTAGCTGAGTTTTCCGTCAACCATCCGGGTTATTCACCAGAGTATTCAGCATGGATGGAGATAGAGACTACATCGGCTGTGGTGGTATCCATGGTGAAGGATATTGAGTCCGACGAGGAGGAGCCTATGGATGAGGCTAACATTTCCATCGATGGGGACTTGACTGCTGGGCTACCAGCATTTGTGATGGATTCTCCCACTCCGAGTGCCACTGTTACTCAGTATTTAGCACAGCATTTGGAGCAGAGCTTACATCTGATGACCTATGAGAGAGATCAGACTAGGGCCGTGATGTTGACAACTCTTGATGGGAGAGATTCTGCTCTGTTAGAGAGGGATGAGGCTAGATCAGTCGGGGATGCATTGATCGTGGAGTGGGATGCCGCCCTATCTGCTAGGGATGTGGCCATTACAGATAGTACCTCCGTGAGATCCCAGATGACTGGCATTTTTGCTGATATGAGTGCATACATTGATGAGCATCAGTCCATCTTCCAGTTAGCCTTAGATTTGCTAGCTCGTGTAGATACCCTTGGGCAGGAGCTTGCAGCTTTACCTCCGTCTTTAGAGAGGGATGCTATGTTAGATCTGATAGTTCGTATACACACAGATCCGTAGATAGCTTTGTATTTTCCTGCACAGAATAGCTTAGCCATTTTGTCATGTACAACACAGATGTATATATTAAACAGTATTATATATGGCAGAGAAATATATTTTGATTTACTTCCCTTTCAGTTGTGCCATGATATTTGCTTGATATTTGCCTGTTTCTTCAGGGCCTTGTGATCTTGATGCATTTTGAACTTATCCTTGACATGTGGACATTGAGCCATCGCAGGATCTCTCAGAACGGATCATTGATCTGTATGAATCCCTACCATCTTTGGTGTCTTGGGACTGGTTTCTGTATGGAAATATGGAGAGGAGTGTGGCTTTTCTTCTCTGAGATTGATCGCACCACAGATGGTCGCCAATACTTCTATTTGTGAAAAGCTTAGTTAATTCCATCTTTTATGGATTGGTATTGCTCTTTGAAGCACAACTGCAGCGTAGATGGTCACCGAATCTCCTATTTGTGAGGAGAGGTTGGGTAATTCCATCCCCTTGGTCTGAAGCCGATGAAATATGGTGGATTGAAGGTTGATCACAGTACCGTGTGACAAGTATTTTTGTTCTGGTAGGGGTTAGACTGAACCATAAATGGCTGCCTACGTACTCCTATTGAAGAGGAGATCAAATCTGCATAGTTCGAACCTGGTGTAAGAGGTTCAACGCTGAACGTGAAAGGCAGATAGGTGTAGAAATGTTTTTGTTGTTTTTATTTTTGTAGAGAAAGGGCAGAAATGTTTTTGTTGTTTTTTTTTGTTTATTGCGACCAGGCCATATAGAATATGGTTGCTTACGTACCCCGTGTATCAGGGAGATCAAGTCGATGTAGTTCACCCCTCAGGACGAATCGCAGCCAAAGAGAAGTGTGAATCCCGTGCGCAGGCTATTCTGCAGGGAGAAGAAAGTTTGATCCCATAATGGGGACAAACTACAGATGTGGAAAAAGTTTGATCCTGTTTTTAGGACAAACTACAAACATAGAAAAGTTTAATCCCGTATTTGGGATAAACTGCAAGTATGAAATGTTCAATCTTGTGTGTAGGATAACCGAAATTGTATGAAGGTTTGAAACGAAGTGAAACCAGGCTGCTGCTCCCAAGTGAGATAAAACCAGGTTGCTAGTTTGAAATGTATGTTGAAACCAGGCTGCTTATTTGAAATGTATGTTTCCCTGAGGGGCAAAAGTGTTTCTGAAAAGAGGGTTAAAAAATCGGAATGAATGGTAATTGGATGAACAATACCAGGATGTTTGCTTGATGGTAACTTTAGACATAGTACCGCTTCACGGTGTCCGAGTTGATAAGCTGTGGAAATTCATCGCCATCCACTTCCTGTAGTCTAAAGGCACCTCCTGTCAATACTTCCTTGACAACAAATGGGCCTTCCCAGTTAGGAGAGAATTTTCCCTTAGATTGATCTTGGTTGTCAATGATCTTCTTCAAACCAAGTCATGTTGTTTGAATTGTCGTAGTTGGACTTTTCTGTTGTACGATCGTGCAATCCTTTGTTAATATAATTGACCATGGAAGATTGTCGCGGTTCGCCTTTCGTCTATCAGAGACAATTGGTGATACCTGTCTTGAACCCATTGGTCTTCATCCAACTGAGCATCCATCAATACTCTTAGGGAGTCCATTTCCACCTCTATGGGGAGCACTGCTTCCATCCCATAGGCTAACGAGTAGGGGGTAACCCCAGTGGAAGTTCGCATAGAAGTTCTATAAGCTAATAAAGTCAGAGGCAAGAGGTCAGGCCACCCTTTGTGGTTGGCGGACATTTTCTGCATGATCTTCTTGATATTTTTTTTAGCCGCTTCAACAGCACCATTCATCTTTGGATGGTAGGTGACGGAGTTAAGGTGTTTGATGTGGAATTTACTGCATAACTCCTTCATCATTTTGTTGTTGAGGTACTTAGCATTATCTTACACAATAACCTCTGGCTATCCATATCGACAGAAGACATTGTTTCTGATGAAAGCAATGATGACTTCTTTGGTAACCTTAGGGAAGGAGGCTGCTTCTACCGACTTGGTGAAGTAGTCAATCATGGTGAATATGAATCCATGTCAATTACTGGCTTTGGGCTCGATGGGCCCGATCACGTCCACTCCCCACATTGAGAAGGGCCATGGCGAACTCATATTGTGGAGTTCCCTTGGAGGGGCGTGGATAGCATTCCCATGAATTTGGCATTGATAGCACCTCTTGACGTGATCATCATAGTCAGCTTTGAGTGTTAGCCAATAATGTTCTGTTCAGAGAATTTTCTTGACAAGTAAGGGGCCGCACATGTGTGGGCCACATACTCCACCATGGATCTCATCCATGAGCCTCTGAGCTTGGTCTTTGTCTAGACATTTGAGAAGACCTAATCATGCATCTCTCTTGTAGAGTGCATATCCGTTCAGGTAGAATTTCATAGCAAGTCGATGGATCCGCCTCTTCTTAGTTAGGCTCGCCTCAGCGGGTGTAGATCCATCTTGTAGATACTCCTTGATATGCTGATACCAAGGGTGGTGGACGGGAGGTAGCTCATCCGATACTTCTCCAACGTAGTTCCTATAAGCTGGGGCCTTTTGCATAGCAAAGGTGATGCTTTGCATGTTTTCCTTGTCTGGAATGTGAACCAAGGAGGCCTACGTTGCTAGTGCATCCACAAAATCATTCCGATTGCGAGGAATGTGAAGAAAGGAGATTTTTTCGAACTCCAAAGCCATCTGTAAAACTTGTCAATGGTAAGGCAGCAAATGTAATTCTTTGGTTTGATAGATTCTCGTGGATTGTTTGATTACCAATTCAGAATCCCCAAAGACAGTTAACCATCTAATGCCCATTGAACGGTGAAGTTTTAGCCCCATGATACAACCTTCATACTCAGCTGTGTTGTTGGTGCTGAAAAACTACAACTTGACGGCGACGGGATACTGCTCCCCCATACAGGATATTAGAACTTCTCCAGCTCCAGAGCCTTCTGCATTAACAACTCCATCAAAATACATTTTCCATGTGTGGCATGCATCGTACTGATGGTGTTACTGAACTGTCATTACCCCTTCATTAGGGAAGTATGTTTCCAAGGGTTTGTAGTCCCCTGCAGGTGCGGCGACCAGTTGATCTGCAATTCCTTCACCTTTGACAGATTTTTGAGTCACATAGAGAATGTCAAATTGCTGTAGGATCAACTTCCATCTGGATAGTCGACAATTCAGTATGGACTTAGTGAACACATACTTGAGAGGATCCACGCGGGATATAAGATGGGTTGTGTGACCATGGAGATAATGCTATAATGTCATGGAAGCTCATGCCAAAGCACAACAAGTCTTCTCAATGAGAGTGTACTTGTGTTCACTGGTGCAGAATCTTTTACTGAGGTAATAGATAGCTCGTTCTTGGCCTCTATCATCTTTTTTCCCCAGCATGCAGCCCATGGCATTGTCATTAATGGACAGGTACATAAATAGGGGAACATCATCACTAGGAGGTACCAAAACAGGAGCATTAACCAACTACTCTTTAATGGTAAGGAAGGCTTTTTAACACTCATCATTCCATTTCATGGAGGAGTTCTTCCTTAACAGCTTAAAGATGGGCTCACAGGTTGCTATGAGTTGAGAGATAAACCTGCTAATGAAGTTGATTCTTCCCAAAAATCCTCGTATTTCCTTCTCTGTTTGAGGAATGGGCTTTTCCTTGATGGCTTGGATTTTGGTAGGATCCAGTTCAATCCCTTTGTGGCTGACTAGGAAACCTAGCAACTTGCCTGATTTAACACCAAAGGCGCATTTAGCTGGATTCAACTTCAAGTTGTACTTACGCAATCTGTTGAACAACTTTCTGAGATGGTCTAGGTGGTCTTCCTCCTTTCGGGACTTGAGAATGATGTCATCCACGTAGATCTCTATCTCTTTATTCATTAAATCATGGAAAAGAGCCATCATAGCTCGCTGGTAGGTTGCCCCGGCATTCATGAGGCCGAATGACAACCGTCTATAGTAAAAGGTTCCCCATGGTGTGATGAAAGCAGTTTTCTCACGATCTTCCTCAGCAACCATAATTTGATGGTACCCCGCGAAGCAATCCGCAAAGGAGTACATGTCATACTGAGCAGTATTGTCAATGAAAATGTAGATAAAGGGCACGAAAAAGCTATCTTTCAGGCAACCTTTGTTCAAATCCCGGTAATCCACGTAAACTCGCACCTTTCCTCCAAGTTTAGGCACGGGAACAATGTTGGATATCCACTCCGGATATGTAGACACCATGATAATGCTAGCTTGAAATTGTTTCACAATTTCTTCTTTGACTTTTAAACTCCACTCTGTGTTTCAATCACCGAGCTTACTTTAACCGGCTTGAATCCTTCTTTAATGGGAAGGCGATGAAGAACAATGTCAGTGGACAAACCCACCATGTCTTCATGAGACCATGCAAACACATCCTGGAATTGGGTTAATAGCACAACCATGTCATTCCGTTGGTTTGGAGTGAGGTCAGAGCCAATTTGGATTAGCTTAGGGTTTTCTAAGGTTCCAAGATTGAAAGAAATGGTTTGGTCAAGGTTGGGTTTAGGCTTGTCTGTGACCCATTCCTTAATCTCGAGGTGTCTCAATGTCCTCTTGTATTTCCATCAAGTCTGAGTCCAACTTTGCATCAAAGTTACAGCCCTTGTGGAGAGAAGGCACATCACCAGCAAATACAGGCACATCTAAATTTAGAGTCCTAAAATCAAAAGATGCTTTCACTTAATATATGAAACTGTGTAATCATACAAAGTGTTAGCATGTACTGATAAAATAACTACTAATACTGTATAAAAAAAGTAAGCAATTAAAGTTATCTACTGGGCAGAGGGATTTTCTACCCGTTTTACCCTCGTCGACTAATGCATGGAGTGCTACTCCAATTGTCGAGGGCAAAGTCCTGATGGACTACAATGATAAAGGGGTTGTCATTGCCCTCCTTCTCCCGAATGATAACCATGATATCTGGGCAATCATCGTCTGGAGTATATCAGTTTGTATGTTCATCATGAACAATAACGCGTATGCCGAACATCATCAAAGTGATGTCATGTTTGTGTTTTTGTTCCCTTTCTTCCACTTTGGGATCAGGAATCAGCACCTCTTTTTCTTTGAATGGTACTGGTTTGGGAAACAGCATAGTCATAACATGTGTTGGCACCTTAACTGGAGAGTGTATCAGCTCATGAGATGGATATGGAAAACAACGCCGTGTGGCAGAAGTTTGAGGAACCTACCTGTGTTTGTGCGAATTCCTATGATTGGAATTGGCAAAATAGCCTATTTTGGCTATCCCATTTTGACTGGACACTTGAATAAGGTTCTTAATACCCTGCTGATTTTTTTCAAGCCCTTGTCCTGGCTGAAGACCCAATGACATCATTTCTTGAGTGGCTGACATAACCTCGGCAGAAATCTTGGGCATGGGAAGTGGTATTCCAATAGGATGATATTGAGTGTTACTCACTTCCAAAGTATGAAAACTGGCCTGCTCAACTTCAGAGTTGAAACTGATGATTGGTAGATCTCCTTGTTCAGGATACTCCGGCTCAGTATTGATAGTGATTAGACTGTTGCTAACAATGTATTTGAGTTGTTGATATAATGTGGAGGGAACAGCTCCAGCCATGTGTATCCATAGTCTCCCCAATAGCAGGTTGTATCCTGAGTCTATCTTGAGGACGTGGAAGGATACATTGAATGTATTTGGACCAATCACAATTGGTAGCTCAATCTTTCCAATGGAATTTCGCCGGATCCATCGAAAGCTTTGATCATTGTATGGCTGCTTTGGATCCGCTTGAGATTGACATTCATCTTCACCAAGGTGGCATAAGGACGAGATATTCAGAGATGAACCTCCATCTATCAAAACTCCGCCTAACACGTATTCGGAGGATAACACCGCAATGTGCAAAGTGGCTTGAATGACCGGTCCTTCGGAGGTATATATCATCATGAAGGATATCACATTATTGTTGAAAATGTGATCAACCATATGTTAAAAATTTTCCACATCCACTGATTTCGGTAAGTAGGCTTCTTCCAAAACCTTTAGTAAAATCTTCCGGTGATCTTCGGAAGAGAAAATCAAGTCCAGAATTGATATCTGATGTGGAGCTTCTCTTAAGCTTTGAACCACCTTAGCTTCATTATGGCCCATAGTGCAGAGAAATTTTTCAATCCTCTCCATTGGAATCTTCCCCTTTGCTTTGAGGGTAGGCTTGATAACCCTTTGAGCAAGATACATGGGATTATCCTTCGACACTGTAGTAGTAGTATGAGACGTGGATCCTTCAGCTTTTCCATAATTCCATGGAACATTGTGTAAGATGACAACAGGATATTGTGGTCTACAATGTAAAGAAATTGGCTCAGGTGCGGCCACTTTCAAAGAATTGTCAGCTCCTTTGAGTTGAATTTCTTGAATGGGAAATGCTTTAGCAGTCTCATCATCCTCATCGGATATAACTGTTACTGATCCCTTCCATATAATCCCACTTTCAAGTTGCACAGTGTTATCGTCTGCCAGTTGCAGAACACCACTCCTTTGAGTTGAATCGCTTGAATGGGAAATGCTTTGACAGTCTAATCATCCTTGTTGGATATAACTGCTACTGATCCCTTCCATGTAATCCTACTTTCAAGTTGCACGGTGTTATCGTCTGCCAGCTGCAGAACACCGTTGTCAAAGAGATTTTGAATGAGATGGCGGAGTGCCCAGCATTCGTCTGTGTTGTGACCATGAGAATAGGAATGATACTGACACACTCCATCAGGGTTAAACCGTCTTTCACGGGGATTAATTGGAGGTAGAAGGGATGTAATTCTTCCTTCATTGATCAGCATTTGAAATATTTCCTCCATAGGTTGGCCCAGATAGGTGAACTCCCTCTGGTTAGCAAAATCCAGACGGGCTTTAGCATTTGCTCGCTTTGCAACCTTATCCTCCATAGCTTCTCTTTCTGAAGGTGAGGGTGGAGCATTTATAACAAATGGAAGGAGATTGGCATGCTCCTGGTTGATTAATTGGCGTGTGACTTGATGTTGATGGGTCACCAGTTCTGCCAATTGCTTAATTTTTTTGCAAAGAGCTTTCATCTTTCGTTCCATAGTAAACTGGAACTTTGCATAATCCCATCTGTCAACACTGTCCTTGATGGTCTGAGATGGCTCGCCATTAAAACTGGAATTTTGTCCAGTGCTCCAACTAATCATGTTGACCTCTTCTTCTTTGTGTTGAGGAAAGGGGTTGTCTTGCAAATGAGGTGGATCTGGTTTGGTGACTACAATCTCACCATTGTCTATTAAGTCTTGGATCTTGTGTTTCAAGGCCCAACAATCTTGAGTATCATGTCCAGGTGCTCCGGCATGATAAGCACACTTCCAAGTAGCATCAAAACCCTTCCCATTAGGGTTGGCTGGTGGAAGAAGACATGTGATTTTCTTCTGAGTGGTCAGAAGAACAAGAATATTCTCGAGCGAGTCCCCTAAGGGTGTGAACATTCGAGGTCACTTTACTTCTCCACTTTTAGGCAATGGAGGGTTTGAAGACTGTGCTTGGAAAGAGGAGTAGTTTCTCCTCTGTATAGGCATGTTTTGATTGCCTTTATGACCTTGTATTATCAAGGAAACATCCTCCTCTTTCTTTTTATGGACCCTCCGGGGGTTGTTTCCATAAGATCCGGATTGGATGTGCTCAGCAACTGCTTTGAGAGCGGATAGGTCTTGAATCTTACCTGACTTAAATCCCATCTCAACCATTTCTCCGTGTTTGATCATTTCAGAGAATGGTTTGCCAATACAAGCTAGAACTCTTTCATAGAAAGGAGCTTTCTGTACATCTATAAAAGTTATGACCATTTCTGATTCTATCATGGAAGGAATAACTTGAGCAGCCAGGCGCTGAAAGTAATATGCATACAAGCCAATCATGTTTGATGATAAAGCATATACTTTGTAACAATCTTATTCATTTATTAATAAAAAGTATTAATTTATTAAAGGCTTTTAATTATCTACATGATGCTGTTTTATAATATGTGATAAACCCATAGTTTTAAGAAATGCTTTTAGAATAATGATGATGATCATTTTAATGAGATCTAAATTCTTAGAAAGCTTAAAACTAAAATAGTTCCCAATCATTGGATTACTAAATTGGGGATTAGTGAATCCGGATAGATTGGTACATACGTTGCTTGCTCATTGGATGGGGATGATTGATCTCATGATCATTTGTGTGGAGACACTAAAGCAAGTATGTAGGTGCTTATTAGAGAATAAATTCACCGAAGCATTGGCTCGCTAAGGAATACCTAATGGAGTTTTATTTGCTGTCAATAGGAATTCTCAGTAGTGATAGTAGTACAAGTAATCCTTGGACTTGAGATCATCATAGTATCTTGTGTATGATGAGTTATACTTTGACTTATTCCTTAAGACCCTTAGGGTATATCAAAGGGTATGCTTGGGTATAATAAGTTGTACATGGAGATAATGTATGATCAATAAAGAATCTACCACTTCTAATAAAAGAAGAGAAATTTCCTATGTGATTCGATAAATGACAACCAAGTAGTCCTTGGCTAAGGCAGAATGAAATTAGAAAGGAGTTTCTAATTTGCATTATTTGGAGTTGTGCATTTAAGAGTCGAAATACATATAATTAAATAAAATAAGACTCGACTAAAGTAATTCCATGTCTTATATTTAATTGGGACATCAGATGGTGGAAGGATTGAATTGCGGTAACTATTTACTCAAAGGTTCTTTAATGATTAATGTTGAAATCTATATTATCTAGAAAGTCGTTGATCGCTAGGGAGGCTTATCCCTATTGTAGAATAAATATTATTTAAATAAATTAATTGTTTAATTTATTTATTTAAATAAGATTAAAATTGTTCTAATTGATTTATTCACATTAGGTTTAATATGGAGAACCTAAAGGGTCACACCATAAAAGGAAGAATAATTATTTAAGAAGTTAATGGCATAATCGTAATAATATGTTATGTATATTTAATTTAATCTATGGTGATAGAATAAATTAAATAGCTTAATATTTATTATTTAATATTTTAGAAATATTAAATATAAATTAATAAGAGGAGTCTTATTAATATTATTACAATTATTATTATTTTAATTTCTAAAAGAGTTTAGAAATTAATTTAATATAAGTACTCTCATTTATTCCTAATAAGATTAGGAGGTTAAATTAATTAAAAGAGTTTAATTAATTATCCCTAATAAGATTAGGGAGCCTAATTAATTAAAAGAATTTAATTAATTAAATAAAACCCAATTTCTTAATTGTTAAGGAGGGTTGTCCACATCAATAAATAAGAGGAGTCTTATTATGGGTGATGGGGGTTGTTGACTTTTACAACGACATAATTCCAATTTGTTGGAGAGTAGGCCCTTTTTCTATAGAGATAGGAAAAACTAGGGTTTGAGCCAATATCCCTTCTTCTTGAATCATTATTATTCCTTGGTGGATCACCTCTAGAGGCCAAACATTTGGGTGGCTAACGTTGATCAAAGGAAGGAACCAAACCCGGTGGATTCAAGATTGAACGCGAAAGGATTTGGAGGTGAACTTGTACCTGAGGAAGCTAGATCTTCAAGGGTATGATTTATTCTTTATCTTTTCATTTAATTAATAATTATGCATAAAGGGTGATCCGGGTTTATGGTTTGTAAATAATTTTTAAACTCTGATTTTACACGCTTCTGCTTAATTTTTGCAATTTGATCACAAGACAAGAATATTACAAACCTAACAGTGGTATCAGTGCCAAACCTTTATGCGAATTATTAATTGTTTTAATTTGATATGTATATTGATATGGGTTTAGAACAATTTAATTGGGCATAATTTAATTGTATAAAATTTACAAAAAAAAAAAAAAAAAAAAAGGCAGCACGGTTTTCAAGGATTGGTCTTAAAGGAAATAGGAATGCACGGAAATCAAATAAAAAAAAAAAGGGGCTTCATGCATCTAACACTAACAGGATTCAAAAGCTTCAGTAATTTATATGTATAAGTTACTACTGTTTTTTTTTTTATATATATATATATATATATATATATATATATATATATATATATTGGTTATTATATTATATATATATATATATATATATATATATATATATATTATATATATATATATATATTATTCTTAATTATTTTATAATTAAAATAAAATGTTTATTTTAATTTTAAAATAAAATTTTATTTTAATATTAAAATAAAAATGTTTATTTTAATTTTAAAATTAGATTTCATGCTAACTAATTAGAATTGGAATTGGATTCCATGCTAACTAATTGGAGTTGAAATTGGATTTTATTTTTCCTAAAATAAAGGAGTTTATTTGTGAATAGGGAAGTAAATCCATCTTTCCTTAAATAAAGGAGTTTGTTTAGATATGAAATAAGATTTCATATTATTCAAAATAAAAGAGTTTATTTGTGAATAGGAAAGAGAATCCATGTTTCCTTAAATAAAGGAGTTTATTTAAATATGAAATAAGATTTCATATTATTCAAAATAAAGGAGTTTATTTGTGAATAGGAAAGATAATCCGTGTTTCCTTTAATAATTATTTTTTTACATGGAATTGGATTCCATAATTAATTAAAATAAAGAGTTTATTTTAATTAAAGATTTTTTTTATATATATATATATGGAATTGGATTCCATAATTAATTAAAATAAAGGAGTTTATTTTGATTAAAATTTTGATTAAAATAAAATAGTTTATTTTATTCAAAATTGAATAAATTAAAATAAAATAGTTTTATTTTGATTTAAATTTGGATTAAAATAAAGGAGTTTATTTTGATTCAAAATTAAATTTTATACTAACTAAATTTGCCCATTAAATGATATCAATATATATATATTAAATGTTTATTATTCATGAGATGAATGTTATTTATTGATGCATATGGTGATGTGTATGATAATAAATGGGATTGATTATGGACAATTGACCAATGCGATTGGATTTTATTTTAGTTGGATGCATGAATGTATGGGTTTTATTAAATGGGTTCTGCAGACCTCGCCTTCTCTAATTTTTCTTAATGTAAATTCTATCTCCCTCCTATGTACTTCCCCTTGACTGCTGATCAAGGTTTCTATTTATTTTAAATAGTTTTGTAATAGGAATAGTTAGAATTAATTTTGAAGAATTAGAGATCAAGGAGCAAGGAGCGCTTGAAGACCCATTTGTAATGGAACTCGGGTTTAAATGTAATAGTTATATTTAAATATTATTTCTTGCACCCCTAGGGTTTGACCTTTTGGTTCACTTGGTGGCTCTAGTGAACCAAACTAGAATAAAAGTCCATAATCAATCCGGGTAGAATATAGTATTCTATATGTGCATGCGTATACTATATATATTATATATTATGCAAACATGCTTCGCATGTTCATTAATATGACGCGTATTTTATATATATATAATAAACGCCGCTTAAACAAGATGAGACAAATTAATAACAAACCCCTCAATTTTTATATATTAAGTCCTAAGCGTTCAAAGATATTTGGAATATCGAACGTCGCCTTCTAGCATGATAAAATTAATAGAGTATTAAATATTTAATATGAGTTTGTTGTGTCACCACAAGGCAAGTATTAAGTATTTAAGATGTTAATTTATCACATTGATGCTTATAAAGAAAATTGAACAATATTGTTTTGTTGTGTCACCACAAGGATGATATTTTTCTTTTTTGAATATATGGAGTGCTAGGTCGGACTTAACTTGGATAATTTTGATTCGGATGTGCCACCACTGATCAAAATAATCTAAGAGGCAAAATACAAGGAGTTGCATAGTTGATGTAATTGATAAAAAAGTTGTCTACCTATTTATTTATATATAGTTTGTTGTGTCACCACAAGGCTATATACATTTGAAATGGGATCCTTTTTCTCACTAGCAAATCTTTAATTAGATTTTGCCGAACTATATAAGTGAGGGTAACATAGTTTGAAGAAAATAGTGGGAGATACCAATTTAAAAGAAGACCAAATTTATTTTGGTAATTAATAATAGAATGTATGTTAAAATGTTGTTAATTACAAATTCATTTACAGAATTTTACAATGTCTAAAAATTACTATCACTGCGAAGCATATTAAATGCTAAATTAATCGTAATCAATTAAAGCGGATTGGTTAAGGAATTTGAGAATAGTTCTCATAGGTGAAAAGCTATCTTATATCCTTAATCACGCCTATCCCCCGCAATGGTTGCGCATAATGCCTCGAGGAAGAGATTGCTACTTTTAGAAAGTGGCAAAATGATGCACTGATTGGCTCAATGCATCATGCTCGCATCTATGAGTAACGAGCTTGACGTCACAAGATGAAACTATGGATGCTCCTACTATATTCCCCGCACATCAAGTAGTTGATGGTGAGGAAAGTAGGACTGAAAGATATCGATATCTAAGGAGCTCTTCCGATCTAGAATGGCCAATGGCACTATAGTATGAGATAAAAAGTTCTTAACATAATCAATTTGATTGATCAATTAGGACAACTGGTTTTGTCATGGATGGAGAGTTGAGCCAAGATTTGATCTTGCACTCACTCTCGGACTCCTTTCACAATTGTTGTGAATTTTTCATATGAACAAGCTAGATATATCGCCTCATTGATTCGCTTAACATATTGAAAAGGATTGAGAGTCACTTTCCAACCAAGAAAGATCAAGTCTTACTGGTAGGGGCCAAAGGATCTTCTGAAAAGAAGAACGATTCAAAGAAGGTAAATAGAAAGGCGTAAACAAAGGATAATAAGAACAAAACTGATATGGATAGCAGAGGAGTTTGCTTCCACTACAATAAGCCTGGACACTGGAAAGAAACTGTGAGAAGTATCTTGCAGAGGCTAACCAAAGAAGCTTAGTGAAGTTTCGGTTACAATACAGTTTTTGTTCATGATTGAAATAAATTTTTCATTAAGTCAAGGTTCTACTTGGGTATTGGATACCGACTTTGGTTATCATAAATATAGATTTATGAAGGGACCAAGGTAAGTAGAAAGCTAAACAAATATAAGTAATTCTATGCGGAAAATGTAGCAAAGGTTGCCATATTAGCCATAGAAACTTATAGTTTAACAATGCCTACTGAGCAAATCTATTAAGTCAATAAGTTGTTATTGTATTCCAGTTCTTGTTAAAATATTATTTCCATTTTATTGTTGGACAATGAAATCTTTGGTATTATAATTAAGAACAATTGTTGTTCATTTATAATAATAATGTTTTGTATAGAATCGGAATATTACTTAATCGGATTTTGTATACTTGACTTACGTGAAAATAATTTTACAAATTGAACAAACTAGTATAAGAAAAGGAGATGATCATTCAAAGAGTTGAATGTGTATTTGCAAAATACAAGTATAAATTATTTGAAAGGTTCAAAGAATTGTAAGAAGTGAAACAAATTGACAATGTATTAAGATTCTTTGATTAGATCAAGGAATAAATACTTGTGAAATAACTTTCTAGATCATCTCAAATGGTTTTGTCATAATGGACACCTCGATACTTTAATAATTGATTGATGTATCCGAATGAAAAATCGTACCTTATTGGACATGGTGCGGTCCATAATGATTTTACCGACATTCCAAAGATCCTTACGGGATAATGTCCTAGAAATGGCTGGATATCTACGAAAATGGTAACCTCAAAATCCGGCCCCAAGACTCCATAAAAGTTATGGACAGGGAGGATTCCTAATCTTAAGTATGTTAAGATAAGGGGTTATCCAACTTATGTGAAACGGTTTCAAAGGATAAGCTTGGGACAAGATTTGACAAATACAGATTTGTGGGACATCCTAAAGTAAGTTTAGGGTAAATGTTCTATAATTCTACTTAGCAAAAGGTGTTTGTTGTAAAACACGCTGCCTTCTAAGATAAAGGTGTTTATCATTGAAGGGGCTAGTGGGAGGATAATAGATCTTGAAGAGTTCAAGAACCACAAAACACTATAAGTCAAATAAGATTCATCATGGATGATGATGATGAGGTACGCATCATAGAAGATGATGATCCAGAGTTACATTCGATGAGGTAAGACTTCTAGTGTGTACAAAAGGGTCAGTGAGAGCGTCGTGAAATTTCTAGTATTATATGTTGATATACTACGGATGAGGAATTACATACTAATGCTACAATCAGTAATGATAAAGTTGTCTAAACATTCCTCCATGAATGGTTTGGGAAGAGTATCTTAATTGGGGATAAAATCTATATAGATAGATTTAAGAGGATGCTCGACTTAACCCAAGGAACGTATATTCATTTGATGCTAAAGTCGTTTAGCATGGCAAACTCCAAGAGATGTCTCATGTTGATGAGCCATGGAGTTTATCTCTCTTAATAGTCCCCAAAGACTCCAAAATAGAGATCACATGAGTAACTATCATGTATGCAATGAAATATACGAGACTTGATGTTGATCAGTCATATTCTAGAGAAGATCACTGTAAGACAGTGAAAAACATCTTAAAGTGCTTAACCGACACTAAGGATGTGATCATATTCATGGTGGGTCTAAATTAAAACTAGAGGGCTTAGCAGACTCAAGTTTTTCAGATAGATCAAGACGACAGAAAAATCCACTTTAAGGTAAAGGGTTACCTTGAACAGTGGTGCAGTGAATTGGAAAGGTTCCAAATAGCAAAAAGTTGCTGGTTTAGTGATAAAGACAAAGTATATAGCTATAAATGAAGCTACAAGTTGATTGTTTGGATAAAAGTTCATTACAGAACTGGGAATAGTTCCTAAGTCTCATCTTGGATCTAAACATGTGTTGTGGCACTTTCATTTGATTATTAGAATTTTTTGAAAGATGGGAAATCACTATAGAGATAGTGGACTCTCATGAACAACATTACATATCCATTAACTAAAGCTTATCCAACAGCAGGATAATCGTCACTTAGAGAAGAAGAGTATAAGATACAATGGCGATTGGCTTTATTGCAAGTGGGAGATTGAAAGTAATATGCATACAAGCCAATCATGTTTGATGATAAAGCATATACTTAGTAATAATCTTATTCATTTATTAATAAAAAGTATTAATTTATTAAAGGCTTTTAATTATCTACATGATGCTGTTTTATAATATGTGATAAACCCATAGTTTTAAGCAATGCTTTTAGAATAATGATGATGATCATTTTAATGAGATCTAAATTCTTAGAAAGCTTAAAACTAAAATAGTTCCCAATCATTGGATTACTAAATTGGGGATTAGTGAATCCGGATAGATTGGTACATACGTTGCTTGCTCATTGGATGGGGATGATTGATCTCATGATCATTTGTGTGGAGACACTAAAGCAAGTATGTAGGTGCTTATTAGAGAATAAGTTCCTTTGAACATTGGCTCGCTAAGGAATACCTAATGGAGTTTTATTTCACTGTCAATAGGAATTCTCAGTAGTGATAGTAGTACAAGTAATCCTTGGACTTGAGATCATCATAGTATCTTGTGTATGATGAGTTATACTTTGACTTATTCCTTAAGACCCTTAGGGTATATCAAAGGGTATGCTTGGGTATAATAAGTTGTACATGGAGATAATGTATGATCAATAAAGAATCTACCACTTCTAATAAAAGAAGAGAAATGTCCTATGTGATTCGATAAATGACAACCCAAAGTAGTCCTTGGTTAAGCGTAATGAAATTAGAAAGGAGTTTCTAATTTGCATTATTTGGAGTTATGCATTTAAGAGATCGAAATACATATAATTAAATAAAATAAGACTTGACAAAGTAATTCCATGTCTTATATTTAATTGGGACATTGTATGGTGGAAGGATTGAATTGTATGCAGTAACTATTTACTCAAAGGTTCTTTAATGATTAATGTTGAAATCTATATTATCCGGAAAGTCGTTGATCGTTAGGAGGCTTATCCCTATTCAGAATAAATATTATTTAAATAAATTAATTGTTTAATTTATTTATTTAAATAAGATTAGAATTGTTCTAATTGATTTATTCACAACCGGTTTAATATGGAGAACCTAAAGGGTCACACCATAAAAGGAAGAATAATTATTTAAGAAGTTAATGGCATAATTGTAATAATATGTTATGTATATTTAATTTAATCTATGGTGATAGAATAAATTAAATAGCTTAATATTTATTATTTAATATTTTAGAAATATTAAATATAAATTAATAAGAGGAGTCTTATTAATATTATTACAATTATTATTATTTTAATTTCTAAAAGAGTTTAGAAATTAATTTAATATAAGTACTCTCATTTATTCCTAATAAGATTAGGAGGTTAAATTAATTAAAAGAGTTTAATTAATTATCCCTAATAAGATTAGGGAGCCTAATTAATTAAAAGAATTTAATTAATTAAATAAAACCCAATTTCTTAATTATTAAGGGGTTGCCCACATCAATAAATAAGAGAGTCTTTATTATGGGTGATGGGGTTGTTGACTTTGTACAACGACATAATTCCAATTTGTTGGAGAGTAGGCCCTTTTTCTATAGAGATAGGAAAAACTAGGGTTTGAGCCAATATCCCTTCTTCTTGAATCATTATTATTCCTTGGTGGATCACCTCTAGAGGCCAAACATTTGGGTGGCTAACGTTGATCAAAGGAAGGAACCAAACCCGGTGGATTCAAGATTGAACGCGAAAGGATTTGGAGGTGAACTTGTACCTGAGGAAGCTAGATCTTCAAGGGTATGATTTATTCTTTATCTTTTCGTTTAATTAATAATTATGCATAAAGGGTGATCCGGGTTTATGGTTTGTAAATAATTTTTAAACTCTGATTTTACACGCTTCCGCTTAATTTTTGCAATTTGATTGCGCACAAGAATATTACAAACCTAACAGGCGCCTCCACCTTTGAGCATACTCTCTAAAAGACTCATTAGACTGTTTCTTGACCTTGGTAATTTGGTACCGGTCAGGAGCCATCTAAGATTGAAAACTGTATTGAGTGAGGAAGGCGTGAGCTAGTTCTTCCCAACTATGGATCTTTGAATTGTCTAATCTGGTATACCACAAACGAGCTTCTCCAGTTACAGTTTTCTAGAATAGCTGCATTCTGAGCTTCTCATCTTCCACATAAGATCCAAGTTCTCCAATGAACACTTTTAAATGTGTGTAAGGATCCTTTAATCCGTCATATTTTTCAAAATCAGGGGTTTTGAACTTCTCTCGATAATGAACACCAAGAAATATGCAAAGGTCAGCATATGAATCACTTCCATGTGTTCCAATCCCTTTGAGAACACGGATAGCTTCCTCCATTTGGAGGACCTTCTTCCTGATGTCACTGGTGTCTAGATCTCCTTTGAGATGGGTGTTTTCAGGGTCTTTGTTGGTCGTATCCAACTAAGGTTCTGGAATTATTTTTTCCAAACCTTGGGCTCCCCTTATGTAAAGGATTCTGATTGTGTAGGTATCTTTGTACCCTGAGTAGACTGATGCAGCTGTTTTAGAAGAACAGCCAAGTCTGTGATTTGTTTACTCAATCCGTCAAATTCTTCTCGGGAAACAGGATTAGACTGGTCAGAAGAAGACATGATTGGTTGTAGGCTCATGGCCTTTTTGGATTTTGAGCAGGTAACAGGCCCAAATGCTTCCCTACAAAAGACGTATGTAGTTTAGTCTTAGGGATAATATAAATGTTATCAAAACGTGTCCGTTTTAGGAATATGGTCCTGTAAAAATGGTTGTTAATTGATAACATGTCATGCATGCACAGATATTCTTCATATTTTCCATTACATATAAATGATCATGGAATGAAATTACAAGCAAATGCTTTTACAAGTAATTAAAAATGGAAAGCATGAAGAGACTTTCCTCCGCATTTAGATTATCAGAGGTTGACCTATCTTAGAGATACTCTCGCGGCTTTTTAGCATGAAGGTTCCCAGATCATTGCAATCTACTTCACGGGAAGTTAATTCGGTCGTTCAACTGGAGCGAATCTGGGTGGTGCCTTTCTTGAGACTCGTTGGAATTAGTTTTCCTACGAGTCCAGTAATCAAACACCGACAGGATAGCCTCCTGGTGGAGGAACCACACAACATACATTCACATACAATGCGTCTCTCCGTTTATGCAAAATGATGACATGTGTGAAGCACTAATATCACAGATAGATATTTAGTAGTACAATAAGTAAGATGCATTAGTACACATTCATCATAAATGTAAATGCAACATTCACACACAAGCATATAATAGTTTTGAAAAGCTTGTAATAGCGGCTTAAGCCTTCTTACTGGAGTCCCCGGTAGAGTCGCCACCTGTCGACATCGGGATTTTTATTTGTCCCTTTTCGTTACTTGTTCTTTGGTGTTCTCATGTTAATGTGAGATTTTTTTAAAAAAATAAGTGAAAAAGGTCCGACATGTATAATGTCGACGATTGACTATTAAGAGTCGCCAGTTGGTGTTTTTAACTGGTTGCACCAACGCAACCGAAAAGGTTTGCACATTGACCCAGTGATATGACACTACTAAACGGGTCTGTGAAACTGAGATTCATTATGGGTTCGGGGGACTTGATTATGCGAAGGGAAGGTGTTAGGCACCCCCCGACATCCGTGTTGCCATGGTGATCGCCACTTCTCAAAGAAACTATTATATGATTGTGTGTGTGTGCATGTGTGTGGATCAATGTGCAATTATTTGAAAGTAGTGTGAGGCCTCGTTCGCACCTATATACACCGGGTTTGAATTTAAAGAAAAATTCAGTTTTAACCAGATATAGCAATGAAGTTTTATAAAAAGAGGTTTTTCAAACCCTGTGCTCAATAGGATTTGAGACTTTTTCATACTTCTATTTTATTGTTAAATGTTCGGCTTATTTGCTTTTATTTTCGAGATGCGAGGCATCTTCGAGAAAATAATATACAGCAGTGCCGAACCCCTTATGGGCATGAAAGCCATCCAAGGGAATTCTTACACTGTAAATAATGTACAATTTCTACACAGTGGAAAAAGTCCATCACTTGAGGCTCGAATCTAGATTGATGAGATGAATCTGTGATCACATGATTCCTAAAGGCTCACGATAATCATGCGATTTGTATGGAAAGTAGTAAGCGATTATATATATATATATATATATATATATATATATATATAAAAGCGGTAAATATATATATATATATATATATATATAAAAGCTAGTAAATATATATATATATATATATATATATATATATATATATATATATATATATATATATATACATGATCACCACCACGAAGCAACTCCATAGGGGATCAGAATTGTAAATAAAGCAGTAAATGTCATCAACCGCCACGAAGTAAACTCCAGGAGGGACTTGAATGTAAATACAACTGTAAAAGCTATCAACCGCCATAAGTAAACTCCCAAGGTGATTTAAATGTAAAGAAAGTCGTAAAAGGCCACGGAGTAAACTCGGGCTCGACAAAAAATGTATATATATATATATATAAATTATTATCGACTACATCGATGAGCTCGGATTTTATATATATATATATATATATATATATATATATATATATATATATATATAGCAATTAAGGCATAACTGCGATAATGTTAGTCCATATAAGAATAATTTCGATAATGTAAATATCCATATATATATATATATATATATATATATATATATATATATATATATATATATATATATATAAATATATATAGAAGTTGAGGCGTAAATGAAAACCACTCTCAATGCGTAGAATAATGTGTGCAAATATGAAGAGAAAGGCTTTATAGACACGCTTACTCTCAATGCAGCACTTCTATGACTTATATGACAAACACTCAACTGTAGTAAATTTATAATGTATGTGGGCTAACAGGTGTTTAAAAAGAGCAAGCACTCAATATAGGGTGTGTATAAAGCAAATTGGACAGGGCTTCCTCGCCTTTTCTTTTTTTCAAATGGCTGACCCCAAGCTCTATATTTATAGAATCGATGGTAGCAGTGTACCTGACATAATGAGATACACACTTGTGCTGCTGGGTGGCCTAGGGTTTGGTGGGTCACATCGTCTCGAAGTACGTGCACTCGTGCACTATAATGTCCGCTCGAACTTGCAGAACTTTAATCCGAGCATCTGAACAAGGTATATGTTACCTTCTTCAGACTGCTTGTGTCGAGAGTTACGCAATGACATGGAATAGAGGTTATAAGAAGTCAGGAAGAGGGGACCATGCCTATGGTCTTCAAGCTTCAAATTCTATCCAGTGTGCTGCCGCGTGTAATAGTCACTCGGGATTGGAACTCCTAGTTCTTGAAGGACATTATTGTATGTATGTATGTATGTATATATGTATGTATGTATGTATGAAGTGCTGAGATGACGCGCAGGTGTTGAGGTGGCAAGATGACATAAGACTCCTCATCGGGGTATCGCCGATTTGAGTTGAAAACAGACGTTGCTTAGGGTTACATCTGAGATTGGACTGTCTGCCGCAATGTGTTGAATGCCGCAATGTCATCTTATGGATGTATGTCTGCCCGGTGTTAGCTCCAGGTCTGTGGTATGAGTGCCTCAGCAGGAGGTCTGATTGAAGCTGATTGCATGTATTTGAAACAAGCATTTCTGGGGTTATCGTTGGAACTGCAATAACATTCCTTGGGGGTATCTCCAAGGATGAAACTTGGGGTTATCTTCGAGGTTGGAAATGATGTTCTCGGTGTGTGTTCCAGGGTTGAGACTGATACTCCCGGTGTATGGTCCGGGGTTGAAATTGAACCTTCCGGTGTGTAGTCCGGGATTAAGACTGATCTTCCGGTAGTATCCAGAATTTAGACTGAACTTCCGATAGTATCCGGAATGGATGTGAGCTGTCTTCCAGGGTTATCTCTGAAAGACGATTCTGCCCTCCTATAATGTTAGTAATAGTTGTGCAGAAAATTTTGAGTGTCTACAACATTTCCCCCGGTTACTATTCACTCTGGTATTATTCACTCGGGTATTCGGGGTACTTTTTGTGCTGGAGTACTATTCACGAGTTACTATTCACGGGTTACTATTCACCGAATTACTATTCTCTCTAGTATTATTCACTTGGGTATTCGGGACACTTTTCGTGTCGGGGTACTATTCACGGAGTACTATTCCCGAAGTACTATTCATGGGTACTATTCACCCGAAAACTATATTTCTTTTCTGTCCAAATTATTTTTGGTACATGAATATTATTCTTGAATTTTACTCTACAAAGCAGTATCATGTTGACAATTTGGACGTTATTGATTCCTGGATAAATTAAATTATAAATCTTTAAAATTTATCCTTAAACTTGTTTAATTGAATTATTATGTCATTGTCATCATCCTCATGCTTATATTGTGATGAAAGTCATCTTTGTCTTACGTGCATAGATGGACTTGGTATGATTATGACCAGGGATTATTCGGTATAATCATGACCGTAATGTGACGAATGATGTGGTAAAAGTCCTCATTGGCCTGTAGTTCATTGATGGACAGTTGTTGGTATGATTATGACCAGGGATTATTCGGTATAATCATGACCATTGATGATTACATGAATATGCTTGGTCGTAGTGCAGGGATGATTCAATTTTATTTATTAAGCTGAGTCTCAACGATAAAGTTAATGAAAAACTTTTTAAATCATAGAAGATAGTAGATTTTATGCTCTACTTGACTCTTCTAATGGATTACTTATTTCCGCTACAGTTGTTGATCTAAAACTTGTTGTCTATTGTATTCTATCAGTTGTTATACTATTGAAGGCTAAGGATATATTATTATGTATTATCTTAGTCATAATATTTCTTACTGGGCTAGTTGAGCTCACCCTTTCTTTCATTGTTCTCTTCAGGAAATGAGAATATAGCTGGGACTGGTCGGGGAATGGATTGACGGTCTAGATGGTTGTTTTAGTAGTCCTGACTATTTTGTGAAATAGTGTGATAATAAATGTAATGAGGACTCCATTGAGAGTGGATATTATTTAGAAGGTAATATTCTTGTTTAAACTCTCAGCTATGTTTTCTCGTATTATACACGACAGTTGTATAATTAAGTTTGTATTTGATTTATGTACCATGTATTTGGCGACTCGAGATGGGTGATGTATATAGTATCCAGTTTTCTTCTAAGGTAAGGGTTATTATTTTTATATTCTGAAGAGATATTATTTTTCGTATTCGTATGAATATTATTATCGTTCAATATTCATTATATTCATTTAATATTCGTAAGGAATATTATCTTCGTTCAATATTCGTAAGGAATATTATTTTCGTTCAACCGTTGTAAGTAAGGGGTTTCTGCCAGGGGCAGTTTCATAATTTTTCTGACCCTCAAAAATTCTAGAAAAAATTACAATGATAATTTGATGAGTTTTCTAGATTGGGTCCAAAAATAGCGATTTTAGGATGTATAGATTAGGAGTTATGAATTTTATGGAAAAATACTATTTTAAAAGTAAACCCTTATAACTCATTGTGGTTAACTCCAAAATTGGTGAAATTTTTATTGGAAATACATCTATATAACAGCAGTATACCCTGTAAATTTTGGAATTTTTGGACAAAAGTACAATTTTTGATAAATGTCTAAATATTCGGCAGTTTTAGTCATATGAAAAATAGTAAATGAATTTTAAAAATTCTGAGAAAAATATATGTTCAATATGGGACTATATTCTGCTAAATCTAAGAAAAGAAAATTTGTTTGTACTGATTTGGTATTTTTCATGAAAATGGACTAGTTATGAGTAAATGAATTAAATATGTTATGTGAAGTAAGAAAATTAGAAAATAGGATTTTATGTCTTGAGAATCCTATATAAGGTATATGCAGATTTTTTATGAGAGTTTTGGTTATTGGTGATAAAATCTTATGAGTATGGCATTTTTGAATGATTAAATGTATTATTTGGTAAAGTGTAAACAATTAAAATAAATTGTTTATAAGTTTGGAAAGTGATTAAAATATTGTTATAATATTAATAATATTAGATTATGAGTTTATTAAGTGATTGACAATATCTGGATAAATTTAAAGTCTTTAATATTTATCCTTGTTTTCGTTTGATTAATGCTTATATTATTGTCATCATCCTCATGCTTATATTGTGATGAAAGTCATCTGTAGCTTACGTGCATAGATGAACTTGGTCTGATTTTGACCAGGAATTATTCGGTATAATCATGATCGTAATATTACAAATGATGAGGTAAAAGTCCTCATTGGCCCGTAGTGCATTGATGGACAGTTTTTGGTATGATTATGACCAGGGATTATTCGGTATAATCATGACCATTGGTGATTACATGAATATCCTTGGCCCGTAGTGCAAGGATTATTCGGTGATATGGTTTAGTTATTAAGCTGAGTCTCAACGATAAATTGATGAAAAACTTTTTAAATCCTAGAAGATAGTAGATATCATGATCAACTTGACTCTTCTAATGGATTGATTGTTCCGCTACAGTTGTTAATCTAAAACTTGTTGTCTATTATATTCTATCAGTTGTTATACTGTTGAAGGCTAAGGATAATTTATTCTGTGTTATCTTAGTCATAATATTTCCTACTGGACTAGTTGAGCTCACCCTTTTCTTTCATTGTTCTCTTCACGAAATGAGAATATAGCTGAGACGAGTCGGGAAATGGAGTGATGGTCCAAGATAAGTGGCTTTAGTAGTCCTCACTATTCTGTGAAATAGTGTGATAATAAATGTAATGAGGACTCCATTGAGAGTGGATATTGTCTAGATGACAATATTCTTATTAAAACTCTTAGATTATTTTTTGTCATATTTTACACGACTGTTGTATAATTAAGTTGTATTTGAATTTTTTACCATGTATTTGGCAACTCAAGATGGGTGATGTATACCTGTTTTGGGGGCGTCACAGTTGGTATCAAAGCTTAGGGATATGATCACTGGCTGAGATGTGAGACAAGAACTAGGAGGGGAGAGACGGGGAATTCCTTCGCTAGTATGAACTACCTAAGTTATTTGGTATTTAATTGGTCGGTCAGAGTATAGAGATAATATGTGGCATGTCAATTAACCCTTATTTTGAAACTATATTCTAGAATGATATCTGAAATACAGGAGATGAGAAATGGGAAAATCATGATAGAAAGGAAATAACCGGGAATGTACAATTCGAAAAGAAAGCAAGGTATTCTTATCTCTTTGAACTACCAGGTACGTAAATTTCGAGGGCGAAATTTCACAAGGAGGGGAGATTGTGAGACCCCGAATTTTATGAAATGAAAATATTCAATTTTTATAATTATTATTTTATTTAGTAAATGGTTAAATTGATAAAAGGTTAAAGTTAAGGGTGATATGTGAAAAATTTTCAAAATAAGCAAGTTGTCATAAAATACTCAATGGTAAAAGTACAGTAATACGCGTGGTTGCATAGTAGCACACGATATTAATTATTGATGCTTACGTGAGAAATCACTCAGTTATACTCAATTATTGCTACGAGAATTCTTCGAATCATATCTCTCATATTTTGATTCAATTATTGTCACAAGATCATCTCGTATAATATGTTATATTATTAAATCAATAATTGAGACGACAAAGTTATTCATATTATTATTTGCAATATCGACAATGTCTGTAAGAAGTTCATCAATGAGAGGTTTGGTCACCTAATTGCGCGCCAATAAGGAGAAATCCTTATCAGAAAGCCCCCTCTTTCCTGGGAATGACCTGGTTGTTAAATATTATGCGTTATAATATTAATGATGAATAAGTTCGTGTTGATTAGAGATGAAATTGATAGTTCCATTGTGTGGGAATTATTAGTGTTAGTGGAAATCGACATTTATTTCGATTATAATTGATATCTATGGTTATATTGACTAATTGGGTAATTAACCGGATAAATGAGCAATTAATTGCTATTGATTCACATGATTATAACTATTTGTTCACATGTGTGTACTATTGATTCACATTCATTTACAATTAGGGGAGTTGGTGCAAGATTGATAATACTTGCATGACTAAGTTAAAAATGGAGGTATAGATGGAGGTACTATACTGTAATTCATATTTTCACATGTCTAGAACTATTGATTCACATGATTTACTATTGATTCACATGATTTACTATTAGGGGAGATGGTGCAAGTTTGATAATACTTGCAGGACTAAATTAAAAATGAAGGAAAAGAGGAAGGTATTATACTGTAATATTTCGAGCCCCAAAATATGCAATTATTGAAACTATATTTTCCTATAAATAGAAGCTCATTCTTCCTTCATTTCTCACCAATTCACTAATTCTCACAAGAGAAATTATTATAGAGAGAATGAAGAAGAGAAGTCTGCTACCACCCTATTCCAGTATCCAATTTTCTTCTAAGGTAAGGGTTATTATTTTTATATTCTGAAGAGATATTATTTTTCGTATTCGTATGAATATTATTATCGTTCAATATTCATTATATTCGTTTAATATTCAGAAGGAATATTATCTTCGTTCAATATTCGTAAGGAATATTATTTTCGTTCAACCGTTTTAAGTAAGGGGTTTCTGCCAGGGGCAGTTTCATAATTTTTCCGACCCTCAAAAATTCTGGAAAAATTTACAATGATAATTTGATGAGTTTTCTAGATTGTGTCCAAAAATGGCGATTTTAGGATGTATAGATTAGGAGTTGTGAATTTTATGGAAAAATACTATTTTAAAAGTAAACCCTTATAACTCCATGTGGTTAACTCCAAAATTGGTGAAATTTTTATTGGAAGTACATCTATATAACAGCAGTTTACCCTATACATTTTGGAATTTTTGGACAAAAGTACAATTTTTGATAAATGTCTAAATATTCGGCAGTTTTAGTTATATGAAAAATAGTAAATGAATTTTAAAAATTCTGAGAAAAATATATGTTCAATATAGGACTATATTCTGCTAAATCCCAGAAAAGAAAATTTGTTTGTACTGATTTGGTATTTTTCATGAAAATGGACTAGTTATGAGTAAATGAATTAAATATGTTATGTGAAGTAAGAAAATTGGAAAATAGGATTTTATGGCTTGAGAATCCTATATAAGGTATATGTAGATTTTTGATGAGAGTTTTGGTTATTGGTGATGAAATCTTATAAGTATGGCATTTTTGAATGATTAAATGCATTATTTGGTAAAGTATAAACAATTAAAATAAATTTTTTATAAGTTTAGGAAGTGATTAAAATATTGTTATAATATTAATAATATTAGATTATGAGTTTATTAAGTGATTGACAATATCTGGATAAATTTAAAGTCTTTAATATTTATCCTTGTTTTCGTTTGATTAATGCTTATATTATTGTCATCATCCTCGTGCTTATATTGTGATGAAAGTCATCTGTAGCTTACGTGCATAGATGGACTTGGTATGATTATGACCAAGAATTATTCGGTAAAATCATGACCGTAATGTTATAAATGATGAGGTAAAAGTCTGTATGGCTAAAACTGTCGAATATTTAGACATTTATCAAAAATTATACTTTGGTCCAAAAATTCCAAAATTTGCTGGGTATACTGATGTTATATAGATGTACTCCCAATAAAAATTTTACAAATTTTGGAGTTAACTACAAGGAGATAAATCTAAAACCAATAATCAACAATCCATCTTTGTACGTAAGCCAAAGATATACAACTTTAAAACCAATAATCAACAGTGGGGGCGTCACACTCTAAGTCTCCAGACACAATGACAACTACTTCGGGCTCTTCTGCTATAGGATTCGGTATAACCTCTATCTCGTTAACCGATTCTTCACTAACTGCCTATACATCTAAGTGCATTCTATTTACACCTGACATCTACACAAAACAATTAAGTTGATTAGTACACGTCAGTAGAATAATAAAAACACATAACATATACATAATGCATTTTTTTATAAGGTTATTTTCTTCTTTTACTTCTTTAACTTCTCTTAAGGTTATGACTTAAGGTTTTATTTCCCCCCTTAAGTTTTATAACCTAATGCTCTGATACCAACCTGTGACTCCCACGTATCCGGGTATATTCCAACCTGACAAACGGTGTTACACGGTACTACCATTCACACATACATTCAATTGAAAAGTCTCAAAGGAACGAATATGTCTTCTATATATTCAAAATAATATTAACATTCCCCAGATTTTTTATAACCATTACATTTGATATTATCGTAATATCAAATATATTACTACATTAATCCTATACTATTACATAAGTATTCTACAGATTTGTCTTCATTTTTCCCTTATCCTTGCCGGAGCCTTCGGTCCGTTCGATCTTAGCTGCGTTCATATGGTTCAAGCAAGAGTGAGCACGACTAGCTCAGCAAGTACAACAATTATAATAAACAACATGCTTGAAACATAGGAATCATATATCTTCAATAACTGAACAATAGTTATGAAGTACTATCGATAATTTAAAATAGCACTTCTTTTCATTCAAAACGTTTTACAACAACAATATTCAGTAAAACATCAATTGTGGTCCAAGACCTTGAGCATTTCATAAGTTCTTTAAAAAGGACATCTTGGCAAAAAGTCCGTAAGTCTGACATTTCTTACGAGCACGTCTAGGTGATCAGCCTATAGTACTCTATGTTGATCAACACTACATTCATTAAATGTATGTACGTTTAAGTTATGGGAACCTCACGTGCCTGTCGTTTGACGACAAAACATTTTTAGCATACTCAATCTTCATTTGAAAACCACACCAATATAACTTGGTAAACATTGACCATGCTTTGATACAAACATAATATAAGTCTAGCCGAAAGAATTGGCTTTGACTTAATCATACAACAATTCATGCGTAGGAGTACATGAATCACAAAGCTTGTCCAGATTGAACTGAAACAAAGGTCAGAATACTTGCCTTTAGCATCTGCTACTGTTATAACACGTACACTTTAAGTCTTTAAGTCTCTACAATACATGATCACATAACGTACCACCTTAGGTGATATATAATCAAGTATGAGTACAACTATATCTTACCCTTCTTCTCAATTTAATCATGACTTAGATTTGTTACTATTGATTCCGGCTTTTCGATATAGTTTACATTGTCATTACATTCATGTTGATTACTTATCTTCAAACTTTAGGTCACATAATTAAGGTTTAACAATGCCTTACAATGTTATAATTAAGCTTTATTTCATTTGTGAAACAATTACCATTCATGCTATATTCACAAACTTTCTTCATTGTCTAAACCCTAAAATTCGTCATTTGCCATAAGTGCGACTTTACTACTCGACCCACGTTCATGGTAGCGACTCGTTAGTTGGTTTTCCCCGTTTTCGGGTCATGCGCCAACTTCAAGATTATGGACGGTATAACGAGACGCCAAACTTCAGTAACTCACAACCATTTTGGCACTCTACTGACTGACTTTACTTTGGTTTGATCAGCATGCTTACACAAGATTTTCAAAGACTGAAAAAATTTGATAGTAACTTTTTATATGAGATTCCTGGGCTCATAACTTCTTCGTTATAAGTCCGAATTGGCTCATTCAAAAGCCTACGTTTCACAAAATACATACTCTACGTGTTCATGCAAGAATTTTATCTATTTGACTTTGTTTGCTAAAAAATCACCAACTAGTCTATTTTTAACGAAAATGATAAACGAAAGTGAATGTTCAACGCTCGTTTCTTCATTCTAAGTCAGAATCCGATCATTTTCAAGTTCGCAACAATATAATGCCAAATAATACTTATCTCTATCAACAACTGTTGCCTCTTTTTCAGTTCTGATAAAAGAGCTCTAACTCATGCAAGCATACATATGTCAACAAGTAATACAGAGTAAGTAGAGTATCGATCCCACAGACAAAATTTTTAAATTTAAACTATCATGCATCAATTAACTCACCGTATTTATATGCTTAGACTAATGACTAAAAGTGTTGAATTAAACTAATTGTGAATAATAACTAAAAATAAGAATACAAATAGAATAAATATAATCTGGAAATAATGGGACCCTACCTTCATTTAATATTTCATCTAATCGCCACAATCATGTAAGAAGTGTTCACATATCACAGGAAAATAGCCAAGAGCACAAATAGAGTTATAACCATTTTTCAATGCACTATAACCTACTTACACAGCATCTACAGATGTTAGACTCCATGTAATCACCAATACAACCAAAATCATTATATGTCTTTGTGAAATTGCAATTATATTGATTTTAAGCACAAGACCTTATTCTAGCTCATACGGTGAAACAGTATATGTCTATCTGGTTCACAAAATACGCAAGCCATATACAACAGTCCCATATTCGCATGTTATCATGATTACAATCCATACTTCCATGTTCATTGTCAATTACATTTAAATACTGAGACGAATGGTGATCAAGCATTCATACATGTAAAACAATCATGATAAATATCCCATATGATATGCAAAACAACCCTAGCATTTAAGCATGCAACCAAACTACATATTAAAATCCGTTAGAATCCCATAATGGAGTTTAGTTCATGACTGAACCAAAATCCATTATGGGATCAATGCTAAACATGATCAATAAGCAACAATTGAAATAAGAAAGATAGAACGATCAAACCCAATCGCTGAATAAAAACCAAAGACAAGCACTTAAATCCTCATAGAAAATCCAGTAGAGAATAATAAAAATCCACAATGATAGAGAATCTCAAGAAGAATTGGAGAAGAAGACGTTTTCGCTTCATTCTACGTTGGAATCTCTCCCAAGGTGTAAACCCTGGTTACTATGATGAAAATACGTTCAAAATTATCAAGTGTACGTCTGACACCAATCAGAATCGTTTTTAACAACAATTACCCATCATTTAATTAAAATTAAAATAAAACAAAATCACAAAGATCGACGATCGCGCACTTGTGGCCGCTGGCCTCTCTGAAGTATATCACTTTCGCTGGTAGCGAGACTTGTAGAAAGTTTTCCTGTCGGTAGGCCTCTCGCGCAGCGCGCATCTCTCTCCTGACTTGTCCGCTCACGGTACTAAACTTGCTAGTCAGAGGTCATCATTGTCTAGCGGTATTATTCTTGTGAGCGCGCGCCTCAGTCGTTCTCTGCATGGCTTGCACTCTACAAGTTAAGTTACGGTTACGGTTTTCTTTTGCCATGATGCTGCTGTTATTTGTTCTTTCATGCTTGATCCTCTTGCTCCATGCTTGGTCTCCATGCTTCATTGTACCTCTATTCCATGCACATCCTCGTTTGTGCCTCGCCTTCACGCATCTATTAGCCACGTGCCTTCTAATACAACCAAAATTAAGCTGACTCCTGCACTTATTCACCAAAAGGAGTTTTAAGTAAATGCAATGCAAAATTACGTGAAATGCAACTAAAATACAATAAAATATACTTGAGATGGGCACAATTCGCATGAATTGGTATTCAATAAGTAGGTAAAAATACCACTTATCAAATACCCCCAAACTTGAACTGTTGCTTGCCCTCAAGCAATGCATACTAATGAACAATGAAAATGCAACTACAAAACTATGCAACTACTCTATGATGCAAACTTGTCTCACATAATCCCAGCCATAACAGAATTTTAGCCCAAATTGCCTCAGTGAATTATCGAGATCCAAGAATACAAATTCAAACCAAACTATAGGCATAATGTCATACACTTAAATAATTCATATATGCTATAGAAATGTTGTGTGTGCGTGATGTTCACCAAAACCTGATCTAAGTAAAGAATACATATGATACACTGCTCCAAATAGAAAATTATTGTCTAAATCAAGACTCATGTATACTCATGTAACGCAGACTGTTTCAACATATTGACGCAAACTGAGGTTCAACAATGGGTTCAATGCTTTATTGCTACTCACGAGGGCGATTTACGCACTTTCCCGCGGTGTTTTTTTTTTTGCTATTTTTTTTTTCATATGACTGTGCAATGTCTCAATCCATTAGGCACACTGCTACCCCTTAGCGAGCTTTCAACCAACGACTCCCAGACCATAAAAGACCTTAGGGCGCTAGGTGTAGAGACAATCCCCTCGGGCGTACTTACTAAAGTAACCAGGGCCCCGAATTAAGACTAGCCACATTATTACTATTCGATTTTTTTTTATACATAGCATACCCATGTTTTACCAAAATTTGCATGTCAATGTTCATACAGTCTAGGAGCACTTTCCACATGCTTCTCTTTTTAAAACTACATGTTCTATCAAGTAGTGCAACACATACTTCTTAAACCTACAAGTGACTATGAACACGTTTGTGCAAACCGAAAGTATTTAAACAGCAACATGAATCTCATCGTGTAAAATATTATATCTCAGCTCATGTTATCCAAAATATTCTAAAATCCTTCACAATTCACTATCATCATTGGCTAGGCAAGAATTTTTATTAAACAAAAATATGTGTGAGACATGCAACTAAAACATACTAACACAATCAATAATGAATAAAAATTTAAAAATTTTCTACCAAATTTTATTTAACCTATAATCATGCAAAATTAAACTAAATATGCAAGAATTAAATAAAACTAAACTACTATGCTATGACCCCTAATACTCCCAAACTTAAAATATTCAATGTCCTCATTGAATGAAGGTAAAGGGTATAGAAAAACTCCCCTAAAGATCGGCTTGATCACCCTCCTCGGGTGGTGAATCTGGTGGTGGATATGGTGTTGCGGTTCCAAACAGAGGCCACTCTAGCATTGTTCCTTGCTGCGCGAAGGCTTCGGCCAAGGCCCTTGTGAGTCCCGTAGCAAAAGTTCCAAGATTGTCATACATGGCATCGACTTTGCGCTCCAACCTTCGAAGCTGTCGATCGCTAGGAACAGTGTGTGCTCGGGTGGACGGGCCTGCCTCATCTATCTGAGGAGGCTGCTATGATGGCTCGGGAAATGTAGGCCTTAAAATGAATCCTCGTCTGTGCAGGTGTGGCTCACCGCCTGTCCAGCCCTCAAATTTTGCAATGGTGGCATGGGTGATGTCCTGGCTTGGATATTGCATTTGTTCGTTGCCCCAATTGCACCTTGATGTGCACATAGTATGGCTACCACTGAAACATGTGGAATGCTCCCAGTGGTAGTTCCCTTCAGATACTTCACAATATTTTGATGAATCAAATAACCTACATCAATGTACTCGCCAGTAATTATGCCCCACAGTATTATGGCCCTTTTCACCGTGATCTCATGCTGATGCGATGAAGGTAATAGTTTAGCACAAATGAACAGATTCCACGCCTTGGCATATCAATTCAGAGCGGCTTCTGGGAATATGCGAGGCTGGGTTGTGCAACTTTGTAAGTTCACTTCATGCCTAGCACGCACAACTCAGCAATAACAAGCTCCAAGTCCATTTCCAGATGTGCCCCTGTGATCCAATTGGCCGCCCCTGTTGGTGGTCTTGCGGTGATTCTCAGGACGGTTATGATGGCGGAAGGTCTGTTGTCTATCTCGACACCATAAATCATAGCGGTATCGTTCATGGTGACTTTGGCATTGGCGTAAAATTCTCGGACTATGCTCATCGGAATGGGCGTGGGAGTTGCAGTCAGTCCACCCCAGCCTCGTTCCTAGATCATGGCACACAGCTATCCATCCTGACCTTCTGGTTTGAATCCCCTTTCCTTGATGAATGTTTTTGCTACGATTCGGTAGTACTCCTGCTGGGCTTCCAAACATAAGAACTTTGTGTGGTCGATAATGTCCTCCTCGTGACTGCCGGAGGAGGATGAGGAAGATGAAGATGGTTGTGCTCTCTTCGGACCCATTTGCAGATAGTTGATTGAAAGTACAGATGAACTTACTGAGAGAGAATGAAAATTTGAGAATTGATAGCCTTCACGTTTGTGTGTGCCGACCCAATTGGGAACCCTAGCTTTATAGAGAGGATAAGAGGTAGTTGAGCTTTGAACGTGGAGAGAGTCGTGGAAATTTGATGGAGAGATATACGGCTTCAATCTGTAACTGATAGAGAGATAGGGATGTGAGTTATGGAGGGCAAGTGAGTTTCGCGTCTGTTATTATCGCAAATGAGAGTCCAAATGGTCCTAAACTCTTTTTAAAAATGTTCAGATTTGACTTGATTCGATGCATACGCACTTGCGTGTGTGTGTTTGAAATTGGGAGCGCTTGTGGTAGCGAGATTCTGAGAATACATGAATATTATGAGTGGCTTGAAGCGCGGGCGCGCAAGTTTGTGCTACTTAGGCCTTGCGACCGCACGACCCTCATGTCTACAATGCTCAAGTTCAATTTTTCTCTGCCTCTCAGTAATGTTTTCCAATGATTGTTCCTGCATAGACATTAATGCTCATTGTTAAGACATGAATTAGCGGCCGTATAATGCTAATCATCTTGCAAATATTCGCAAAAAATCTTGCTACATACTTAAGCATGAAAATCCAATATCCTAGTAAAATTAAATTAAATTAAATATAACTAACTAAAATAATCCAAAATAAACAACTAAAAGTTAATGGAGATAGAAATAATGGGTTGCCTCCCATCCAGCGCTAAGTTATAGTCAATTAGCTTGACTGTCTCTGAATCTCACGTCACATCAAGAATTTAGGTGCCTTCCTTACTGTCCATTACACCCCAAAATTTAATGACTTCAGCTTTCATCAACGGTTCTACCTTCTACTCTAAACTTTTGCCCGTTACATAGTTCAACGCTCTATAATTTTCTGGTTTTTTTACTTCATCCTTCGGACCCCAATCCACCAAGTCAACCAAGAAGCATTCTTCTTCATCCGATGGGAACTTTATCGCCTTAAAGACATTAAATGTGACCTCTTGATCATGTACATGCATCATTAGTTCCCCCTTTTGCACATCGATTAAAGTCCTTCATGTGTCTAAGAATGGTCTCCCTAGTATTATTGGTATGCTTTCGTCCTCCTCATAGTTTAGAATGATGAAGTCAGCCGGAAAAATGAACTTGTCCACCTTTACCAACACATCTTCCACAATTCCACGCGGATACGTGATGGATCTGTTAGCTAGCTGTAATGATATGTTTGTCGGCCTTGGAGCCGACAATCCCAACTGATTGAAAACTGACAAGGGCATCAAGTTTATACTTGCCCCCAGATCACATAAACACTTACTAAAGTTCATCTTCCCAATTGTGCACGAAATTGTGAAAGTTGCTCGGATCCTTTGACTTTGGAGGTAATTTTTGTTGGAGCACTGCACTGCATTCCTCTGTCAAGGCCACTGTCTCAAACTCATCTAGTCTTCTCTTCCTTGACAATATACCCTTCATAAACTTTGCATTACTTGGCATTTGTTCCAATGCCTCGACAAATGGTATGTTAATCTGCAGCTTTTTGAATACCTCCAAAAACTTTCTGAACTGTTTATCTTCCTTTTGCTTAACTAACCTCTGCGGATATGGAACTTGAGAGTGAATTAGTTGTACTGGACTCTTACCCTTCTCTTCTGAATTTGCCTTGTCTTTCTCTTCCTGCTGAGCCTCAGAATTTTCTAGATTTTTCTCCTCTTTAGTCAACTGTTCTGCCTCGTGCGGCCGCGTGGCTTCCTTAGTATTGTTAGGCGCGGGCGCGCGACTTGTAGAACCTGTCAAATCTTTCCCTGATCTCAATGTGATCGCTTGACACTGCTCCTTCCCGTCTCTTCTAGGATTTGTCTCTGTGTTACTTGGCAATGAACCTCGGGGCCTATTGTTAAGCATACTTGCCATCTGCCCCATCTGAGTCTCAAGATTCTTGATAGCCACTGCTTGGCTTTTGATCATGACTTCAGTGTTTTCCATGTATTTCAACATCATCTCCTCCATCTCTGATTTCTTTTCTGGTTGTGGAGCAGCTGGAGTGTGGTGTTGTTGTTGTTGAGAAAATCCCGGTGGAAATGGTGGTTTTGGTGTAAACTGTGGCTAAGATGAATGAGGTTGAAACTGATGGTTCGGCTGAAACTGATTTTACTGGTGTCCTTGGTTATTAGACCAACTAAAGTTCGGATGATTGCGGTTGTTGGGGTGGTATGTGTTCTGGAATTGACCTTGGTCTTTTCTGTAGTTGCTCACATACTATACTGACTCCGAGCTGATAGCACATTGATCTGTGGAGTGTGACCCCGCACAAATCTCACAAACGAAGGCAACTATTTTCACTTTGCTCTCTGCCAAAGTATCAATTTTCTTAGCCATAGCTGCCATCTGTGCCGACAACTATGTAATCACATCTACCTCTAACACACCTACAACCTTAGGCTATGGCATCCGAGCTGTAGGATTTTGATAGTCATTTGTAGCCATAGTCTCGATAAGCGTATAGGCATCGTCATAGCTCTTTGCCCATAATGCCCCTCATGCGGCTGCATCCACAATCGGTCTCGACTGCCATCCCAAACCATTATAAAACGAGTTGATCACCATCTAATCTGGCATACCATGATGCGGACATTTTTAGAGCATCTCTTTGTATCTCTCCCATGCTTCATATACGGACTCACCCTGTCGTTGCTCAAACTGAGAGATAGCCGTCCTCAACTTTGCAGTCTTTGTCATTGGAAAGAATTTAGCTAAGAATTTCTGTGCTAAGTCCTCCCATGTGGTTATTGACCCTGACGGCAAAGAATGTAGTCAACTCCTAGCCTTATCTCTCAATGAAAATGGAAATAATCATAGTCTAATGGCATCCTCCGTCACACCATTGTACCTGAATGTATCACAAATTTCAATAAAACACAATAGGTGTTCATTCGGATCTTCTGTAGCAGCACCCCCAAACTGAATCGAGTTCTGAACCATTTGAATAGTGCCTTGTTTAATTTCAAAGGTATTGGCTGCTATCGCCGGTCTGACTATGCTCTACTATAGTCCATTTATGTTTGGCATGGAATAATCTCGTAGAGCTCGATGCTCTTCCCTTTGCTCAAGTCTCTGTTCCTCAGCCATTCTGGATGTTGTACTGTCTAACTGTGCTTGCAAATTTCTTCGCATGCTCACTTTCCAACCTCTTTCGTTTATGTTATCTTGTACTGGTGTTAGTTCTGAGTTGGATGACCACGTGTGCATAAAAATCTACAAGTACCTGAAATGAAAAACGAAACAAAAATAGAAATAAGAAACGATCAGACTTGTCTAGGTCATACAATATAGCTTTAAACTAATGATGATTATTTAAATTAACGCCTTTCCCCGGCAACGGCGCCAAAAACTTGTTGCCTCTTTTTCAGTTCTGATAAAAGAGCTCTAACTCATGCAAGCATATATGTACAACAAACAATGTCTGAGTAAGTAAGAGTATCAATCCCACCGAGAGAAAGTTGTTAAATTTAAACTATCATGCATCAATTAACTCATAGTATTTATATGCTTAGACTAATGACTAAAAGTGTTGAATTAAACTAATTGTGAATAACAACTAAAAATAAGAATACAAATAGAATAAATATAATTTGGAAATAATGGGACCCTAACTTCATTTAATATTTCATCTAATCGCCACTATTATGCAAGAAGTGTTCATATATCATAGGAAAATAGCCAAGAGCACAAATAGAGTTATAACCATTTTTCAATGCACTATAACCTACTTACACAGCATCTACAGATATTAGACTCCATGTAATCACCAATACAACCAAAATCACTATATGTCTATGTGAAATTGCAATTATATTGATTTTAAGCACAAGCCTTTATTCTAGCTCATACGGTGAAACAGTATATGTCTATCTGGTTCACATAATACGCAAGTCATATACAACAGCCCCATATTCGCATGTTATCATGATAACAATCCATACTTGCATGTTCATTGTCAATTCCATACAAATATTGAGACGAATGGTGATCAAGCATTCATACATGTAAAACAATCATGATAAATATCCCATATGATATGCAAAACAACCCTAGCATTTAAGCATGCAACCAAACTACATATTAAAATCCGTTAGAATCCCATAATGAAGTTTAGTTCATGACTGAACCAAAAGCCATTATGGATCAACGCTAAACATGATCAATAAGCAACAATTGAAATAAGAAAGATAAAACGATCAAACCCAATCGCTGAATAAAAACCAAGGATAAATGCTTAAATCCTCATAGAAATCCAGTAGATAATAATGAAAATCCACAATGAAAGAGAATCCCAAGAAGAATTGGAGAAGAAGACGTTTTGGCTTCGTTCTACGTTGGAATCTCTCCCAAGGTGTAAACCCAAGTTACTATGATGAAAATATGCTCAAAATTATCAAGTGTACGTCTGACACCAGTCAGAATCAGTTTTAACAACAATTACCCATCATTTAATTAAAATTAAAATTAAACAAAATCACAAGATCAAAGATCGCGCATGCGGTAGCAGCTCTCCTCAATATATCACTCACTGGTGGCGAGACTTGCGAAAGTTTGCCTGTCCACCGACTTCTCTCGCATGAGCGGTAGCGTCTCTACACTTGTCCGCTTCATGACCACGCAACTTGTAGTAGGTCATCATTGTCTGGCCAGGGTATTCGGCGTGGTAGCGCTCCCCAGTTGTTACATCGTCGTGATGTGCAGCGGCTTGCACTCTGCGGAGTTACAGGTTCGAGTTTTGCTTATGTCATGCTGCTGCTGCTATTTGTTTTTTCATGCTTGATCCTCTTGCTCCATGATTTATTATACCTCCATGCCATGCACATCCTCGTTTGTGCCTCGCCTTCATGCATCTATTAGCCACGTGCCTTCTAACACCACCAAAATTAAGCCGATTCCTGCACTAATTCACCAAAAGGAGTTTTAAGTAAAAGCAATACAAAATAAAGTGAAATGCAACTAAAACACAATAAAATGTACTTAAGATGGGCACAATTCTCATGAATTGGTATTCAATAAGTAGGTAAAAATACCACTTATCAACAACTAACATTTTTGAGTTCAAACACAAAATTCGACTTCCATTCCGAGAATTTCACAAATTCGACGATTATCGTCCAATCGTGTGAATTCCGGAAAAACATCATTACTAACGATTTGTTCATCATTCCAATTGGATTCATTTCATCAACTAGACATCTCAGCCTACATATTACAACTACTTATCTTTAAATTAGGTTATGGCTTATTCCTCATAAGTTCATAACTTAACAAATTATACAATATAAGATTTCCTTTCCTTATGACTTATTATTGATTTAAGTCCTTTAAGCAACATTCTTGCATCTTATCAATCATACTAACTTCTTAAAGTAATCATATGACAAGTTCATCATTATTCTTCATAAGTTCATAACTTATTTAGGTTCAAATTACTTATTCATGACTTATACGGCTTAAGTCCATTAATCATCATTTTCTTATGTGTTCTTAGCATACATGTTCATTAAGTTACACTTCTCTTATCACCCTACAATGGTAGAAATGGAAGATATAAGATCACAAGATCATTCATTACCTTTGATGACTAGCTTCCTTCTTCTTGAAAATCTATCAAGGAAAGTTTGACTTATTCTTGGCTTATTCTCTCTAACACTTAAGTTGCTTTGTAAGGAAAGTTGTTGGTTGAAAAATAACAAGCAACAAATGAAAATCCTAGCCTTCTATTTATAGGAAAGCCAAAGTGAGGGCATTTTAGTCCTTAAATCATCCCACCTCAAGTTAACCTCCTTACTATTCATTCCTTACTTACCAAGTTTACTTGCTAACCACAACACTTATCCTATACTTGATCACCACTCATATTACTTGGCCACCACAAAACATATCTTTTGCTTGGTCATTACTAAAAGTTCTTAGTCACCAAGTTTAACCCACATTAACATGGTTTGCTCCATGGATCAAGCTTAACCCATTGGATCCTAGCTTTGGCTTGGATTTAATTAACTTAACTTAACTTTGGGGTTGCAAATTAATTCCATTGGACTTTACAAATTGCTAACAATCCTACAAGTTCAATTCATTTGGCTAAAAGCCTTATTACAATTTCTCTACGTCTTCTACTCGTATCCTAACTCGTATATTAATTTGTAATATACGTTATTCCATCTTCCGTACATACTCGTATAATACTTCGTATTATACTTGTATTCGTGTATTCGTACAATACATAAGTATCATACGACCATTACATTAGATTCTTAATACTTGATTTTCCTAACGTTCACGAATTAAGTCCGCATGCGAAATATTGCGTTGCCCATACTTAGATTATTATTACATAATCCATCTCACCTTGATATTATAACGTTACGTATTTCTCGGAAGTTCAAAAATAATTTTCGAGTGGAAATCAATGAATAGTGTTTTTTGGAAAACTTTTATTTTTGTCTTGGAAATTCAAACACTTTAATTCCTTCACGTAGTTAAAATACTACGACGTTCCGACGTTTCTAGGTTATAGAATGACATTCATCTTACTAACACATAATAATAACAAATAATATTATTTTATTCATTAGTTTATTAAATAAAATTATTTTACAAAGGATCCGAATTTCTCGATCGTTACACAAAAACCCCAAAGAGAATGAGTAACAGATTACTCCAAGGGCCATCTAAAAGGAAATCAAAGGTGATGAAGAAGTTAGCTCCAGTTCCCAAAGAAAGTCTATCTTTTAAGGATGAGAGCAAAGAGTCAGAAGATGAGAAGGGAAATGAAAGCTTCAAGAATGAACCCTCAAAGAGCAAATCCAACGATGAGGAAGAAATTGAATCTACGGAAGGAAAAGCTAAATTTGATGATGAAGAAGAAGAATGTGCAAGCCCTATGGTTAACTCTCAGAGCATCCACTCTGATGATGATGAAAGGTTGCAAGTTGGCACAACCGCATCTCTTACTGCAAATGCTCAAACAAGCCCATATGATGGTTCAAAAGATGTTGAGTCCGAAGATGAAGGACATGCCCCTGCTAATGTTGAACATCAAGAAAGCTTATCTGGTGATTTAAAGGCTTCAAATTCTAAAGAAGAAGAAAAGTATGACTCTCCTATAGTTGAACCTCCTAGGAGAAGAAAGAGCAACAGACTACTTGCCAGATCTGTTCTAACAAAGAAAGGAGAATCTTCTACTGCTGTCATTGATTTGAGTGATGATGAGTCTGACTACAATGGAGAAGATGTTGAAGAAGACACTAATAATGAAAACCAACATGAAGAATTCTCTGATGAATCAAATGAAATAAGTCAGCACGATACAAGCTCAGAAGATGAAGATATGGAGAATAATGATAAAATGAAGGAACAAATTGATGAGTCTGATGAAGGAAGTTTACAGAGGTCTAACTCCAGCCCCAGACAAAATGAAGATAAAAAAGACTCCAGTTCTGAAACAGAAGATCCAAATAATTTTCACATTCCTAATCCTGCAAATCGCAAGAGAAAGATTGTATTCGAAATTGACGAATCACTGGATGTGCTCCCTGGCAGATGGATCAATCATGGGAATGAAAGGCTAAATGTGGTAATGATGATTGCAGAAAATGCGCTCAACAATCGTAAGGCTATGAAGCTAGACACCTCAACTATAATATATGAGCCTAAAGTTAAGAACCATGCAATAAGGTGGTTTCACCCTCATATGCCATGGGTAAAGGCATCTCTCACTTAAGATAACAACTATCTCATATGGGTCTTCTCTCATTTTCCCAACCTGGAGCTGGTATCACAGAACTTTCCAAGAATATAGAGGTTTGCAACCAAGATGATCAAAGAACAACCTCACTACAAAGTCTACCAACATGTTGGAAATCATTACATTCCTTATGATAGTAGAGTGGGTTCAGATGGCAGAAGGGTACTGCCCAAGTGCATGATCGTAGAGTCTCTTCACTATACCATAGAAGATGATCAAGTTCAGTATGAGAAGCTTCCCTCCGCTCAAGCACAGTTGTCTGATATTCCTTCATCCTCTAACAATGATTAGCACTCAACGATTTTTCATATTCTCACTGTGTTCAAAAAACTGTCTGAAGATGAAAATCATAGAGTCGACTCTGATGCTCAACAAGAGTCTGACAAACCCAATGATCAAACTTCTATGGAGCAGGAGTTACTGAAGAATTCTGATGAGTTGGTTAAGAAGATGTCTATCATCACTAAAGAAGCTAAGATGTTGACCGAAGTAGGAGGAAATGCAGTTCAAGACAGACTTCAAGCAACCATGTCTGATATATCTCTCAAAGTCAAAGAGAGAGATCAAATCTATCTGAAGGCTATAAATAATCAAAAGGCAGAAGCTCTACGAGCACAAAAGGAAAATAAAGAGTAAATCCAAGCCCTCTCTAACAAGATTGACAATTTGAATCAGTCTCTCTCTCTCTCTCTCTACAACTTGAGTTGAGCCAACAAGAACTCAAGATTGAGGTTGGTAACTCATCTTACCTGATGGAGCAACTTATGTCCAGCATGGATAAGCTTTCACAAATGATTAATGACAAAAAAGGGGAGAAAAAGATTCATAGAAAGAGGAATTCAAGGAAGATCAAGGAGAGCAGAAGAAAAGAAAACAAAAAGGCCAAGAGAAAGGTAAATAAGAAGACAACAGCTACAGAAACAGAATCATCATCTGAGGGGGGGCCAGAGGATGATGATCCTATGAATAGAGAGTTTGAGGGGGTGCCAAATAAAGAAGAAGATCGTGAGTTTGAGGGAGAGCATAGAAAAGAAATGAAGTAACCATCCCAGGGGGAGCAGGAGCAAAAAGATCAAACAGATAAATATTGATCAACAAACATCCTGGAAGACACACATGGAGCCAAAGAGGTACATCTCTAACCAGTTAGGTATGTTCTGGATCCAGAATGTAAAGTGTTATAGCTTATATAATTCCATTTTATTATCAATGACATTCATGATTATGTATTTTAGAAATACAGCTGCTCATTGTATATAAGATTCATTCATATCATGCATATGCACTTATTGTTTTTGTTATAATCAAATAGGGGGAGATTGTTAGGAATAAGCATGTGAATGATATTCCTATTTATGTATGATTTGATTATGATATAAATGAATGAATATGCAAGTATGCTTGTATTAAGAAAAGTTGTAAAGTCCTTTGATAGATAATTGAAACATATATACAAGGACTTAGAATGAATTGATTAAATATGTTAGGTTAATCCTACATAAGAAAAATATCTTTGTAAAGTCCTTAAAAAGAAATGATGTACAAGGACTATAAATATAGAAAGATCAAGCTTGTTAGGTTGATCTTATCATGTAATACATAGGCTTGTTTGATCGTCAAGCACTGCACCAGAAATCATAGTCTACTAGGAGAATCAAGGAAAACTCGAGAGCTATAAAGGCAGAATCGCAGTCTGCAAGATAGTAGATCTCAGAGTTCGTAGACTGCCAGGAGAGACGAGGAAGGATCGTAATGTGTCGAAAAAAAATCCTCGGAGCCATAGTCTGCTGAGGATGTCATGTTCAGAATCATAGAGACAGCCTGTCTACGATCCGACCGAGCATCTGCCGAAGCCAATTCAAGAATCATAGACTTCACTCGAAGATATAGAATCTACTGATCAATTCAAAGGCAGAGATCGTAGTCGAGCAAGATCAGATGAAGACAACGGGCATAAAGACAGAAATCGTAGAATGTTAAGATCTGATCTTAGATTAGTAGTGTTTTCACAACCCAAGGCAGAATCGTAGAGTGCAGAACTAAGGCTTCAACATATGTGCTCACAACGCCAAGGCAGAATCGTAGAGCAAACACGACTCTCAACAAATGAGTACTCCCAGAATATCCAAAGGATGAAGCCACTGGTCAGAGCTATAAAGATATATTCCACCTGAAAGGAACTATAGTGCACTCAACGAATGGTTTGCAAGCTGACAGAAGATCAAAGCACCAACCCAATCAGCATCCAGATTGAGTTGTAAAGCCATTCAAGATGAAGTCTTCTACAAGGAGACCAAAATAAGACTTCAGTAAAAGTGACTAACTAAGGAAAAGTTAGCAAGTGCAGTAGCTGTAAAATGAACAAAAGATAACAATCTTGGGGTCAACCAGGATAGTAGTGTTTGCCAAGCAAAGAAGGAACTGATATAGTTTACACAACGATACTGGCCAGCTTCTTAAGAACTGGGCTAAACTGATTAAGCATAGATCAGTCCATTGATGATAAGTGAATAGGAGATCACAAGGAGAAAGCGACCTGGGCATTCCATAAATTTGAGGTGTCTTACTATTCAGAAGAGACCAGAACAAGGAGTCAAGCTATCAGTTTCTAAGAACATTCAAAGGCAAACAGAAGTATTGAAGCACTGCATAAATGAAGAAAGAAGTGTTTGACATTGAAGATCCAATGAACACTCTTCAGGATCGTAGTGTTGTCTCAACTAGTCAATGAGAAACATTCAACAAGACACTACGACCAGGTCCAAGAACATTTGCATTAGAATCGTAGAGTTCGATCATCTGAAGATTAATGCATTGGCAACGGTTTAATCTGAAGATTGATATTCGAACAGAACTTATTGAGAGCATCGATGCAAAAGGACAACCTCTAATCTAGAAATCAGAGAGAGGAAATAAAGTCGATTACCGGCCCATGACATCAAAGTGACATCTCTGATAGGGTAGGTGAAACAGTAGAGGCAATTCAAACTACTTTCAACGGCTATATTCCAATGGAAAGATTAGGAAGGAGTATATATCAGCCAGATCTTTAAAGATTAAGAGTTGCTGATCTTGCAGAATCGTTGAGTTATTGGAATGCTATATTGTTGACTCTACGAGTTCCACCAGAGCTAAACAGAACAAGTTTTAGTAACAGTGAGACTACAAAGGTGGAAGTGAAGCATCTTTGAAGAAGGAATCGAATAGACTAAAAGCTTCACTCAACAAAGACGAGAATGCCACTGAAGATGGTAGCTAAGCTGAGAGCCGAGAAGGCCAAGAAAATAGCATTTAGAAAAGTGGCAGAGTACAAAGAAGATAAAGAGAGCCACTCTACAAATCACCATAAACTGAAAGCTGAAATAGAACAAGTGCGGAATCATGTCTGCAAAACATTCAAGAAGGGTTCGGGGAATGCTAAGTGTCAGAAGAAGTCTACCAAAAGCTCAAACACTTAGCAAACCTAAATGGTGATGGTGTACAGCTGACATCAGATGAAGATGAGCATAACAGAGTGAAGATCAGCTGCACCAGAGAAGGCATGGTCTAGTCTCTATGTAGAATTCAAAGAGGACCATGCCTAGCTACTAAGTACATAAGATGTTCCAGCTTCAAGTCATCTTAGAAGCAAAGCACAAACAACAACAACAACAACAATGAAGTTCCAAGCCTGCTGGGCTTGAAGAGTTCCTAGGGAACTAAAGGAGTCCCAAGGTTGCTGGCCTTGAAGAGTTCTTAGTGAACTAAAGTTTCAAGGCTACTGACCTTGAAGGAATCTTAGTGATTCAGGTTACTGCCCTTCCTTAGTGGAAATACTGCTAGTTGAAAGTAGAAGAGTGGATTAGGAGCTTGAGTCTCTGAACCACATAAAATCTCTTGTGTCATTTACTTTATGTCATTTACTTTGTGTACCTAACTGCTATAACTGCTATGTATGTATTAACTGCTTACAACTTAACTAGCTCTAAGAACAATGTATATATAATTATGAATATATCAATGAAGGGGATCTTTTACTTATTCTGCTGCGCTTTAAAAGATTCTTATGTTTGTCGTATACTAATTCATTAGCAATACAAAATAAATGAAAAAAGTATTTGAAAATTAAAAGGATCTATTCAATCACCCCCTTCTAGATTTATTGTGTGTCTACTGGGAACTAACACAATTTCCTTCACGTACAGTTTTGCTAACCGATCTAGGTTAAATCTAATCTTGAGTGGAAAAAAGTGTGCCGACTTCGTCAATCGATTGACAATCACCCAAATGGCATCGTAACCTTGTTGATTCGTTGGAAGACCTACCACAAAATCCATTGTGATATGCTCCCATTTCCATTCCAGTATCTTCAACGGTTGCAATAATCTACTTGGCCTTTGATGTTTAGCTTTAACTTTCTGACACATTAAGCATTTCACCACACACTCAGCCATATCCTTTTTTCATATTCGGCCACCAAAAATGATGTCTAAGATCCTGGTACATTTTCATACTCCTGGGGTGAATCGAATATCTTGAGTTGTGAGCTTCACTCAGAATTTCCTCTTTAACTTCCGGTACTGGCGGAACCCAAATTCTCCCTTCGAATCGAAGTAACCCTTCCGAATCGATTTTAAATTTAATTTCCTTACTTTCAAATACTTTCTATCTTATCTTTTCATAGTTCTCATCCTGAAGTTGTGCATTCTTAACCTTATCTAACAACTTTAAACTGTTTCCCATCTAAAATAATTTTTTGTTTGATTCTGTCGGATATTTAATTTCCAACTCCATCTTAGCCATTTCTAACACTAGCATCTCTTGAGTAGTCAACATCATTAACTTCTCCCATCCCTTCCTACTTAAAGCATCAACAACAATATTTTCCTTTCCGAGATGGTAGAAAATCTCGTAGTCATGGTTTTTAATCAACTCCAACCATCTTCTCTGTCTCATATTCAAATCTTTCTGTGTAAAGATATACTTCAGACTTTTATGGTCGGTATATATCTCATACCTCTCTCCATAAAGATAATGTCTCCAACGTCACTCTTAAGTGTTCAACATGCTCCTCGTTGGTTTTGGAATATACCAATATATCATCGATAAATACCACCACAAATTTGTCTAAGAATGGTTTAAACTGCCTGTTCATCAAATCCATGAACATCGCAGGTGCATTGGTTAAACCAAAAGACATAACCAAAAACTCATAATGACCATACCGAGTTTTGAACACTATTTTCGGTACATCTTCTAGCCTCACCTTCAGCTGATGATAACCACTCCTCAAGTTTATCTTTGAGAAATAGCTCTCTCCCTTCAATTAATCGAACAAGTCATCGATTCTTGGTAATGGATACTTAATTTTAATTATGACTTTATTCAATTTTTGGTAATCAATGCAGAGTCGCATCGATCCATCTTTCTTTTAACAAACAACATCGGTGCTCCCCATGGCAATACACTCGGCTGAATATACTTCTTATCAAGCAATTCTTGAAACTGCACCATCAACTCTTTCATCTCTACCGGGGCCATTCTCTATGAATCTTTAGATATCAGAGCAATTCCTGGTAGTAAGTCAATCACGAACTCGATTTCTCGATCCGGCCAAAGTCCTGGCAAATTATCTGGAAATACAACTATAAAATCTCTTATGATCGGTATCTCTTCTAACTTCGTACTCTTCTTCTGTGTATCAACTATGTAGGCTAAGTATCCTACACATCCTTGTCTCATCAACTTCTTGGCTTGCATCACCATCAGACAACTTGCTTGTCAAGGTGACTTGCTGCCATAGAACACAACCTTTGACGGAGTTATAAGTTAACACATATATTTTGGCAATCAATCATTGCCCCGTAATTGAATAACCAATCCATTCCAAGTATGACATCAAATTCCTCAAGTTTAATTGGTATCAAATCTACCATCATCTCATGACCCTTTATAACCACTCTACAATTCCTATATATGAATCTAACAGGAATCACTTACCTATTCTCAATCTCTATACTCAAGGGAAATTCTATTTCTTCCTAAGGCAAACCTAAGTTTTGAGAAAATTCATCAGATATAAATGAACAAGTAGCACCCGAATAAAATAGCACATAAGCATTAATACCATTAATCAGAATGATACCTGAGACCACATCCTTAGACTAGACAGCATCCTACACGGTCATAGTGAAAGTCCTCGCAGTAGGTCGGCTTGATTGTGCTGGTCCAGTGATAGTTAATGTACCACCACCGTTGTTTCCCTTTCCTCCACTTGCACTTCCCGCTGTCTTTTCAGGGCAATCATGAGCAATGTGATCCTTTAAACCACATGTGGAACATGGTCCTTTCTTTGGGCTAAAACATTTCGGTGCAATGTTTCCCTCCTAACCACAAATGAAACACACCTTCTTACCCCAAATTTTATGAATAAAGATTAATTTTCTCGGAATATTTTTCTTTAATATTAAGGTGTGGATTTGATATAATGTTATAGTTGTGGGTACTATATATAAATTTTACAAAGTATGCAAGTTGTCATAAAATATTTGATTGGTCGGGGAATATTCATTTTCACAGGGAATATTTATACGATGGCACAATCATTGGTGGACCCCACAACAGAATTACTGTCGGAGTTAGAAAATGACATGAATATTTTTTATAAAAATAACGGTGAAAGTTTTACCGTTAGACTATTGAAATACCTGGTGGTAAAAGTACAGTAATACGCGTGATTGCATTGTAGCACACGGTATTGATTATTGATGCTTACATGAGAAGTCACTCAGTTATACTCAATTATTGCTACAGTAATTACTGCATAATATCTCTCATATTATTGATTCAATTATTATCACAGTATCATCTGCATAATATTTTATATTTTAAAATTAATAATTGAGACGAAAAAGTTATTCATATTATTTCCAATATTGACGATGTCTAGAAAGTTCTGTCGAGGAAAGGGGTTTAGTCACCTACTTACGCGCCAACAGAGAGAAATCCTTATCGAAAAGCCCCCTCTTTCCTGGGAATAATCTGGTTGTTAAATACTGTGAGTTATAATATTAATGATGAATAAGTTCGTGTTGATTAAAGATGAAATTGATATTTCCATTGTGTTAGAATTATTAGTGTTAGTGGAAATCAACATTTATTTCGATAATAATTTATTTCTGGAGGTTAAATTAACTAATCGGGTAATTAATCGGATAAATGAGCAATTAATTGCTATTAGTTCACATGCATATAACTATTTGTTCACGTGAATGGAACTATTAATTCACATGCATGTACTATTAGGGGAGGTGGTGTAAGTTTGATAATACTTGTAGGACTAAATTAAAAATGGAGGAAAAGATGAAGGTACTATACTGTAATAATTTGAGTCCCAAAACATGAAATTATCGAAACTATGTTTTCCTATAAATAGAAGCTCATTCTTATTTCATTCTCACCAATTCACTAAGACTCACAAGAGCAATTATACAGAGAGAAACTATAGAGATAAAGAAGAAGAGTATTTTGCTACTTCACTATTGCAATATCCAGCCTTTTACTAAGGTAAGGGATATTATTTCTTTCGTATTCATAAGGGATATTATTTTTGTTCAATATCTGTATGAAATAATATTTTCTTCCATACCTTGTAGTATGTAAGTAATATTATTTCGTTTCAGATTCTGAATTCTACACTCATTTTGTTAAAGTATTGCTTCTATACTCTATGAAATTAGTAGAATATCCTTGAAATTTGCACTTCATCAAGTATCGTTTCACAAGGATATTTTCTGAACATTATTGTTAAATTTTAAGTTTTTCATGCCGGAGTACTATTCATGGGTACTATTCAATTATACGGCACTATTCATATGTATGGTAATATTCACAGAGTACTATTCATGGACACTATTCATAAATATAGTACTATTCATAAATATGGTACTGTTCATAAAGTACTATTCACAAATTACTATTCACGGGGTATTATTTACGAAGTACTATGCATGGGGTACTATTCTCGAAGTACTATTCACGGGGTACTATTCACTCAGGTACTATTCACCTGGAGTACTATTCATGACAAAAATTGATTTCTTTTCAAACCAAAACATTTTTGATACAATATTATTCTTGAATTTTACTCCACAAAGCAGTATCATCTTGACAATTTGGATATTATTGAATTCTGAATAAATTAAATTATAAATCTTCAACATTTATCCTTGATTTCATTTAATTGAAATATTATATGATTGTCATCATCCTCATGCTTATATTGTGATGAAAGTCATCTGTGACTTACGTGCATAGATGGACTGTTGATTGGTATGATTATGACCAGGGATTATTCGGTATAATTATGACCGTAATAGTACAAATGATGTGGTAAAAGTCCTCATTGGCCCGTAGTGCATTGATGGACAGATGTTGGTATGATCATAACCATGCGTTCTCTTCGGCCAAGGATGCAAAGATGAATTGTTATTTGCCATGATCATGACCATTGGTGAAAACACGAATATCCTTGGCCCGTAGTGCATGGATAATTCGTGGTCGTGATACTAATGAATATCCTTGGCCCGTAGTGCATGGATAATTCAGTGATGTGGATTATTTATTAAGTTGAGTCTCAGCGATAAAATTAATGGTAAATTTTTAAATTATAGAAGATAGTAGATATCATGCTCTACTTAACTCTTATAATAGATTGCTTATTCCGCTGTAGTTGTTGATCTAAAACTTGTTGTCTATTGTATCCTATCAGTTGTTATACTGTTGAAGGCTAAGGATAATTTATTCTGCATTTTCGTAGTCATAATATTTCTTACTGGGCTAGTTGAGCTCACCTTTTTCTTTCATTGTTCTCTTCAGGAAATGAGAATATAGCTGGGACTAGTCGGGGAAGAGAGTGATGGTCCAGGATAAGTGGTTATAGTAGTCCTCACTATTCTATGAAATAGTGTGATAATAATTATAATGAGGACTCCATTGAGTGTGGATATTGTCTAGAAGACAATATTTGTGTTCAAACTCTCAGTTTATGTTTTGTCGTATTATACACGATAGTTGTATAATTAAGTTTATATTTGTATTTTGTACTAAGTATTTGGCGACCCAAGATGGGTGATGTATAGCTATTTTTGGGGCATCACAGTTGGTATCAAAGCTTAGGGATATGATCCCTGGCTGAGATGTGAGACTAGAACTAGGAGAGGAGAGATGGCTTAATCCTTTGCTAGTATGACCTACCTAAGTTATTTGTTATTTAATTGGTCGGTTAGAGTATAGGGATAATATGTGGCATATCAATTAACCCTTGTTTTATGATAGTGTTTGAGAATGGCATCTGAAATTGTTGAGATAAGCAATGGAGCACATGAGACTGTTGAGTCGTCGACGATCAATAACAAGGATAATGTGCATCAGAAAGGTAATAATCCTCGTGTAAACAATAACACTGACCAAATGACGAATGATGGTACGTTTAAGAGTTTTCTAGAATTAATACAAAACCAAATGAGAGAGACTCCTGTTCAAAATGCAAGTGGAAACACTGGCAACTTACGGCTGGTCACCGCTAAGCAGTATAGCGATCAACGACTTTCTAGATAATATAGATTTCAACATTAATCATAAAAGAACCTTTGAGTAAATAGTTACCGTACAATTCAATCCTTCCACCATATAATGTCCCAATTAAATATAAGACATGGAATTACTGTCAAGTCTTATTTTATTTAATTATATGTATTTCGACTCTTAAATGCACAACTCAAATAATGCAAATTAGAAACTCCTTTCTAATTTCATTTTCGCCACGGCCAAGGACTCTTTGGGTTGTCATTTATCGAATCACATAGGACATTTCTCTTCTTTTATTAAGTGGTAAATTCTTTATTGATCATACATTATCTCCATGTACAACTTATTATACCCAAGCATACCTTTGATATACCCTAAGGGTCTTAAGGAATAAGTCAAAGTATAACTCATCATACACAAGATACTATGATGATCTCAAGTCCAAGGATCACTTGTACTACTATCACTCTGAGAATTCCTATTGGCAGTAAGTAAAACTCCATTAGGTATTCCTTAGCGAGCCCACGTTCAATTGAACTTATTCTCTAATAAGCACCTACATACTTGCTTTTAGTGTCTCCACACAAATGATCATGAGATCAATCATCCTCATCCAAGTAAAACAACGTATGTACCAATCTATCCGGATTCACTAATCCCCAATTTAGTAATCCAATGATTGGGAACTATTTTAGTTTTAATCTTTCTAAGAATTTAGATCTCATTAGAATGATCATCATCATTATTCTAAAAGCATTGCTTAAAACTATGGGTTTATCACATATTATAAAACAAACATCATATAGATAATTAAAAGCCTTTAATAAATTAATACTTTTTATTAATAAATGAATAAGATTGTTACAAAGTATATGCTTTATCATCAAACACGTGATTGGCTTTGTGTGCATACTACTTTCAATCTCCCACTTGCACTAAAGCCAATCGTCATGGTATCTCATACTCTTCTTCTCTAAGTGACGATTATCCTGCTTTGTTGGATAAGCTTTAGTTAATGGATATGTAATGTTGTTCATGAGAGTCCACTATCTCTATAGTGATTTCCCATCTTTCAATGATTCTAATAATCAAATGATAGTGCCACAACACATGTTTAGATTCAAGATGAGACTTAGGAACTATTCCTAGTTACGTAATGAACTTTTAATCCAAACAATCAACTTGCGACTTCATTTATAGCTATTTACTTTGTCTTTATCACTAAACCAAAGAACTCTTTCTTTGTTTGGAACCTTTCAATTCATCGCACCACTGCTCAACGTAACACTTTACCTTAAAGTGGATTTTGATTCGTCTTAGTGCATAAAGAAAAACTTGAGTCAGTAAAGCCCTCTAGTTTTAATTAAGACCCACCATGTATGCTCACATCCTTAGTGCCAGGTTAAGCACTTTAAGATGTTTTCAACGACTCGTAGTGAACTTCTCCATAATTTGATCGATCAACATCGGGTCTCGTACATTTCATTCCATACATGATTGTCACTCATGCGACCTCTCTTTTTGAGTCTGTGGGGACTATTAAGAGATACACTCCATGGCTCATCAACATGAGACATCTCTTGAGTTTGCCATGCTAAAGCGACTTTAGCATCAAATGAATATATCGTTCCTTGGGTTAAGTCGAGCATCCTCTTAAATTTATCTATATAGATTTATATCTCCAATTAAGATACTCTTCCAAATCATTCATGGAGGAATGTTTAGACAACTTTATCTTTCTTGATTATAGCATTGGTATGTAATTCCTCATCCAAGTAGTATATCAACATATAATACTAGAAATTTCACGACGCCCAATCGACCCTATTGTACACACTAGAACTCTTACCTCATCGTATGTAACTACGGATCATCATCTTCTATGATTCGTACCTCATCATCATCATCCATGATGAATCCATACCTCTAGGTATCTTGGTACTATTCAGATTTATGATTCGGTTTGTGGTACAATAGGTCTATCTACTGAGTTCCTCTTATTTGACTTATAGTGTTTTGTGGATCATGAAATCTTCAAGATCTATAATCCTCCCACTAGCCCTTCAATGATAAACACCTTTATCTTAGAAGGCAGCGTGTTTCGTAACAAACACCTTTTGCTAAGTAGAATTATAGAACATATACCCTAAACTTACTTTAGGATGTCCCACAAATCAGTACATGTCAAATCTTGTCCCAAGCTTATCCTTGAAACCTTTTCACATAAGTTGGACAACCCTTATCTTAACATACTTAAGATTAGGAATCCTCCCCATCCATAACTTTTATGGAGTATTGGAATCGGATTTTGAGGTTACCATTTTCGTAGATATCTGACCATTTCTAGGACATGAACCTGAAGAATCTTTGGAATGTCGGTAAAATCATTATGGACCGCACCATGTCCAACAAGGTACGATTTTTCCTTTCAGATACATCAATCAATTATTACGTATCATGAGGTGTCCATTATGAGAAAAACCATTTGAGATGATCTAGAAACTTATTGCACAAGTATTTATTCCTTGATCTAATCAAAGAGTCTTAATACTTTGCAAATTTGTTTCACTTCTGAATTCTTTGAACCTTTCAAATAATTCACACTTGTATTTCAACAAATACATACATTCAACTCTTTGAATGATCATCTCCTTTTCTTATATTAGTTTGTTCAATTTATAAAATAATTTTCCACGTAAGTCAAGTATACAAAATCCATTAAGTAATCTTTCAGTTCTATACGAAACATTATTATTATAAATAGAACAACAATTGTTCTTAATTATAATACCAAAAATTTTATTGTCCAACAATAAAATGGAAATAATGTTTCTAACAAGAATTGGAATACAATAACAACTTATTGACTTAATAGATTTGCCCATGACGATTGCTAAACTATAAGTTTCTATAGCTAATGCAACAACATTTGCTTCATTTTCACACATAGGATTACTTATCTTTGTTTAACTTTCTACTTCTGCTTGGTCCCTTCATAAATCTATATTTATGATAACCAAAGTCGGTATCCAATACCCAAGTAGAACCTTGACTTAAAGAAAAATTTATTTTAAATCATGAACAAATTTGTATTTGTAACTGAAACTTCACAAAGCTTCTTTGGTTAGCCTCTGCAAGATGCTTCTCGCAGTTTCTTTCCAGTGTCCAGACTTATTGCAGTGGAAGCAAGCTCCTTTGCTATCCGTATCAGTTTTGTTCTTATTATCCTTTGTTTATGCCTTTCTATTTACCTTCTTTGAATCGTTCTTCTTTTCAGAAGATCCTTTGGCCCCTACCAGTAAGACTTGATCTTTCTTGGTTGGAAAGTGACTCTCAACATTTTTCAATATGTTAAGCAAATCAGCGAGGCTGATATCTAGCTTGTTTATATGAAAAATTCACAACAATTGTGAAAGGAGTCCGGGAGTGAGTGCAAGATCAAATCTTGGCTCAACTCTCCATCCATGACAAAACTCGTTGTCCTAATTGATCAATCAAATTGATAATGTTAAGGACTTTTTGTCTGTACTATAGTGCCATTGGCCATTCTAGATCGGAAGAGCTCCTTAGATATCTGATATCTATTAGTCCTACTTTCCTCACCATCAACTACTTGATGTGAAGGAATATAGTAGAAGCATCCATAGTTTCATGCCGTTTGAAGCTCGTTACTTTCGTAGATGCGAGCATGATGCATTGAGCCAATCATGCATCATCTTGCCACTTTCTAAAAGTAGCAATCTCTTCCTCGGAGGCATTATGCGCAACCATTGCGAGGATAGGCGTATTAAGGACATAAGATAGCTTTTTCACCATGAGAACTATTCTCAAATTCCTTAACCAATCCGTTTAATTGATGCCGTTAATTTAGCATCTAATATGCTTGTAATGATAGTAATTTTAGACATTGTAAAATTCGTAAATGAATTTGTAATTAACAACATTTTAACATACATTCTTTTATTAATTACCAAAATAAATTAGGTCTTGTTTTAAATTGGTATCTCCCACTATTTTCTTCAAACTATATTACCCTCAATATATATAGTTGACAATATCTAATTAAAGATTTGCTAGTGAGAATAAGGATCCCATTTCAAATGTATATAGCCTTGTGGTGACACAACAAACTATATATAAATAAATAGGTAGAAAACTTTTGTCAATTACATCAACTATGAAACTCCTTTTCTTTTGCCTCTTAGATTATTTTGATCAAGTGGTGGCACATCCGAATCAAAATTATCCAAGTTAAGTCCGACCTAACACTCCATATATTCAAAAAGAAAAATATCATCCTTGTGGTGACACAACAAAACAATATTGTTCAATTTTCTTTATAAGCATCAAATGTGATAAATTAACATCTTAAATACTTAATACTTGCGTTGTGGTGACACAACAAACTCATATTAAATATTTAATACTCTATTAATTTTTCATGCTAGAAGGCGACGTTCGATATTCCAAATATCTTTGAACGCTTAGGACATAATATAAAAATTAAGGGGTTTGTTATTAATTTGTCTCATCTTGTTTAGCGCACATGCACACACACATATATATATATATATATATATATATATATAAAATACGCGTCATATTAATGAACATGCGAAGCATGTTTGCATAATATATAATATATATAGTATAAGCATGCACATATAGAATACTATATTCTACCTAGATTGATTATGGACTTTTATTCTAGTTTGGTTCTTACTAGAGCCACCAAGTCAACCAAAAGGTCAAACCCAGAGTGCAAGAAATAATATTTAAATATAACTATTACATTTAAACTTGGGGCTCCATTACAAGCGGGTCTTCAAGCGCTCCTTGCTCCTTGATCTCCAATTTTCAAAATTAATTCTAACTATTCCTATTACAAAACTATTTAAAATAAATAGAAACCTTGATGATCGTTGATCGAGGGAAGTACATAAGAGGGGATAGAATTTACAATAAAAAAATTAGAGAAGGCGAGGCACGCAGACCCCATTTAATAAAACCCATACATTCATGCATCCAACTAAAATAAAATCCAATCACATTAGTCGATAGTCATAATCAATCCTATTTATTATCATACACATCACCATATACATCAATAAATAACATTCATCTTATGAATAATAAACATTTAATATATATATTGATATCATTTAATGGGCAAATTTAGTTAGTATAAAATCTATTTTTGAATCAAAATAAACTCCTTTATTTTAATCCAAATTTAAATCAAAATAAAACTATTTTATTTTAATTTATCCAATTTTGAAGAAAATAAACTATTTTATTTTAATCAAAATTTTAATCAAAATAAACTCCTTTATTTTAATTAATTATGGAATCCAATTCCATATATAAAAAAAATTATTAAAGGAAACACGAATTCTTTTCCTATTCACAAATAAACTCCTTTATTTTGAATAATATGAAATCTTATTTCATATTTAAATAAATTCCTTTATTTAAGGAAACATGGATTCTCTTTTCTATTCACAAATAAACTCTTTTATTTTGAATAATATGAAATCTTATTTCATATCTAAATAAACTCCTTTATTTAAGAAAAGATGGATTTACTTCCCTATTCACAAATAAACTCCTTTATTTTAGAAAAATAAAATCCAATTTCAACTCCAATTAGTTATCATGGAATCCAATTCCAACTCTAATTAGTTAGCATGAAATTCTAATTTTAAAATTAAAATAAACTCTTTTATTTTAATATTAAAATAAACCTTTTATTTTAAGATTAAAATAAACTTTTATTTTAATTATAAAATAATTAAAATAATATATATATATATATATATATATATATATATATATATATATATATATATATATGAACGTTCTTTAAAAAAAAAAAAAAAAAGGATTCACGTTGCTGTTAACTTTTGAATTATAAAAGCCACCATGAAACCTTGATTTCCGTGATTCACGTGGATGTGTTTTTTTTTCTGAGGCATGGTTACTTTTACTTAATATATATATATATATATATATATATATATATATATATATATATATATATATATATATATATATATATATAGAGTTAGCAAAGCAATCTTATGAAATGGCGTGGCAGGTTTTAAAATAAAAAATAAAAAATATCCTGAACGTTAACATGAGAAGCTACTGCTAATATATATATACAATTAAACAAACATGCCAATAGCCACGGATCGGGATTACTGATTTTCAAAAAAAAATCTTCTTTTTTTCTTAAATTTCATATAATAAAATTATGTCCAATTAAATTGTTCTAAACACATATCAAATTATAACAATTAATAATTCGCATAAAGGTTTGGCTTTGATACCACTGTTAGGTTTGTAATATTCATGAACGCAATCAAATTGCATAAAAATGCGGAAACGTGTAAAATCAGAGTTTAAAATTTTTACAAACCATATACCTGGATCACCCTTTATGCACAATTATTAATTAAACGAAAAGATATGAAGAACAAACATACCCTTGAAGATCCGAGCTTCCTCAGGTACAAGTTCACCTCCAATCCTTTTCGCGTTCAACTTAAATCCACCGGGTTTGGTTCCTTCCTTTGATCAACGTTAGCCACCCAAGTGTTTGGCCTCTAGAGGTGATCCACCAAGGAAGAAAAGGAATTCAAGAAGATGGGTATTTGGCTCAAACCCTAGTTTTCTATCTCTATAAAAAAGAACGTACTCTCCAACAAATTGGAATTATGTCGTATTTTTTAATATCTGATATAAGACTCCTCTTATAAAGATATCAAGTAACCCTATTAAAAATAAGGTATTATTTAATTAAACTCTTTAATTAAATGGGCTCCCTAATCTTATTAGGGATAATTAATTAAACTCCTTTAACTAATTTTCCTTCCTAATCCAATTAGGAATAAATGAGAGTACTTATATTAAATTAATTCCCAAACTCTTTTAGAAATTAAAATAATAATAATTGTAATAATATTAATAAGACTCCTCTTATTAATTTATATTTAATATTTAAAATATTAAATAATAAATATTAAGCTATTTAATTTATTCTATCATCATAGATTAAATTAAATATACTTAATATATTATTACGATTATGCCATTAACTTCTTAAATAATTATTCTTCCTTTTATGGTGTGACCCTTTAGGTTCTCCATATTAAACCGGTTGTGAATAAATCAATTAGAACAATTCTAATCTTATTTAAATAAATAAATTAAATAAATAATTTATTTAAATAAATAATATTTATTCTACAATAAGGATAAGCCTCCTAGCGATCAAGCGACTTTCCGGATAATATAGATTTCAACATTAATCATAAAAGAACCTTTGAGTAAATAGTTACCGTGACAATTCAATCCTTCCACCCATAAATGTCCCAATTAAATATAAGGCATGGAATTCTTGTCAAGTCTTATTTTATTTAATTATATGTATTTCGACTCTTAAATGCACAACTCAAATAATGCAAATTTGAAACTCCTTTCTAATTTCATTCTGCCTTGGCCAAGGACTACTGGGTTGTCATTTATCGAATCACATAGGACATTTCTCTTCTTTTATTAGAAGTGGTAGATTCTTTATTGATCATACATTATCTCCATGTACAACTTATTATACCCAAGCATACCCTTTGATATACCCTAAGGGTCTTAAGGAATAAGTCAAAGTATAACTCATCATACACAAGATACTATGATGATCTCAAGTCCAAGGATCACTTGTCTTTACTATCACTCTGAGAATTCCTATTGATAGGCAAGTAAAACTCCATTAGGTATTCCTTAGCGAGCCACGTTCAGTGAACTTATTCTCTAATAAGCACCTACATACTTGCTTTAGTGTCTCCACACAAATGATCATGAGATCAATCATCCTCATCCAATGAGAAAGCAACGTATGTACCAATCTATCCGGATTCACTAATCCCCAATTTAGTAATCCAATGATTGGGAACTATTTTAGTTTTAAGCTTTCTAAGAATTTAGATCTCATTAGAATGATCATCATCATTATTCTAAAAGCATTGCTTAAAACTATGGGTTTATCACATATTATAAAACAGCATCATGTAGATAATTAAAAGCCTTTAATAAATTAATACTTTTTATTAATAAATGAATAAGATTGTTACAAAGTATATGCTTTATCATCAAACATGATTGGCTTGTGTGCATACTACTTTCATCTGGACCAACTGGTAATGAAGGTGATCAGCCTTTCATACCTGACTTATACATACAAGATGTACAGAGTACAATTCTAAATGGTAATCAGTAACGATTAACCATAAGCATATCTGAATGAAACACTCTTAGTAGAGTTAAGAAAAACAAACTTGCCTACACCGGTTATTATCGTTACGAAATATAACTTAGCTTTATCCGAAGACCTAATATAGATAATACAGATCTCCAAATATTAGAATAATATCATCACAGTATAAAATAACCTAAACACATTATCACATAATCCTATTAGTCTATACAACACATAAGACTTAACATCAAATCAGACTATTTAAGTCTGAGTTGAAACCGACACAATTCAATCATCCCGCGATTACAATAATCTTACAAATATCAAGTTTAAGTTCAATTACACTCTGCCTAAACAATTAACAATAATCTTAGATAATTATATTATCAGTTAAAACAATTTTCAAAGACTTGCAATAATTTTCAAATAATTAATATCATTTATCAACATTTTTCAATCATTTATATCGTATTTAAATGAATTAAATACCACATAATTCCTTAATCATTAATATTTATTTATCATTAAATATTAGTGAAAATCATAACATAATATTATAATATTATAATATATCAAATTATTTTAATACCTTAAAATCATATTTATATGATTTTTAAAATGATAAATCAATTATCCGATAATTGCTATAATATTAGAATATTAATATTTTCATGACTAAATATCAAAAGTTATATTTTATAACTTAAAATATTTTTATAACACTTAAATCATTTTTAAATGATTTTTAAAACATTAATTCTATTTTTCCATAAAATAATTATTAAATAAATAATTACCATTAATAATAAATTATTAATGAAATTCATCACTAAATATTAAAAGTCATCAAAAATAACTTAAAATATTTTCTAACAAACATAATATAATTTTCATGATTTTTCATGAATTAAAACTATTTTTAATTAATTTATTTAATATTAAAATTAAATAAATAAATACCTTTTATATTCCAAAAATATTATATATTTTTGAAATATACACAAAATAATTAAAAACTATTTTTAGGACCTTAAAATAATTTTTCATAATTTAATATGTATTTTTAATAATTTAAAACTATTTAATTCTAATTATTTAATAAAATATTAATTTTAGAAAATAAAGCGTCACTAAAGGGCCCTATAGCGGCAGGTAACTGCGTTATAGGTGTTCTTGAGCTGCCTTGAAAACACGTATCGACGCTAAGGTGCTAAGTTTGACCACAATTAATTTCGTGATCATAAGGTTTTAGAAGTCTCAAAACATTAATCTTGTAATATGTATGTAATACTACACATAAAAACAAATATCATGGCTAAACAACATCAAATCTATGAGTTATTAGCCCCAAAATGTCGACAACATTGCTTCTTCATTTACGGGTTTTCCGAAATTGAAGAAACGATGAATACCTATTTTAGATCCTTATAATTTGCAATCTGTGAAGTGTTTCTGTGATCTAATGGTTCTGTCTTGTAGGGGAGATGTCAGGCTACAATAATATATAAATAGGTCGGTCTAACAACAACAGGTACACAAGATTAAAGCAGGTCAAAGTGAAGGCCAAGAACTGTTCTTGAAGATCTGGGTTTCTCCAAAAATCTTCATCCTGCGTGATGGTCAACCATGGTTTGACCATTAATTTCTCCGATTTTGGTACAGATCTAGGTGATCTAAAAGCATATTCGTGTAGTCCATATGACAGAGAACAACATAAATACAACAACTTGTCCAAAACACTAACATACTGCGAGATCTAGAGCCTGCAAAAGTTGTCAGAAACCATCTGGGCAAATCTGGGTTGCCCAAATTCCAGATTCCGTGGTCGATCAAAGGGTTTTGACTGCTCATAACTTTCGATCTAAACATGCTATGACTCTGATTCAAGTATCAGAACAAAGAACACATGACATACTATGGATTCATAACATAAAAAACCATAAACAATTAACAGAGACAGATCTAGAAGATCTGACATTTGTTTGTCAGAGCTTTCTAGAAATCTGGAGATTTTTCTGGGTTTTCCAGAAATTGGTTTTGTGTTCGGTCAACCATGTTTGACTGCTTATAACATGAGATCTAGACATGGTATGGATGTGATTCCACTTCCAGTATACTCTCTTTATGGGAAAGAACAAGTCTATAACTTAAAACACAACAAATACTTAACATACACAGATCTATGGGTCCTGACATTAGGTTGTCAGACCATCTTTTGAAATTTTTCCAGATTTATAAAAACTTATATTTTGAGCATCTAGATGTTATGGATCTGGGATTTAAAAACCCAGATCACTTATTAACACTCTCTAACACAACTTTGAACAACAAATCATAACATCTAACATCAAATCTAAGGATTTCGAAATTTAGGGTTTATACCTATTTTTTTTTAGCTTGATCTTGATTCGACTTTGATGTTTGTTCTTGGCAAGTTAAAGGCTGACATTGGTTTTTTTCTCACTCAATTTCACTCCCCATTCCCGAATTTTAGAGAAAGAAGGTCTCAGGGAAAATGAAAACTTAAGTGGCCCTTTTCTCTCTTTAATCTAATTATAGAATGGTGCGATGTCTAGGGTGATCATTGATGGGTTCACCAAATTTGATTAAAGGTTGTTTTCTAGACCATATGGCTAGCTAGAGTTGGTCACCCACTCCTTACTAGGGCTAGATCTATACTCCACCTTATTAAAATAATATAAAGGGCACTTTGGTCATTTGGTTCATAAAGTGCAAGGCAACTTGGTAATTTCCCATAATCATTAGGTTTCAACCCTTAGGGTTTGACCCTTAGGGTTTAGGATTTATCCCTTTAGGTTTTGACAAATTGATTTCTAATAATTCCAATTTAGGTTTCAAAAATAGAAATTTAATATTTTCTAAATTGCAATTAGGGTTCTATAATTATAACAAGATTTCCAAAATCACGAAATTCAATCTTGCTAATGAGGATTATTAACTCTTAATTAAAATTCCTAATTTAGCAATTAGGGCCAAAATTATACGTTAGGGTTTACAGAAAATAGAAAAAGAATACTTCTAATTTAGAAATTAGATTTCCTAATTAGATCAGGGTTTTCTTATAACTTGAAAATTAGGATTAATGTTTCCTAATTAACATTAAAGTTATTAAACTAACAAACAGGTTTTCCCTAATTATAAATTAAGGTTTCCATAGCTGGTAACAGGGTTTTCTAATAAGCAATTAGGGTGTCAAGTAATTCATTAGGTTTTCCCTAATAAATTTATAATTAATGATGTTTTAAACTTATTCATAGCATTTGCATTCCTGATCTAGGGTTTCCAAATACCGAATTAGGGTTTCGGACTCCCGTTACTGAAACTAGGGTTTCTAGAACCAGTTTCTAGGGTTTCTTATCAGACGTTTGGGTTTTCTAAGATAACATTGTCGTTCTTAATAATATTAGGGTTTGACACTGATAAGATTTATCTGGTCAACCCTTGACCCTTAACCACATACTATGCACACATAATACCATATTCACGGAACATAAACACATATACACTTAGTCCTGAATAATTCGCCTAAATCCTTCACAGAATTTTGAAACCCTCAAAATTCCTTCCCAATAACATCAAACACATACACTTATTTTTTGTCTAGGTCTATTATATGACCTTAAATCAATCATTTAAGATTTTAATAAATTATCTAAATTCTCGGGTTGTCACAACTTTTCTTCCTGCATTTTGTTAAGTGCAACTGAAATAATAACAGGTAAAGAATTTGAATTGCCTAAATACGCATACCTGAGGTGTTTAGGGAGTGGCTTAAGTTCCAGCTTTGGTGGCTCTTCCAATGATGGTTTCAGTCTTTCTGCGGTTACCTCCTCCGTGTGTAGTGGTTTAAACGGTGTTCTAAATCTGGAAACTCGTGGCAATGAGTCTAGCATTTGTAGGTAATCCACCAATTCCGGATCGTCGACCTCTTCATCCCCCAATAACGTTGTTTCTAATAGATCATTTACCAAACTCTTGCTCATGTCATCACTGATGATTTGCTCAATTAAATCCATTCGAAAATATTCTTCCTCATCCGTAAGGAATTTCATGGCCTTAAACACATTGAATTTTACTTCTTGATCTTGGACCCTCATAGTGAGTTCTCCTTTTTGTACATCTATGAGTGTGTTGCCCGTAGCCAAAAATGGTCTCCCTAGGATAATTGGGATGTTCTTGTCCTCCTCAAAATCCAGAATGATAAAGTCCGCGGGGAATATATAAACTTATCCACTTTCACTAGAATGTCCTCTACTATGCCTCTCGGATATGTGACTGACCTATCCGCCAACTGTAATGTAATGTTCGTAGGCCTTGGTGCAGGCAAACCCAATTCTAAGTATACTAACAATGGCATAAGGTTTACACTCGCCCCCAAATCACATAAACACTTGTTGAAATGTATATTCCTAATCGTGCATGGAATAGTGAAGCACCCCGGGTCCTTGAGTTTTGGTGGTAATTTCTTCTGTAACACTGCACTACACTCCTCTATTAGTGCCACCGTCTCAAAATCTTTCCATTTCTTCTTCCTTAACAGAATCCCTTTCATAAATTTCGTGTAGCTCGACATTTGCTCTAGGGCTTCTGCAAACGGAATATTAATCTGAAGTTTCTTGAATACTTCCAAAAACTTTGTAAATTACTTGTCTAATTTCTATTTTTGGACCCTCTGCTGAAATGGTGGTGGTGGATAAGCAATTGGCTTATTGTTTAGCTTTGTTTCCTCACCTTGCTTATCCTCACCTTTTCTTTCTACACTCACGTTCTTATCATCAACTTTTTCATCCGGAGTTGCTGAATTTTCTGCATTAGTACCTTCGAAATGTTTTCCACTCCGCAATGTAATTGCTTTACATTGTTCATGGTTACCCTTCGGATTTTTCTCTGTATCGCTTGGTAGGGTCCCTTGTGGTCTGCTATTCAATGCCAACGCAATTTGTCCTATCTGATTCTCTAGTTCTTGATCGCCATCTCTTGTGATTTCATATCCATTGCTTAATTTTTCATAGCCACCTCATTTCTAGTTATGTATCTTGTCACAAACTCCTCTAGATCTGATTTCCTTTCTTGATATTGAGATGATTGTTGCTGGTTCTGAAATCCTGGTGGATATGATTGTCGTGAAGCTTGATTTTGCTGGTTGTTGCTCCATTAGAAATTCGGATGATTCCTATTTCCTTGATTGTATGTGCTCTGGTATGTGTTCTGTGGAATTCTGTTGTAATTGCCGACGAGCTGTACAGATTTTGGATTAATTGCGAATTGATCCGTTGGGTGCTCTCCCGCGAACAGCTCACATATTATTACTTCTTGCTGTGCTTTTTGTGCTTGTTGTGTTTGCTGTGCTTCCGCCTCTTTCATCGAATCCAACTTCTTTGAAAGTGCAGCAATCTGTGCTTGTATAGCTGTCACACCATCTACTTATAATATCCCAGCTGCCTTTGTCTGTGTCATTCTAGCTGTGGGCCACTGGGAGTTATTAACCGCCATGGTACTTCTTTGAAGAGTAAAATTCAAGAATGCTCAGAAGAATATTTCCATCAAAAGATATTGGATGAAGCGCAAATATCAAGGATATTCCACTAATTTCATGGAGTATAGAAGTCAAAACATTAACCAACTGAGTATAATAAAGAATGGAATAACAAAAGAAATCACCATGCATGCGGATTGCGATATATGACGAGTTATTCCAACAAAATAATAAATAATAACGAAAATAGGTCGAAGCGTAATACACGCAAGCTGGGATATTCTAAATGAATAATAAAGAATGAAATAACAACAAAAATCACCATGCATGTGGTAATCAGCATGTAGACAAGGTTATTCCAATGAGAATAATAAATAACGGAATCAGTCCGGCCAAAAGCGCATGAGTGGGATATTCTAACAAAACAATAAAGATGAAACTAGGTCCGTCAGAAAACGCATGCATGTGATATTCCAATGAGAATAATAAAAAGGCGGAACCAGGTCTGCCAGAAACGCATGCATACATGATGTTCCAACAGAATAATAAAGAATGGAATAATGAAGTTCTCTTCATGAATATGAAAAAAATAATACCCCTTACGAGTAAAACAAATAATATCCCTTACCTTATAAAGAAGAGTACTCCGACGGTAGGGCGGGGATATACTTGAAGAAACTTGCACTACGCTCAAAGCTTTTCTAAACACTATAGAAATACGCTCAAGATTATAGAAGAGAATTTCTCTGAATTTCTGGTGTGATTTCAATTCTAACTAAGCATCCTATTTATAGGAGAATTGAAGGGGTATTGTTTAGAAATTAATCACAGACGAAACAGAAAGAAATCAGACGAATCACTCATGGTTGAATTCATACGCCAAGTTATCAACTAAAAACAAAATTTTAATATATTATATATATAAAACACATGCTATATTAGACATCTTCCACCCGTAAATCAATTCCACCCAAATCCACTATCATATATATATATATATATATATATATATATATATATATATATATATATATATATATATATATAGAAATGCTTGCACTCCTCCACGTGAATACCAAATCATCCCCCACCCAATTTGACTAACACACACACACACACACACACACACACACACACACATATATATATATATATATATATATATATATATAAATATATAATACTTATATATATATATATATATAAATAAAACAAAACTGAGATAACTTTCCACCGACAATTTTGAAAAATGGGTAAGTGGGGTTTAAATAACACGCCAAACTTACAACAAATACTTCATAAAAACTCCTCAATATTCTTAACAACCCTTATCATCATTATTATAATTCACAATATTAATCGACCAGGTCGTTCCCAGGAAAGAGGGGGCTTTCCAATAAAGATTTCTCCCTATTGGCGCGCAATTAGGTGACCAAACCTCTCATTGGGAGAACTTCTAGATATCGTTAATAATGCAAATTATAATATTAACAACTTTGTTATCTCAATTATTGATTTAATAATATAAAATATTGACAATAATTGAATCAAATAACGTGAGATACTATGCAGCAATTACTGAAGCAATAATTGAACAAAACTGAGTGACTTCTCACGTAAGCATCAATAATCAATACCGTGTGCTACTATGCAACCACGTGTATTACTGTACTTTTAACAACGAGTGTTTCAACAGTTAACGGTAAAACTTCCGCCGTTATTTTTATAAAAAATATTTTTGTCGTTTTCGTAATCCGACAATAATTCCATTGTGGGATCCACCAATGATTTTGCCGTTGTACGAATATTCCCTGTTAAAATGAATATTCCCCGACCAAACGAATATAATATAACAACTTGCATACTTTGCATAATTTATAAATACTACCCACAACTATAACATTATATCAAATTTATTCCATAATATTCAAAAATGATAATTATAGAAAATTCATCTTTATTCATAAAAGTTAGGGTCTTACAATTTAACCTTCTTATGAAATTTCGCCCTCAAAATTAGGGTACGTACCTGGTATGTCGAAGTGGTAAGGATACCTTGATTTTATTTCAGATTCTAACTCCCAGGAACCACTTCATACGTTAAATCTTCCGCTATTTCTTCCGGTTCTAACTCAATAATGTGGTTCGGGTCTTTCACATATTTACGTAACATGGATATATGAAAAACGTTATGAACACGAGATATACTTGGCGGTAAAGCAAGTCTATAGGCTACAGCCCCTACTCGATCGAGGATTAAAAATGGGCCAATTCAATCGAGGATTGAGCTTTCCTCTCTTTCCAAATCTCGTAACTCCTTTCCATGGAGCAACACGTAACAACACATGATCTCCAATATCGAATTCCACATCCTTTCGATGAAGATCAGCATAACTCTTTTGTCGGTCTTGTGAGATTTTTATACGTTGTCGGATCGTTTGAATCTTTTCCATAGTCATACGTACCAACTCTAGTCCCAACAACGTTGCTTCGCCCACCTCATCTCAACATACTGGAGAACGACACTTTCTTCCATACAACACTTCGAATGGAGCCATGCCAATGCTTGCTTGATAACTATTGTTGTAGGAAAACTCCACCAATGGTAAAAACTTGTCCCAACTTCCCTTAAAGTCAAGGACACAAAGTCTTAATAAATCTTCAAGAGTTTGAATAGTCCTCTCTGATTGTCCGTCCGTTTGATGATGATATGCCAAACTAAATCGTAAATCCGTGCCCATAGCTTTTTGTAAACTAACCCAAAATCGTGAAGTGAATCTTGGGTCTCGATCAGAAACTATGGATATTGGCATACCATGCAATCTTACAACCTCGTTTATGTACATACGAGCAAGACGTTCAGGTGTATAAGTTTCTCGTATAGGTAAGAAATGAGCAGACTTGGTTAATCTATCAACAATGACCCAAATTGCATCTATGCCTTGAGAAACCTTAGGAAGATCAGTAACGAAATCCATGGTAATGTGCTCCCACTTCCATTTTGGAATTTCAAGTGGTTGTAATGGACCTTTTGATACTTGATGTTCCGCCTTGACTCGTTGACATGTTAAACACCTTGAGATAAACAGCGCTATCTCTCTCTTCATATAGCCCCACCAAAATGTATGTCGAAGATCATGATACATTTTGGTACTCCCGGGATGGATTGCAAATGGGGTGTTGTGCGCCTCCATCATGATTTTATACTTTAAATCAGGGTCGTTAGGAACACAAAGTCTGGAGTTGACTCAAAGTATTCCTTCTTCATCGATTCTTGCTTCCGCCATAGCAACTTCTTGTACTTTCTTCCTCATATGCATCAGCTCCAGGTCTGTAGCTTGAGTAGCTTTAACTTTATCGATTAAAGTCGGTTCAACTCGTATATTTGTCATTATCACTTGGGTCCCCGGAGTCTTTATCTCTATCTCCATCCTTTGCAAGTCATACAAAATGGGCCTTTGCGTTGACAATATCACACTCGTACCCGCATATGATCTTCTACTCAATGCGTCAGCTACCACGTTCGCTTTTCTAGGATGGTATTGGATGGTATGATCATAATCTCTCAACAGTTCAAGCCAACGTCGCTGTCGCATGTTTAGTTCCTTTTGAGTGAAAAAATATTTAAGGCTTTTATGATCCATAAAGATCTCCATTTTCTCCCCATACAAGTAATGCCTCCAAATTTTAAGTGCGAAGACAACAGCTGCCAACTCTAGATCATGAGTAGGATAATTCCTCTCATATTCTTTGAGTTGTCGAGAGGCATAGGCTATGACTTTCCCATGTTGCATGAGAACTCATCCTAACCTTTGCTCGAAGCATCACTTTGTAGATGACAAATTCCTCCAAGGCAGGATGATATCACCGAGCAGTCTTTGAAATAAGTCTCTTCTTGAGTTCTTGAAAACTCTTCTCACATTCCTCGCTCCAACCGAATTTTGTATCTTTCCGAGTCAGCTGAGTTAAGGGAGTAGCGATTCGAGAAAACCCTTCCACGAATCTCCGATAATAACCAGCTAAGCCGAGAAAGCTACGTACTTCGATCACTGATTTAGGTTGCTCCCAGCTTTGAATAGCTTTAATCTTTGCTGGGTTAACAGATATTCCATGACTTGATACCACGTGCCTAAGGAATGCTACTTCCTCAAGCCAGAACTCGCATTTCATTAACTTGGCATAAAGCTTATATTCACGAAGCTTTTGGAGTATCAGCCTCAAGTGTTGCTCATGACCTTCACGACTTTTGGAATAAATAAGGATGTCATCAATAAAGACTACCACAAAGTGATCCAAATATTCCTTGAATACTCGGTTCATCATATCCATGAAGGCAGTAGGAGCATTAGTCAATCCAAAAGACATGACTAGGAATTCATAATGCCCGTACCGAGTTCTAAAAGACGTCTTTGGAATGTCATCAGTTCTAATCTTCAATTGGTGATATCCGGAACGAAGATCAATCTTTGAAAAGAATTTGGCGCCTTGCAACTAGTCAAACAAGTCATCAGTACGTGGCAATGGGTGCCTATTTTTGATGGTGACATGATTCAACTCCCGATAATCAATACAAAGTCGCATACTCCCATCTTTCTTCTTCACAAATAGAACATGAGCACCCTAAGGAGAAGTACTAGGACGAATGAAATCGATGTCTAACAATTCTTACAGTTGGGCCTTTAACTCCAGAAGTTCAATAGGAGCCATTCGATATGGGGCTTTGGAAATAGGTTTTGTTCCAGGTTCAAGGTTAATACAAAATTTAATTTCACTCTCTCGGGGTAGGCCAGAAAGTTCTTCAGGGAATACATCAGGAAATTCATTAACAATGGAAATATCATTCAAAACTGACGTATTTTTGTTTAGATCTGTGACATGAGCTAAGAAAGCTTGACATCCATTTTTCAATAAATGAATAGCTTTATGGCTTGAGATGACAATGATTGATTTTAATGGTTTGGTTGCTTGAATTCGCATTATAGGATGATTAGGAATATGAAATCTAATAACCTTACGAAAATAATCAATTTTTGCATGATGAGTGGTTAACCAATCAATCCCTAGAATTACGTCAAATGCAAGTATTTTCAATGAAATAAGATCGACAGGTAATGTGAGGGTACCAATTTGAACCAAACAACAATTATAAACAGTGGATGTAATGAAGGTTTCTCCCAACGGAGTTTCAACAGATAAGTCAAAGTCCAATTTCTCCGGAGTCAAATCTAAACGTTGAGCGCAAGTAGGAGAAATAAAGGAATGGGTAGAACTGGTATCAAATAAGGTATATACTTTGCTAGAGTTTATGATAAGCTTACCCATGATGACCTCATTCGGGTTCCTTGCTTTCTGGGAGGTCACGACAAACGCTCTCCCTTGCACTACTGACTTTGACTTTTCTGGGGCATCCTTTGGTGCCTCCATCCTAGCTGAACTTATCTTCAGTGAACGACAAAATCGGGCTAGGTGACCTTCTCTTCCACAATTATATCATGCTTTGTATGGCATCGCACAGTTTCGACTGATGTGTCCCTCCCCTCCACATTTGAAGCATATGATAGGTGGTCGCTCTTCTTCCTTAACAACAGGTGCTGATGTTGACGTCTTTCCATCATTGTTGAATCTCCTCTTCTTGAAATGTCCATTCTTATTGCTTTGGCCATGATTACAACCGAAGTTGTTACCATTTCTGGCATATTGATTCCCTCTACGCTTATTGTCATCGCTTCGATGATTGTTATCACTGGTATTATCATTTTGTCGGCTGCTCTCTTTTGGTTAGGTTGACTCATTATCGCGCTCCAATAACTGAGCCCTATTAACAACATTAGAATACAAACACAGTTTATGAGAGATAAGATATTGACGTATCTCGGGTTTCAAACCTCTTAGAAACATTCGCGTCATTCTCTCCTCATTATCAACCAAATGGGATGCAAACCGGGACAGCTCTACAAACTTGGCTTCGTACTGCGACACAGTCATGTTGTTTTTCTCCAGTTTAATGAACTTTACCTCTTTCATGTGACGAATACTTTCGGGAAAGTACTTATCGTTGAACAGTTCTTGAAACTTTTCCCAAGACATCTTTAGTGCTGCAGGTTGAGTACGCTCTACAGATTCCCACAAGTAATCTACCTCTACTAGGAACATGAAGGTGGCAAAGGGAACCTTTTGCTCATCGGAGCAACCCAAGACATCAAATATCTTGTTGATCTGTTTTATCCACGTGTCCACCTTACGTGGTTTTGTCTCTCCAAAAAACTCCGGTGGTCCTAGCTCCTTGAACTGTTTGGCGGTGACCGTCCGAGAGTTGCCAGTGTTTCCACCTGCATTTTGGACAGGATCCGCTCTCCCCTGATGTTGCATGAATTGCATGAAGCCTCGTAACATTCCATCGTTCATCATTTGGTCAGTGTTGTTGTTTGCCTAAGGATTGTCGCCTTCCTGATGGACATTATCCTGATTATTGATCTGTGGAGACTCAACGGTCTCCTGTGCTCCATTGATGTTCTCAACATTCTCGGATGCCATTTTCAAATACTGCCACAAAACAAGAGTTAATTAACATATCACATATTATCCCTATACTCTAACCGACCAATTAAATACAAATAAACTTAGGTAGGTCATACTAGCGAAGGAATTTTCCCATCTCTCCCTTCCTAGTTCTTGTCTCACATTTCAGCCAGGGATCATATCCCTAAGCTTTGATACCAACTGTGACGCCCCCAAAATAGGTATACATCACCTATTCTGAGTCGCCAAATACATCATATATAATACAAATACAATCTTAAATATACAACTAGAGTGCTGTGAGTTTTAATACAAATATTGTCTTCTAGACAATATCCACTTTCAGAATAAGTCCTCATTACATTTATTATCACACTATTTAACAGAATAGTGAGGACTACTAATACTATCATCTGGACCGTCACTCCGTTCCCCGACTAGTCCCGGCTACGTTCTCATTTCTGAAGAGAATAAAGTGAAAGAAATGGTGAGCTCAACTAGCCCAGTAAGAAATATTATGACTAAGATAATGCAGAATAAATTATCATTAGTCTTCAACAATGTTAAACTGATAAAATACAATAGACATCAAGTTTAACTGCAGCGGAACATGCAATCCATTAAAAGAGTCAAGTAGAGAATAAAATCTACTATCTTTTATGATTTAAAGGGTTTTCATCACTTTTATCGCTGGGACTCAGCTTAATAAATAATCCACATCATCCCTGCACCACGACCAAGGATATTCATTAGTATCACAACCACAATTTATCCATGCACTACGGGCCAAGGATATCTGTGTATTCATTAATGGTTATGATTATGCCAACAACTGTCCATCAATGCACTACGGGCCAATGAGGACTTTTACCACATCATTTGTAACATTACGACCATGATTATAATCGAATAATCCACGGTCATAATCATACCAAGTCCATCTATGTACTACAGGCCACAAATGACTTTCAACAAAATATAAATATGAGGATGATAATAATGATATAAGAATTCAATAAAACAAGTTCAAGAATTAATTTATTCAGGAACTAATAACGTCCAAATTGTCAACATGATACTTCTCAGAGAGTAAAATTCAAGAATGCTCGAAGAATATTTCCATGAAAAGATCTTTGGATGAAGCACAAATATCAAGGATATTTCACTAATTTCATGGAGTATAGAAGTCAAAACTTTAACCATTTGAGTATAATAAAGAATGGAATAACAAAAGAAATCACCATGCATGCGGTACCCAGATAGGCGAGTTATTCCAACGAGAATAATAAATAACGGAACCGGTGAGGCGTAATACGCATGCCGGCGAGGATATTCCAACAGAATAATAAAGAATGGAATAACAACAAAATCACCATGCATGCGGTACAGATAGACAAAGTTATTCCAACGTAATAATAAATAACGGAATCAGTCCAACAGTAAAACAGCAGACGAGGATATTACAACAGGATAATAAATACGGAACCAGTCCGGCGTAAAAGCGTATGAGACGAGGATATTCCAACGAGAATAATAAAGACAGGCGAATTAAAGTCGTACAGAAAACGCATGTATATGATGTTCCAACAGAATAATAAAGAATGGAATAACAGAAGTTCTCTTCATGAATATGAAAAAAAAATACCCCTTATGAGTACAACAAATAATATCCCTTACCTTATAAAGAAGAGTACTCCGACGGTAGGGCGGGGATACACTTGAAGAAACTTGCACTACGCTCAAAGCTTTCCTAAACGCTAAAGAAACACGCTCAAGATTATAGAAGAGAATTTCTCTGAATTTCTGGTGTGATTTCAATTCTAACTAAGCATCCTATTTATAGGAGAATTGAAGGGGTACTGTTTAGAAATTAATCACAGACGAAACAGAAAGAAATCAGACGAATCACTCATGGTTGAATTCATACGCCAAGTTATCAACTAAAAACAAAATATTAATATATTATATATATAAAACACATGCTATATTAGACATCTTCCACCCATAAATCAATTCCACCCAAATCTAATATCATATATATATATATATATATAATAATGCTTGTACTCCCTCCACGTGAATACCAAATCCCCCCCCACCCAATTTGACTAACACACACACACACACACATATATATAAATATATAATACTTATATATATATAAAACAAAACTGAGATAACTTTCCACCGATAATTTTGAAAAATGGGTAAGTGGGGGTTTAAATAACACGCCAAACTTACAACAAATACTTCATAAAAACTCCTCAATATTCTTAATAACACTTATCATCATTATTATAATTCATAATATTAATCGACCAGATCGTTCCCAGGAAAGGGGGGGGCTTTCCAATAAGGATTTCTCCCTATTGGCGCGCAATTAGGTGACCAAACCTCTCCTTGGCAGAACTTCTAGACATCATTAATAATGCAAATTATAATATTAACAACTTTGTTATCTCAATTATTGATTTAATAATATAAAATATTGACAATAATTGAATCAAATAACGTGAGATACTATGCAGCAATTACTAAAGCAATAATTGAACAAAACTGAGTGACTTCTCACGTAAGCATCAATAATCAATACAGTGTGCTATTATGCAACCACGCGTATTAATGTAATTTTAACATCGAGTGTTTCAACAGTTAACGGTAAAACTTCCGCCGTTATTTTTATAAAAAATATTTTTGTCGTTTTCTTAATCCGACAATAATTCCATTGTGGGGTCCACCAATGATTGCGTCGTTGTACAAATATTCCATGCTAAAATGAATATTCCCCGACCAATCGAATATAATATAACAACTTGCATATTTTACAGAATTTATAAATACTACCCACAACTATAACATTATATCAAATTTATTCCATAATATTCAAAAATGATAATTATAGAAAATTCATCTTTATTCATAAAAGATGGGGTCTTACATGAATGCTCCGCCCGGTGCTGCATCAATACTCGTTCTGAGATTCCCATGTAGTCCGTTGTAAAAGGTGTTCATTTGTAGCCACTTGAGCAGTCCATGATGTGGGCATTTTTTGAGAAATTCTTTGTATCTCTCCCAGGCCTCATATAACGACTCCCCATGTTGCTGTTCAAACATCGTTATCTCGTTCCTCATCTTTGTAGTTTTCGCCGGTGGGAAGAATTTTGTGAGGAATTTCTGAGCTAAATCCTCCCATGTAGTTATCGAACCGGACGGTAAAGAATGCAACCAACTCTTCTCCTTGTCCCATAAAGAGAATGGGAACAATCGAAGTCTCACCGACTCATCTGACACCCCATTGAACCTAAAGGTGTCGCATATTTCCAAAAAACTGACTAGATGCTCGTTCGGATCATCATTTGCCAATCCCTCAAACTGAACTGAATTCTGAATCATTTGTATCATCCCTGGCTTGATTTCAAATGTATTGGCTACTATTGCTGGCCTGGTGATGCTTGTTTGCAGTTCAATCACCGTGGGCGTGGCGAAGTCCCTTAATGCTTTCCGATCTTCGGCTGCCATTTCCTCTTCTTTTTCAGGTGTTTCAAATTCTTGTCTCGTTTCCTTGATCCACTTACTCAACCTCTGAAACCTTTTCTCAATGTCGTCCTTAAAAGGCAACAAGTCTGGATTTTTGGACCGAGTTTACATAAACTGCTTCCAACACCTGAAATAAGAAGCACAAAACAAAAATAAAAATGTCTAAGTAAAACTGGATTAATTAAACTAATATGGTAAAACTATTAAGATTTATACTAAATAGTCCCCGGCAACAGCGCCAAAAACTTGTTGGGTAAAATCTAATTACGCACAACACGCAAGTATACGTGGTCAACAAGTAATAAAGTGATAAGTATAGTATCGTTCCCACAAAGACAATTTAGTAAGAATCTTAACTTCACAATTATCAATTTCCTATTAATCCTAATTTTATTAAACTATCCAATTCAATGATTAAAAATTATAGAAACTAAATTAAAAACAAATAAACTACCACAAACCAATCACCAATATCAAAATCTATAATGTTAAACAATCAATGGAGAATTAGACTTATGATTTCACCCTAAGCTTCACTCTGATTTTAACACCTTTATTCCAACTCAATTCATTATCCCAGTTTATTAATCAAGAACACGAACGTAGTATTAACCACCTCTCGATGCACTAATACCGTATTAACGTCAATCCACAATTAAGATAGAAACACATTAAACACCTTAATCAACTAACTCACTATATCTCTATGTGAATTACAATTAAAGAAAGTTTAAGAATAAGTTATCTATCTGATTACATACGATGTCAAGCATATCTCTAACATAACATTCATCAAGATTAAGTTATTCACAAAATTCATGAACACATGCTATATCAACTAGGTCTAGATTTGAATATCCTCTCTCGATTCCATACAAATCCACAAAGAATTGTTGATCATGCAATTCATATATTCAAGCTCAAATCAATATAGATAAACTGGAAATAGCTTATTAAATTGGAAATCAAAGTTTACAAAATCATAGATTCACTAAGATCCATCATAAGCCTAAAATATGAATTAGTTCATAATAAACGAAATAAACACTGAATAAATCATGGAAATCATTCTTTCAATTACAAATAATAGCCTAAGACAAAGAATATTGAAAAACACCCTTCACGTAGCCTAGAATTGCAATCGTCTCAAAAATCTCCTTGAATTACTCCTCCAACGCTTGCTTAGAAAAACTAAGATTAATCTTCGTAATTTGCCTTGTATCTCCTTAATCTCATTGTTTGTTGTTAACTATATACTTCAACAAGTATTCTGATTACAATTCCATGCCAATATGTGTCCCAAATCATCATCATCACTTAAGCTCCACGTTTGTAGCATTAGAAACCAACTAGGAGACCTTTTATTTTCATACCCAAGCCCCAACTTGCCTTTTCCCTTTGTAATAGCAAGCCCCGACTTGCTAGCAATCTACTAAACCGCCCAGGACCCAAGCCCCAGCTTGCAATCAAGGCCAAAAAGGGCAAGTCCCAGTTTGGGTACCTTCTGTAAATCTACTATAACATCCTTTGCTAAAAGTGCCATAACTTCTAATCCAAGAGGAGTTACGGGGCCCGAAACATATCAAATCGAAGATATCGACGAGCTCTACAACTTTCATTCTTTGAGTTTTGAGAAATAACGAACAGATGAAGGTCAGAATTGCACTGAAAGTAGCTGCTGCTATGTAATGACAAACAAAACAACTCTTAGCTTTATTTTTGTTGATATAAAGGCCATACTATCGCATCCGAACTTCCGATTGGAAGATACAAGACGTTCTAGAAAGCCAAGAAAAAAAAACTGTTCCACAACATAGTTCAAGTTCCACGTCAAGAACATGAAATACACATAAAATGAACATGAAGGCCCGAACGATATCCGGAATTGCTTTTCCTTGCAATTTCATACCAATAGTTGCTCACTCAGCTTCCAAACATATAATCTACAAAATGAAAACAAAATGCATGTAAAGTAACTAAGAAACATGATATTAAGCTAATAATTCAAGTAAGAGATGCCGGATAAGTAGGTATAAAACCTACTTATCAATTATGACCAGGGATCATTCGGTATAATCATGACCTGTAATGTTATAAATGATCTGGTAAAAGTTCTCAGTGGCCTGTAGTGCATTGATGGACAGTTTTTGGTATGATTATGACTAGGGATTATTCGGTATAGTGATGACCATTGATGATTTAATGAATATCCTTGGCTCGTAGTGCAGGGATGATTCGATGATGTGGTTTATTTATTGTTGAGTCTCGGTGATAAAAATTGATGAAAACATTTTAAATCATAGAAGATAGTAGATATCATGCTCTACTTGACTCTTCTAATGGATTGCTTATTCCGCTGCAGTTAAACTTGATGTCTATTGTATTTTATCAGTTTAACATTGTTGAAGGCTAATGATAATTTATTTTGCATTATCTTAGTCATAATATTTCTTACTGGGCTAGTTGAACTCACCCATTACTTTCATTGTTTTCTTCAGGAAATGAGAATATAAATTTGGGACTAATTAGCAAGTAGAGTGACTATCTCGATGATGATAGCATTAGTAGTCCTCACTATTCTGTTAAATAGTGTGATAATAAATGTAATGAGGACTCAATTAAGTGAGGATATTGTCTAGATGACAATATTTGTATTAAAACTCACAACATATGTTTTGTCCTATTTTACACGACTGTTGTATAATTAATTTGTATTTGAATTTTGTACCATGTATTTGGTGACTCAAGATGGGTGATGTATACCTATTTTGGGGGCATCACAGTTGGTATCAAAGCTTAGGGATATGATCCATGGCTGAAATGTGAGACAAGAACTAGGAGGGGAGAGACGGGGAATTCCTTCGCTAGTATGACCTACCTAAGTTTATTTAGTATTTGATTGGTCGGTCAGAGTATATGGATAATATGTGGCATGTTAATTAACCCTTGTTTTGTGGCAGTGTTTGAAAATGGTAGCTGAAAATGTTAACAATGGAGTGAATGAGACCGTTGAGACACCTTTAATCACTAACCAGGTTAATGTGATGTTAGACGAATAAGAAATTAGAGATATCTACGTGGTGAGTGAAGAACTAATAGTTGCACCCGAGCTAGTTGTAGAGGTAGCAGCTGGAAGTTAGGAAGAAGATGAAGAAGAGGAACCTGAGGAGAATTTATTAGAATAAGTTTATGATATAAATTTAGCATTACAAAATTGTATTCATGATTTAGAAGAGTAGGCTGAAGAACGACAGGTGGTCGTGGAGCAAAGAGATGCAATAATTCAAAATTGTGTTACCTGGTGTGCGATGCTTGAACAGAAGCACTATTTGGCAGAGTATAAGATATTAGAGCTAGAATCTGAGAATACTATGATCAAAGTTCTAATGAAAGAAGAAGCAACTGGATAAAAGAGAATAGATGATGCATGGTAAAAGTCGCACGACGCGTTGATATGGTAGAAAAGGACGTCCGATCCAATAAAGTCAAAATAGATGAAATGGATTTCGCTTTTTTGAGAACAATTGGGAGAATCCAACATCGAGTTCGGAATTACCCTGTGCAGAGCGGACAACCCCAATTCTATATGGATCGGAGAGTAATGATTCGAATCATGGATCAGGTTTGTGACGAAGCAACTAAGGGTGGAATGTACTCTATAGCAAAGTCAAATCTGGTAGTTTAAGTGAGAGAGTTTGTCGAGGAACCCAAACAAAGTTATCACGGGTAAGTTAATCATAAACTCTTGCGAAGTCTATACCTTATTCGATACCGGTTCTACCCACTCTTTTATTTCACCTAGTTGTGTTCAACGTTTGAACTTGGCTCGTGAGAAATTAGACTTTGACTTATCTATTGAAACTCTGTTAGGAGAAACCTTCGTTACATCCACTGTTTATAAATCTTGTTCAAATCGACACTTTCACGTTACCTCTCGATCTTATCTCTTTGAAAATACTTGCATTTGATGTGATTTTAGGAATCGATTGGTTAACTACTTATCATGTTTTTCGTAAGATTGTTAGCTTTCATATTCCTAACCAACCTGTTATGCGAGTTAAAGCAACCAAACCACTAAAGTCAATCACTATCATATCAAGCCATAAGTAAAGAGCCCCAAGCCTTTATCTGGTGACTTCCTTGTGTGGAATGCACCGAAGCCAGACTTTCTATAGGGGAAGCCGTGAATGACGGTGGTAAGTTGATAGGTATCAATGTGACGTACTATCCAAGTCATGGGATGACATTCACAGTTTTGAATAATATTTCTATTGTTAATAAATTTACTGACGTATTCCTGAAGACTTCTTAGCTTACCCTAGAGCGTGAAATCAAATTTTGTATTGACCTTAGTACAAAACCCATTTCTAAAACCCTCAAATATTTTTTTCAACTAAAACGAACATAACATGATCCAAAGACGTTGGCTCGAGCTGTTGAAGATTACGATCATACCATTCAATATCATTGTGGAAGAGAGAACATGGTAGCTGACGCGTTGAGTAGAAGATCATATGCGGGTATGAGTGCGATTTTGTCAACGCAATAGCCCATTTTGTGTGATTTGCAAATGATGGAGATAGAGTTAAAGACTCCAGGGACCCATGTGATGATGGTGAATATAGGAGTAGAACCGACTTTAATCGATAAAGTGAAAGCTGCTCAAGCTACAGACCTAGAGCTGATGAGTATGAGGAAGAAAGTGCAAGAAGGTGCTATGTCGGAAGCAAGAATTGATGAAGAAGGAATACTTCGAGTCAATTCCAGACATTGTGTTCCTAACGACCCTGATTTAAAGTATAAAATCATGATGGAGGCGCACAACACATCGTTTGCAATCCATCGTGGGAGTACCAAAATGTATCGTGATCTTCGACATACATTTTGGTGGAGCAATATGAAGAGAGAGATAGCGTTGTTTATCTCAAGGTGTCTAACTTGTCAGTGAGTCAAGGCGGAGCATCAAGTACCAAAAGGTCCATTGCAACCACTAGAAATTCCAGAATGGAAGTGGGAGCACATTATCATGGATTTCGTTACGGGTATTCCCAAGGTTTCTCAAGGCATTGATGCAATTTGGGTCATTGTTGATAGATTGACAAAGTCTGCTCATTTCTTACCAATACGAGAAACTTATACACTTGAACGTCTTACTCGTATGTACATAGAAGAGATTGTAAGACTGCATGGTATTCCAGTATCCATAATTTCTGATCGATACCCAAGATTCACTTCACGATTTTGGGTTAGTTTGCAAAAAGCTATGGGCACGGATTTACGATTTAGTTTGACAAATCATCCTCAGACGGACGAACAATTAGAGAGGACTATTCAAACTCTGGAAGATTTATTAAGACTCTGTGTCCTTGACTTCAAGGGAAGTTGGGATAAGTTCTTACCATTGGTGGAGTTTTCCTACAACAACAATTATCAAGCAAGTATTGGCATGACTCCATTTGAGGCGTTTTATGGAAGAAAGTGTCGTTCTCCAGTATGTTGTGATGATGTGGGTGAAGCAACGTTGTTGGGACCGAAGTTGGTACGTATGACTACGAAAAAGATTCAAACGATCTGACAACGTATAAAAACCTCACAAGATCGACAAAAGAGTTATGCTGATCTTCATCAAAAGGACGTGGAATTCGATATTGGAGATCATGTGTTGTTACGTGTTGCTCCATGGAAAGAAGTTACGAGATTTGGAAAGAGAGGAAAGCTCAATCCACGATTCATTGGCCCATTTTTAATCCATATTGCAAGGGATGAAGAGTCATGACTGTCATGTGTTCATGGAGAGACTCATGCTTATAGCATTTTGGGATCTGCTTAATAAACCAATATGGAATGCTTTGACGGATCTTAGTCATTTCATCAAAGACTTATGTTCAAAATCATTAAATGAGAAGGACATGTCTGTACTTGAGAAGAACATCATAGAGATCACGTGTAAACTAGAAAAAAATTTCCCACCTGGTGTTTTTGACTCCATGGAGCATTTGCAAATCCATCTTCCCTATGAAGCTCGTGTTGGGGGTCCAGTTCAATATAGATGGATGTACCCTTTCGAGAGGGTGATGGGAAACCTTAAGAGGACGGTTAAGAAAAGAGATTATGTTGAGGGGTCGATATGTGAGACATACAGTTTCAATGAGATATCTACGTTTGTCTCAGACTATTTTTTGGATGAAATCTTGACAAAGGCCAATCGAGTATCGAGACATGATGATGGGGGAAATGTTGAACTAAATGGTCGGCTCTCTGTATTTGGTCTATCGGGTCGTGCTTATGGAAAAGGGAAGCACATATTCCTTTTTGAGCAAGAATTGCATGCTGCACGTACTTACATTTTTCTCAATTGCGAGGAGATTTACGAATTTGTGAGGTACACATGTAAACTTAATAATTTATCTTTTAAGTTGAAAATTTATTCCAATATGTTAATGTCTATAACATGGTATAGATTGTACGATGACAAGTTAAAAGTGAAGCATCTCGGCATAACTGATAAAGATATTCAAATCAATCGTGATAAAAAATTTGCACTTTGGCTAAAGGACAAAGTAAGTTCAATTTCTTAAGCATGACATATATATATGTATATACTCCATATTAACTATGACTTCATTTAATAAGATGGAGTTTTTGTAGGCTTTGACTGAGGGATCAATAATTCCAGCTAATGTACAAGTCCTAGCTATGGGACCAGATAGGGACCAAGTCAGCCGCAATGGTTACAAAATAAATGGATGTGAATTTCATACAAAGGCATATGGGCGCGGTAAAAGAACAACGAACTCTGGAGTGTATGTCCAAGGAGATTGTTACAATGAGCTTGGTCATGCCTTTTATGGGGAGTTGGAGGAAATCGTAGAGTTGTCGTACAAGGGCACGTACAGGGGTCATATTAACTTGTTCAAGTGTTGTTGGTTTGATTCAGAAAAAGGGATACGTGTTGACAGACATGAAATCGTCGATATTAACCTCCATAGGTTGGCTTACTCCAACGAACCGTTTGTTTTACCAACTCAAATAGTACAAGTATACTACACTCCTAGTCCTATTAGGAAAAGGGATGGACCGCCTACAGATTGGCAAGTTGTAATTCATACTCCCGCGCGCAGTCATGTACAAATAATAGACGGGGATTTCTACCAAGAGGAGATGCTTCATAGACCTCCTATAATAAATATAGAGGACAACAATGATGTAATCCAGTTAGAGGGTGGAGATGAACCTGATGAATTGGATCCCAAGAGGGTTATTGTGCCAGATGACAGCGATACTGAGGAAGAATTATTGACTGACACTGACACATAATTTGAAGAAGAAGATGGTTATGAATCTCCGATACTTGTAAAAAATGATTCTGACTCAGACAATGGTTTTCATTAAAATATATGTTTAGTTTTAATTGTATTACAGTGAATTACATATAGGAATGTTCTTTATATCCTTGACATGTTTATATACCTTTCATTTATAACTCATACTAACATCCTAAATTTTTTATTTATAGATGTCTTCTGAACCTGCAAAGACAAAAGGCGGGTTAGGTCGTAGGCCCTAAACATGTCTTGAAGGCCAAGCTAATCCGGATGATCGCATTTTTATATAGATCCGTCCTCCTCCAGAAAGCACGTAAGTTAAACATCGTTTATATATAAGGGCTTAATATTTCCATTGTTATAAATATATTTTAATGTAAATTATTGTATATTGTAGTGATTTTCAAGATAGTAAAATTGTGAAGTGCATTTCACAATTATTTTTACAGAACTGGCCTACGCCAGTGATTACATGGGCGAGCACACCTCTCGCCCATAAGGATGCTGTTTGGGCTGAATTTGAAGTATATTTTTTTATCACTCTGATAGATAATACATAGTTAATCAACTCATATTGTTTAGTAATGTTGGATTATGGTAATATAGCAGTTTTAATATTATTATTGTTATTTTATTTGCAGAAACGATATAGATGGGACAACGCACATGCATCAGTTATTCAGACACTTTTCTACCAGAAGTGCGCCGTCCGAACTAAAGATAATCTGAACAAGGAATGACAGAAAGCCATGCACAATGCTGAGATTGACCATCTTGAACAGGGTGAGTAGTATATGTATGAGCATAGCCCCTGGTGGTGTGCACAACCCATATGGGTGCAGATGTGTGACCAGTGGAGAGCTGAGAGCTGGGTCAAGAGACGCAAGACTGCCGTCTCGAACAAATCCTCAGGTGTATCTGAAGGCGAAAAGGCAAAAGGCATCTACAAGGGCGACATTATATCACAACTGCAGCATATTGCTGCTAGGGTACGTATGTATAGCAAGCTTATTGACTTAGTTATTTATTTTTGTGTTTACAGTCATGTTTTGTAGCTAAAATATCATATGTTTACATATTAATATGAGAACATGAACTGTAGGTGTAAGACCCCAACTTTTATAAATAAAGATGAATTTTTCTATAAATATTATTTTTGAATATTATGGAATAAATTTGATATAATGTTATAGTTGTGGGTAATATTTATAAATTTTGCAAAGTAAGAAAGTTGTTATAAAATATTCGTTTGGTCGGGGAATATTCTTTTTGTCGGGGAATATCCGTACGACGGCTCAATCATTGGTGGACCCCACAATGGAAGTGTTGTCGTAGTTAGAAAACGACAAAATTATCTTTCTATAAAAATAACGGCAGAGGTGTTACAGTTAAAAGCTGTTGAACTACCCGGTAGTAAAAAAAGTACGATGTCTGGCGTAGTTGTATAGTAGCACACGGTATTGATTATTGATGCTTACGTGAGAAGTCACTTAGCTATACTCAATTATTACTCATGATAATTCTTTGCATCATATCTCTTATATTATTGATTCAATTATTGTCACAAAGATCATCTGTATAATATGTTATATTATTAATTGAGACGACAAGTTATAAATGATTAATAATTGTTGAAAGATTAAAATGTGTTGATTACAAATAAAATGATTTGTGGTAATATTTATTCAATCCTTAATGTATATAAAGAGTGCATTATGAGACGTTTGTGGTAAGTTTGATTATTTTTATGGGGACCCTATATGTCATCATCTAAGAGTCTCTTAAATCAATAGTATTTACCTTCGTCAATAGTAATTACCTTTACTAGGCGCCGAACCACTTGTCGTTTCACATTACAAAGCGTCGAACCACTTGTCGTTTCACATTACTGAGCGCCGAACCACTTTTCTTTTCACATCACCAATTCGTCAAGCCACTTGCCTTTTCACATGGCGGTGCTAAGCTAGAAATCTTCTATAAATAGAGGCCTAATGCTTCATTATTTTTCACTTAATTCATTCAAGCTTTAGAGAGAGAAAGTATAGAGGGAATAAGAGAGAAAGAAGAAGAGTATTTTGTTACTACACTACTGCGATATTCAATCTCCTACCAAATGTAAGGGTGTTATTCTTTCTTATTCATGAAGAGAGGCTGTTGTTATTCCATTGCTTATTATTACATTGGAATAACTTTGTATCTGTGGTTTACCCTATACTTGGTGACATTCTTCTATTATTACATTGGAACATCACATGCATGCGTTTTCTGTGGGACCAGTTCCATTCTTTATTATTATTACATTTGGAACATCCATGCATGTGTTTTACACCGAACTTTGGTTCCGTCTATATTATTATTACATTGGAACATCACATCGTGTGTTTTTTACGGACTGGTTAAAATCTTTATTATTATTCTGTTGGAACATCACATGCATGCGTTTTCGCCGGACACAATTCCGATTATTTATTATTCTGTTGGAATAACCTGTCTGTGCGGTCTATCGCATGCATGGTGATTTCTTTTGTTATTCCATTCTTTATTATACCCAGTTGGTTAAAACTTTGACTTCTATACTCCATGAAATTAATGGAATATCCTTGATATTTGCGTTTCATCCAGTATCTTTTCATGGAAATATTCTTCCGATCATTCTTGAATTTTACTCTACAAAAACAATGATCATGTTGATAATTTGGGACGTTAATAATTCTGGATAAAATAATTCTTGAACTTGTTTTATTGAATTCTTATATCATTGTCATCATCCTCATGTTTATATTATGTTGAAAGTCATATGTGGCATGTAGTGCATAGATGGACTTGGTATGATTATATCCGAGAGACTATTCGGTGTAATCATAACCGTAATGTTACAAATGATGTGATAAAAATCCTCGATGGTAGTAGTGCATTGATGGACGATTGTTGACATGATCATGATCATTAATGAATACACAACTATTCTTCGTAGTAGTGCATGAATAATTGTGGTCGTGATACTAAAGAATATCCTTGGTCAGTAGTGCGAGGGGTGATTCGATGATGTGGAATATTTATTAAAGTTGAGTCTCGGCTATAACTTGATGATGAAAAACCTTTTAAATCATAAAAGATAGTAGATTTTATTTTCTACTTGACTCTTTTAATGGATTGCTTGTTCAGCATGCAGATTAAACTTGATGTTTATTATATTTTATCGGTTTAACCTTTGTTGAAGGCTATTGATAATTTTATTCGCATTATCTTAGTCATAATATTTCTTCTTTGGGCTAGTTGAGCTCACCCTTTCTTTTTTTGTTCTCTTGAAATGAGAATATATTTGGGACGAGTCGGGGAACGGAGTAATGGCCCAGAGGATAGCATTAGTAGTCCTCACTATTCTGTGAAATAGTGTGATAATAATTGTAATGAGGACTCCTTTTGAGTTTGTATAATATCTAGTAGACAATATTTGTATTCAAACTCACAGTTTATGTCGTATTGTACACGACAGTTATATTAGTAAGTTGTATTTAAATTCTGTACCATGTATCTGACTACCCAAGATGGGTGATGTATACCTAATTTTGGGGGTGTCACAGTTGGTATCAGAGCTTAGGGATATGATCCCTGGCTAAGATGTGAGAATAGTACTAGGAGGGGAGAGACGGGGAATACCTTTGCTAGTATGACCTACCTAAGTTTATGTGCTATTTTATTGGTCGGTCAGAATATAGAGATAATTTGTTACATGTCAATTAACCTTTTGTTTTGTGGTAGTATCTGAAAATGACATCTGAGAATGTTGAGAATAACAATGGAGCACAGGCGATCGTTGATTCACCACATATCAATAATCCGGATAATGTGCATCAGGAAGGCGACAATCCTCATACAAACAACAACACTGACCAAATGATGAATGATCAAATGTTCGGAGGCTTTATGAAATTTATGCAACAAAGGGCGAGAAGCGACTCATCCAAAAGCGTAGGTGGAAAAACACGGAAAACTCTCGAGGCGGTCACCGCTAAACAATTCAAGGAGCTGGGACAACCGGAGTTTAAGGGAGAGCCAAAACCACTTACAGGCGGAAGCATGGATAAAGCAGATTACAAGATATTTGATGTCTTGGGATGCTCCGAGGAGCAAAAGGTTCCCTTGCCGCCTTTATGTTTGCGGAGAGCTGATTCTTCAGTGCGAATTCCAGAAAGCGTACTAACTCTTCTTTGTATTGAACATATCTTGGGAGAAGTTCTAGGAGCATTCAACGACAAATACTTTCACGAGAGTATTCGCCACACATGAAGGAGGTGGAGTTTATCAAGTTGGAACAAAACAATATGGCCCGTGTCATGATACGAGACAAAATTTGCGGAGTTATCACGGTTTCGTCCCACTTGGTGGATAATGAAGAGAGAATGGCGCGAATGTTTTTAAGAGGTTTGAAGCGCGGAGATACGTCAACATCTTGTTTCTCATTAATTGTGTTTGTATTCAGGATGTTGTAAATAGGGCTCGATTAGTGGAGCGCGATAATGAGTCAACGCAACTAAAAGAAGCGGTAGGAAAAATTATAATACCAAATGAGAGAGTAGTCATGAAGTGGTGACAACAAGCGTGGAGGGAATCAATGAGGCGAGATATGGTAACCACCGGTGGTAATCGGGGCCAAAACAATAAGAATGGACATTTCAAGAAAAGGAGATTCAACAATGATGGAAAGAGCGTCAAAGACCAAAGACCCGTTGTTAAGGAAGGAGAAAGACCACCTATCATATGCTTCAAATGCGGAGGAGAGGGACACATCGATCAAATGCGCCATGCCATCCAAAGCATGTTATAATTGTGGAAGAGAAGGTCACTTAGCTCGATTTTGTCGTTTCATCAAGACAAATTCAGCTAGGATGGAGGCACCAAAGGCTATCCCGAAGAAAAGTCAATCTGGGTAGTGCAAGGAGAGCGTTTGTTGTGACCTCCCAAAGAGCAAGGAATCCGAATGAGGTTATCACGGGTAAGCTTATCATAAACTCTAATGAAGTCTATACTTTATTTGATACGGTTCTACCCATTCTTTTATTTCTCCTACTTGCGCCATCGATTAAATTTGACTCAGAGAAATTAGACTTTGACTTATCTGTGGAAACTCCGTTGGGAGAAACCTTCATTACATCCATTGTTTATAAGTCTTGTTTGGTTTAAATCGGTACCCTCACATTACCGTCGATCTTATTTCATTAAAAATACTTGCATTTGGACGTGATTCTAGGGATTGATTGGTTAACTACTTATCATGCAAAAATTAATTGTTTTCGTAAGGTTGTTAGCTTTCATATTCCTAATCAACCTATTATCTAATTCAAACGACCAAACCATTAAAATCAATCAAGGTCATCTCAAGCCATAAAGCTATTCGTTTATTGAAAAGCGGATGTCAAGCTTTCTTAGCTCATATCACGCGATTTAAACTAAAATACGTCGGTTTTGAGCGATATTTCTATTGTTAATAAATTTCTGACGTATTCTAGAAGAACTTCTGGCCTACCCCCGAGCTTGAAATTGAATTTTGTATCGACCTTGAACCCGATACAAAACCTATTTCCAAAGCCCCATTTCGAATGGCTCTATTGAACTTCGTGAGTTAAAGACCCAACTGCAGGAATTGTTAGACATTGGCTTTATTCGTCTAGCACTTCTCCTTGGGGTACTCTGTTTCTATTCGTGAAGAAGAAAGATGGGAGTATCGACTTTGTATTGATTATCGGGAGTTGAATCATGTCACCATCAAAAAATAGGTATCCATTGCCACGTATTGATGACTGTTTGACCCGATTGCAAGGAGCCAAATTCTTTTCAAAGATTGATCTTCGTTAGGATATCACCAATTGAAGATTAGAACCACGACATTCCAAAGACGGCTTTCGGAACTCTAAGATACGGGCATTATGAATTCCTAGTCATGTCCTTTGGATTGACTAATGCTCCTCGCCGCCTTCATGGATATGATGAACAAGAGTATTCAAGGAATATTTAGATCACTTTGTGGTCATCTTTATTGATGACATCCTTATTTATTCCAAAAGCCGTGAAGATCATGAGCAACACTTGAGGCTGACACTCCAAAAGCTTCGTGAATATAAGCTTTATGCCAAGTTGAAGAAATGTGAGTTCTGGCTTGAAGAAGTAGCATTCCTTGGGCACGTGGTATCAAGTCATGGAATATCTGTTGACCCAGCAAAGATTGAAGCTATTCAAAGTTGGGAACAACCTAAATCAGTGACCGAAGTACGTAGCTTTCTCGTTTTAGCTGGTTATTATCGGAGATTCGTGGAAGAATTTTCTCGAATCGCTACTCCATTGACTCAGCTGACTCGGAAAGATACAAAGTTCGGTTGGAGCGAAGAATGTGAGAGGAGTTTTCAAGAACTCAAGAGGAGACTTATTTCAAAGACCTTCTACGACAATACCATCCGGCTTGGAGGATTTGTCATCTCTGATGATGCTTGAGCAAAGGGTTGGGATGTGTTCTCATGCAACATGGAAAAGTTATAGTTTATGCCTCGCATGACAACTCAAAGAATATGAGAGGAATTATCCTACTCATGATCTAGAGTTAGCAATTGTTATCTTTGCACTTAAAATTTGGAGGCATTACTTGTATGGGGAGAAAGTGGAGACGGATCATAAAAAGCCTCAAATACTCAAAAGGAACTCAACATGCGACAACGTCGTTAGCTTGAACTCATTGAAAGATTATGATCATACCATCCAATACCCATCCGGAAAAGCGAACGTGGTGGCGGCGCATTGAAAGCGAAGATCGTATGCAAGTATGAGTGCGTTATTGTCAACACAAAGGCCCATTTTGTGTGACTTGCAAAGGATGGAGATAGAGTTTAAGACTCTAGGGACGCATGTGATGATAGCGAGTATACAAGTAGAACCGACTTTAATCGATAAAGTTAAAGCTGTTCAAGCTACAGACCTAGAGATGATGCGTATGAGGAAGAAAGTGCAAGAAGGTGCTATGCCGGAAGCAAGAATCGATGAAGAAGGAATACTTGAGTCAACTCCGGACTTTGTGTTCCTAACGACCACGATTTAAAGTATAATATCATGATGGAGGCGCACAACACACCATTTGCAATCCATCACGGGAGTACCAAAATGTATCATGATATTAAATCATACATTTTGGTGGAGCAATATGAAGGAGAGATAGCGTTGTTTATCTCAAGGTGTCTAACTTGTCAACGAGTTAATCGCGGAGCATCAAGTACCAAAAGGTCCATTGCAACCACTTGAAATTCCGAGAATGGAAGTGGGAGCACATTACTATGGATTTCGTTCACGGTCTTCCTTAGGTTTCTCAAGGCATTGATGCGATTTGGGTCATTGTTGATAGATTGACCAAGTCCGCTCATTTCTTACCGAAATCGAAACTTATACACATGAACGTTTTACTCGTATGTACATAAACGAGATTGTAAGGCGCATGGTATGCCTTCGGTATCCATAGTTTTCGATCGAGACCCAAGATTCACTTCACGATTTTGGGTTAGTTTGCAAAAAGCTATGGGCGCAGACTTACGATTTAGCTCGGCATATCATCCTCGGATGGACTGGACGATCGAGAGGACTATTCAAACTCTTGAAGATCTATTAAGACTCAGATCCTTGATTTCAAGGGAGTTGGGACAAGTTCTTACCATTGGTGGAGTTTTCCTACAACAAATGCTTATCAAGCAAGTATTGGTATGGCTCCATTCAAGCGTTGTATGGAAGAAAGTGTCGTTCTCCGAAGATCTTTGAGATGAGGTGGGTGAAGCAACGTTGTTGGGACCGGAGTTGGTACGTATGACTACGGAAAAGATTCAAACGATCCGACAACGTATAAAACCTCACAAAATCGACAAAAGAGTTATGTTGATCTTCATCGAAAGGACGTGGAATTCGATATAGGAGATCATGTGTTGTTAAGAGTTGCTCCATGGAAAGGAGTTACAAGATTTGGAAAGAGAAAACTTAATCCTCGATTCATCGGTCCATTTTAATCCTCGATCGAGTAGGGCGTGGCCTATAGACTCACTCTACCGCCAAATATGTCTCGTGTTCATAACGTTTTTCACATATCCATGTTACGTAAATATGTGAAAGACCCAAACCATATTATTGAATTAGAACCGGACGAAATAGAGGAAGATTTGACGTATGAAGAGGTTCTTGTTCAAATTTTGGATAAGAAGGAACATATTCTACGCTCCAAGGTTATACCTCAAGTCAAAGTTTTGTGGAGGAACCACGATATTGAGGAAATGACTTGGGAGTTAGAATTTGAAATGAAATCAAGGTATCCTTACCTCTTCGACATACCAGCTACATACCCTTATTTTGAGGGCGAAATTTCATAAGAAGGGGAGGTTGTAAGACCCCAACTTTTATAAATAAAGATGAATTTTTCTATAAATATTATTTTTGAAAATTATGGAATAAATTTGATATAATGTTATAGTTGTGGGTAATATTTATAAATTTTGCAAAGTAAGCAAGTTGTTATAAAATATTCGTTTGGTGGGGAATATTCTTTTTGTTGGGAATATTCGTATGATGCTTTCAATCATTAGTGGACCCCATTAACGGAAGTGTTGTCGTAGTTAGAAAGCGACAAAATTATCTTTTATAAAAATAACGATGAAGGTGTTACCGAATTAAAAGCCGTTGAACTACCCTAAGAGTAGTAAAAGAAATGCGATGTCGGCGTAGTTGTATAGTAGCACACAGTATTGATTATTGATGCTTACGTGAGAAGTCACTTAGCTATACTCAATTATTGCTCTGATAATTCTTGCATCATATCTCTTATATTATTGATTCAATTATTGTCACGGTATCATCGTATAATATGTTATATTATTAATTAAGACGACAAGTTATAAATGATTAATAATTGTTGAAAGATTAAAAATGTGTTGATTAAAAATAAAATGATTTGTGGTAATATTTATTCAATCCTTAATGTATATAAAGAGTGCATTATGAGGCGTTTGCGGTAAGTTTGATTATTTTATGGGGGCCCACATGTCATCATCTAAGAGTCTCTTCGTCGATAGTATTTACCTTCATCGATAGTAATTACCTTTACCAAAGGCCGAACCACTTGTCGTTTCACATTACTGGTGCGTCGAACCACTTGTCGTTTCACATTCTGAGGCGTCGCACCACTTTTCTTTTCACATCACGAAATCATCAAGCCACTTGCCTTTTAACATGCCAAAAGCTAAGCTAGAAATCTTCTATAAATAGAGGCCTAATGCTTCATTATTTTTCACGAATTCATTCAAGCTTTAGAGAGAGAAAGTATAGAGGGAATAGAGAGAAAGAAGAAGAGTATTTTGTTACTACACTACTGCAGTATTCAATCTCCTACCAAATGTAAGGGTGTTATTCTTTCTTATTCATGAAGAGAATGTTGTTATTCCATTGCTTATTATTACATTAGAATAACTCTGATATCTGTGAGTTTACACTATACTTGGTGACATTCTTCTATTATTACATTGGAACATCCTATCTCATGCGTTTTCTGTGGGACTGGTTCCATTCTTTATTATTATTACATTGGAACATCACATGCGTGTGTTTTACAACGGACTGGTTAAAATCTTTTATTATTATTATGTTGGAACATCCTGTTTGTGTGTTTTACGGACCTAGTTAAAATCTTTATTATTATTACATTGGAACATCCATGCATGCGTTTTATGCAGGCACTGGTTCCGTTATTTATTATTCATTGGAATAACTCCGCCTGCACAAGGCGGTCTATCGCATGCATGGTGATTTCTTTTGTTATTCCATTCTTTATTATACCCAGTTGGTTAAAACTTTGACTTCTATACTCCATGAAATTAGTGGAATATCCTTGATATTTGTGTTTCATCCAGTATCTTTTCATGGAAATATTCTTCTGATCATTCTTGAATTTTACTCTACAAAACAGTATCATGTTGATAATTTGGACGTTAATAATTCCTGGATAAAATAATTCTTGAACTTGTTTTATTGAATTCTTATATCATTGTCATCATCCTCATGTTTATATTATGTTGAAAGTCATCTGTGGCCTGTAGTGCATAGATGGACTTGGTATGATTATGACCAGAGACTATTCGGTGTAATCATGACCGTAATGTTACAAATGATGTGATAAAAATCTTCAGTGGCCGTAGTGCATTAATGGACAGTTGTTGACCTGATCATGATCATTGATGAATACACAACTATTCTTGGCCGTAGTGCATGAATAATTGTGGTTGTGATACTAAAGAATATCCTTGGCCGTAGTGCAGGGGTGATTCGATGATGTGGAATATTTATTAAAGTGAGTCTCGGCTATAACGATGATGAAAAACCTTTTAAATCATAAAAGATAGTAGATTTTATTTTCTACTTGACTCTTTTAATGGATTGCTTGTTCCATCGCAGATTAAACTTGATGTTTATTATATTTTATCGGTTTAACATCTTTGTTGAAGGCTATTGATAATTTATTACGCATTATCTTAGTCATAATATTTTCTTCTTGGGCTAGTTGAGCTCACCCTTTCTTTCACTTTATTCTCTTGTGAAATGAGAATATATTTGGGGACGAGTCGGGGAGCGGAGTAATGGCCCGAGAGGATAGCATTAGTAGTCCTCACTATTCGTGAAATAGTGTGATAATAATTGTAATGAGGACTCCTTTTGAGTTTGTATAATATCTAGTAGACAATATTTGTATTCAAACTCACGGTTTATGTCGTATTGTATACCTACGAGTTATATTAGTAAGTTGTATTTAAATTCTGTACCATGTATCTGACTACCCAAGATGGGTGATGTATACCTAATTTTGGGGGCGTCACAGTAGGAGTCTCAGTCTCAAGGTCAACCTATCAATTGGTTGGATGTGTATGTGGCCACCCGTGATGGTTTGCCTGATGTTGTTCAGATAGTGGTAATAAGTTAACTTTATACTAATATGTTGTTTATAAATTGTTGTTATAGCCGTGATTGTCGTTTATGTTTAAAAGTTAACTTTATACTAATATGCTGCTCAGATAGCATATTACAGTCGTTTTTGTTATTTTTTAGCATTTTTTTAATTATTTTTAACTCTTTAATTGTTGACCTTCTGACAGGACACTTATAAGGGCTTAATGAACGAACGCTATCCTGAAGGCACCCCGCGTCCATTGATTGATCAAGAATTATGGGAGAGGGCGTCCGTCGTGAAGAAAAACTATGTTAAAGGCCAAGAACAAAAACGACGCCCGACCATCAGTGGCACAAGCAGCTCTGCTACCTAGTCTACACAGTCATCAGGTCATCCAACCTATCATACTCCTGCTGACTTTGTGAGAGCGATCTGTCAGAATCGTGATCTTCTTCGTATACTGGGAAGGCATCTGCATTCTTTGAGTCCTGATGAGTTGGCGGAGGCAGTGGCGGCAGTAGCAGCATCACAACATCAGGGTGGCGACCAGCAGGTATATATATAGATATTATTACTGTCACTCTTACTTATTATTTCACTACATTGTCTATTATTTAGCTTTCCCCAAGTCATAGCAGTATCAACACATATAACATATATGTTTTATTCTTTTGTTAATTATAGGGTACTAATTTGGATGATCCATAAAGAGCTAGACCAGTCATATATGTTAGATTTTTAAAGCCTTGCTAGACTTGTTTTTTATATTTTTATAACCATGTACTCTTTTAGATTCATTCTTTGTTATCTGTATTGGTTTAAGATTCTATTATATGGATGTGTTAGTTATCATGGATGAATGTTTATCATATGGTAGTTATCATGGATTGAAGATTATATATACTGTTGTGTGTTGGGATAGAAAGCAGGTACAAAGCAGGTTATTTTTGGGAAATCAATAAAATAGGAAAAATATTTATAAAAAAAACATATCAGCGACCGCATGTGGTCGCTAATACTAATCACGGTCGCTGATAACAACTTGGACATTAGCGGCAAAGTTCGATTGGTCGCTATTATCGGTCGACCGACACGCCGTGCCACGTCACACACGACAAATGACTCAAGATAAGTCGAATAAAGAACGGTTGCGGTCATTATTGTTGATCGTATTGATGTCCATCTAGCGACCCAGATTAAGTCACGACTAATATCGTGATCGCATTCGGTCGCTGATACTCATCTACGACCATAGGCGGTCGCTAATAGGCGGTCGCTGATAAGCCTTTTTGTTATAGTGAATATTAAATTAAATTATTATCATTAATATTAAATTGTTAATGATAATTACCTTAAAATATTAAAATTCATAATTTATAACTCAAAATATTTTTACACACCTTATTATATTTTAAAATAATTATTATCATATAAAAATCAATTTTAACCAATTTATTTAATACATTTATTAAATAAATTACAATATATAGTAATATTAATGAAAAATATGTCAATTTATCGAAAGTTAATGTTTATAACTGAATTTTATTTTTAAAACTAATTTTTTAATTTTCATAAATTAATTTCTATTTTTAATGATTTTTTTGGAAATTAGAAAACTAAAATAATTAAATTTGTCGCTAAAGGTTTTAGCGACAGTTTCTGTCGCGGTTGGTGTACTTGAGGCTCAAGAACACTGACAATCAATTGTTAAGGTGCGTACTTTGACTGTCTTTAATTCTCAGTTTAAACATGTTCTGGACAATCTTAAGTATTGATCATGTAGTGTTTATGTAATACTATATGAATCAAGCATCATACAAGTCATACAATCATGTAGCATGAAGGTCTGGCCCTGCAAAATCGTTGTCAGAGCTTTTTGGGTTTTCTGGGTTACCCAGAAACCCAGTCAGCTTCAAGGGTCCATTTTGAGGCTCTATTTTGTTTAGGTTCTGGTCATTGTTAATGTGTTCTAATGTTTCAAGTTTATAGTCTACATGTTAGAGTACATATATCAATCTTCAGATCAGTCAAACTACATCAGAATCATAAGCTAGCATCCGGTCAAACCATGTTAGAAATGGTGTTCTTGAGTTTTCTGGGTTTCCCAGAAAACCGAGTTCATGTTCGAGTAGGCTAGTTTGACCAGTCACTACATCAAATCTATATGTTATATATGTGATTTAAAGACACAAATATGTGGTCCATATACCATACAACAATCTAGATACCATAATAGAATCAAATTAACAAGCAAAAACAAGATCTGGGCCCATGAACTTGTTGTCAGAGATTTCTGGGCAAGTTCTGGGTTACCCAGAAATCAGCAAGTCATGGTCGGTCAACGTAGTTTAACCTTCCATAACTTGAAATCTAAACATAATCTAAGCATGATTTCAAGTCCAGATCAAAGTCCTTCTAGCATACTACAAGTTCAATACATAAAACAATAAGAATCATTAACAGACCCAGATCTGTGGCCTCTGACATTCGATTGTCAGACCATAAATCTAGGGTACTTGGGCAATTTTGAAAAGTTAATTTTTTGAGCACTTTGATGCTATAGATCTATGATATAACATCATAAATCATCATATAACATCTTCTATCATGCATCTAAACACTTAAACACAAAATTTATCCTAACAAGTAAGATCAAATAGGGTTAGGGCTTTATACCTCTCTCTTAGAGATGCTTTGATCTTGCTCTATATAACTGATCTTGGTGTTCTAGAGGATTGTTTAGGGACTGAATTACTTAGAGAATTCATGGGCTTAGAGAGAGGATGGCTTGGTTGAGTGTTTGGGTAAGAAATGAGACTAAGTTTAGACTTTCTCTCTCTTTATCTCTTATAATTTGATGCATTGAATCTAATCTTGCAAGGTGTCAAAGGAGATAAGGTTGGCTGAGATTTAAGAGCACATGGGAGATCTTGGCATAGTGAGTCACAAGATTTGCCACCACATTTGCTTAAAACATAAGTAAAGGGTATTTTAGTCATTTTACAAACTAAAGGGTATTTTTGTCTTTTCCACTTAAATTTTAAAGGTAATTTGGTAATTTCATATATTTCCCATAACTTTTAATCTTAAGATTTGCTAATTACCATTAGGGTTTGCTAATCACCAATTTGGGCTTGTAAATTAGGGTTTAGGGTTTCACGGAGATTAAATTAGGGTTTCTAACTTAGCGATTAGGGTTTCTTTATAATCGTTATGGTTTTCCCTAACTAGATTCATAATCACTAACATATCTCCTTGATCACCTATACCTGATTAATAGTAAGTCTTAGTTTCCTATTTAGGGTTTGAATTAAGGTTTATTGGTTTAAACTTAGGGTTTTCTACTATTATGTTATTTCTAATCAACACTGAACAATACACACATACAATACATACATATCGTATTGAAATATAATTATTATATATTAATATTCTCATTCCTTGTTCATAATCCATGAATTAGGGTTCTGGAACATATCCGACTTAACTTTAATTATCAGTCAACTTAAAAATTTAAATTTACTATTCTGCTAAATCCATTGCATATAATCAAAATATTATTCATGATATCAATCTTTAAAAAAATATTCATAAAAATACATATATCATTATTCAAAAATTTCCAGGTCTTTACACATTGCATATGATTCACGATAGTTAAAGGATTGTAAGAAAGTTTATCCTACTCATGATCTGGAACTGGTCGCGGTAGTGTTTGCCTTAAAGTTATGGAGATATTATCTTTATGGGGAGAAATGTGAGATATACACGGACCATAAGAGTCTAAAATATATCTTCACAGAAAATAATTTAAATATGAGACAAAGGAGATAGTTGTAGTTGATAAAGAATTACGACTGCGATATCCTGTATCACCCAAGAAAAGCCAATGTAGTGGCTGACGCCTTAAGTGTGAAGGGTCAGGAAAAGTTGTCTATGTTAATGGCTTAAACTGAGTTAATAATAGAGATGGATAGAATGAAGTAGGAGGTGAAGTTACCAAGTGAATCGGGTCAGAGATTGTTTATAACGGGGATTCAATCTACCATTGTAGAGAGAGTCATGGAGGTACAACTCAAAAGTGACGTTTGTGACCAGATGAAGAAGCGACTAGTAGATGAAAAGGATATAAAGTATAGTCTTGATAATGAGGGATTATTAAGATTTGAAGGAAGAATTTGGGTTCCGAATGAGACGAAATTAAAGGAGGAAGTTTTACTAGAGGCTCATAGTTTGAGGTACTAGATTCATCTTGGTAGTACTAAGATGTATCAAGACCTTCGATAGAGTTTTTGGTGGCCGAACATGAAGAGAGAAATAACAGAATGCGTGAGTAGTTGCTTGACTTGTGAGAGAGTTAAGGCCGAACATCAACGACCAAGTGGCTTGTTACAGTCATTAGAGATTCTGGAATGGAAGTGGGAACATATCATAATGGACTTTGTGGTGGGACTTCTAATTACACAGAAATGGTACGACGCTATTTGGGTAATAGTGGATCGATTGATGAATTCGGCTCACTTTTTGCCAATAAGAGTCAAGTACAACTTAGATCAGTTAGCTAAACTTTATGTTAAGGAAATTATTTCCAGACATAGTGTACTAGTTTCGATAGTGTCAGATCATGATCCACGATTCACATCAAACTTTTGGAGAAGTCTACAAGAACAGATGAGAACGCAATTGAAGTTAAGTACATTGTATTATCCACAAACCGATGGGCATAGTGAAAAGACAATTCAGACGCTAGAAGATATACTGAGATATTGCGTTATAGATTTTAAAGGTAGTTGGGATGTTCATCTAATGTTAGTAGAGTTTGTGTATAACAACAGTTATCATGTGAGCATAGGCATGTCGCCTTACGAAGCTTTATACGGAAAGAATAGAAGAACACCATTATGTTGGGATGAAGTAGGAGAACGACGAATGCTAGGACCTGAATTGGTGCAACAAACATCGGATATAGTTAAGCTGATACGAATTCAATTGGTAACAGCTCAAGACAGACAAAAGAAATTTGCGAATTCACATCGAGTGAACAGAGAGTTTGAGGTTGGCTCGTACGTATTTCTAAAGGTATCTCCCTAGAAAGGAAAGATACGGTTTGGAAAGAAGGGAAAGTTAAGTCCAAGGTTTATAGGACCTTTTGAGGTATTAAAAAGGGTTGAAGAGGTAGCTTACATGATAGCATTACCTCCAAACTTAGAGCGAATACATAACATGTTTCATGTATTTGTGTTATGTCCTTATAAGCTAGATTATAAGCACGTAATAGAGTATGAGCCTATTCATATTGAGAAGGACTTGATGTACGAAGAAATACCTATTCAAATCGTTGATAGAAAAGAGCAAGTTCTGAGGAATAAAGTTATACCTTCGGTAAAGGTGTTATGGAAGAACTACGATGCCAAAGAAGCAATATGGGAACATCAAGAAAAGATGAAGAAGAGTTAGCCTCAGTTGTTTGTTTAATTTATAGAGAGATTCTAGGTACAGAATCCTTATAAGGGGGGATGAATGTAATGACCAAGAAAATCAGATTAATTGTTAAATAATTTTATTTGATTAAATAATGAATAAAATTATATTATATGCTATTATTAATGAGTAAGCAAGATGAAGGTTTTTCTATAACCTAAAAGTAACAAAATATCATTGTATTCTGGTTACGTGGAGGAATTAAAGTGTTTGAATTTCTAAGATGAAAATAAAAGCTTCCCGAGAATTTTTTTGAAAAATACTATTCATCAATATATGCTCGAAAATTATTTTTGAACTTTTGAGAAATACGTAATGATAGAATTATAAGGAAGGATGGATTATGTAATAATAATTCAAGCATGACAAACGCAGTTTTTCACCTGCGTACTAAGTTCAAGAATGTTAAGGAAAGTAAAGATTTAATAAATAATGATCGTATGATATGCAAGTATTATACGAAGCAATGAATACGAATATGATACAAAGTATTATACAAGTACGTATGAAAGATGGTATATCATATATGATGAATGATTATACGAACTAGTATACGAGAAGAATACGTAGAATATACGTTAAAAGCTTTAAGCCAATTATAATGGACTTGTAGGATTTGTGTAGTAATTGGGCAAGCCCAAGTGCAAACTTGTTAAGGCCCAATGATTGATAATGCAAGCCCAAATGTTATGACAAAAGTTTTTAAAACCTAAGCCCGAACCAAGAACAAAACCCGTGGATCGAATCGATGGGTTATTGCATAAAAAAAACCCTTGAGGCAACTCATGTGGGCCCCATGGAGCACATGGCCAGCCATCTTGGTGACCAAGTATAGTGATTTACTTGATCGCTAAGCTAGGAATAGTAAGGAGGTGGAAGTTAAGGAGGTGGGATGGCTTTTTGACCAAATTTCCCTAACCTTATAAAATCTATAAATAGAAGAGTTTCTAGATCATTTGTTGGTTGTTTATTTTCCACTAACATTATAGAGTTTACATATTGAGAGAAAAGGGAGAAGTATATTGCAAGTTCAAGAAGAAAGTAGAAGAACCAAGTTAAGAACATCAAATGTAATGAATCCCTAACCATTAATCTCCAACTCTTCATCATAGTTTTGATAGAGAAGTGAGTATTGGTGGTGCATGTATCATAAGGTGTATAAGGATGGTTATTAATGGAACTAAACCTTAATAAACCATGTATGAATGGAATCATAAGCATAAAAGTTATGAATTAATGAAGAACATTGAAGAATTATAATTTTGTTGTTGATGGACAAATTGAAAACCATCGTGTATAAGATTATATGAAATATGCTTGGTTAGGATGTTAGAATAATGGAATGAATCCATTTCGAATGAAGTAAAAATCTCAAGTAACGAAGTTATGGTAAAATTTACGAGATTAGACGATAATCGTCGAAATCGTTAAATTCTCGGAATGGAAATCAAAAGTCACCATTGAACTCGGAAATGTTGGTTTTCGATGGAGAATAGTCTATGTTTTCATTTTGGAGTTACAGACTCGAAAATGGTCAAATTCTGACTTAGAACGAAGAAACGAGCTATGAATATTCACGAATGTTTAACGAATTCGTAATAAAGAACTTAAACAGTGAATTCCATGTTAACGGATTTGAAAATGTAAGATTTTCTAATGAAATCATAGTTCATGTGATATGTGAGCTAACGGCTTTTGAACAAGTCAATTCGAACTTTGAATGAATAAGTTATGAGCCCGGAAGGAATTGTAATAGAAAAACTGTGAAACTGCTCGAGGCTCAAGGCGTGTTGCTGCAATCATGACCCAAGGAGGTGAAGTCTTCAGAAGGCCAGTAGAACCCCACCCACTAAAGAGTGGCGCCGTAGCGCGGCCATTAATACAGATCATGGTGCAGCAACGCCAAGGCCGGGTCTCACATACTGGGAAGTTGCGCCGCAGCACGAAAGTTATATAGGAAGCTGGCGCCGCAACGCCAACACTAGAGAAGGGGCAGTAAAGAAAGTATATTATTCTAAACAAATTAGAGGTTGATTAATGGTGAATTAATACCTTAACAAACTTAAAGTAACATCCTTAATGATGGTCATGAACTTAAGAATTTCAACTAAAGGTTGACGAAAGATTACTTAAACGTAAATAAGAAGTTATGCGATAAATCGTAAACAATGTTAAACAATCTAACGAATGATTAGATTGAGAAGAAGGGTAAGATACATTAATGACCATACATGATTGATTATGACCTAGTGTGGTATGTTACATGATTATGTATTGTAGAATTCTTAAAGACTCAAAAGGAAAGTATATTATCTATAGAAGACGTTGAAGGCAAGTATTCTAATCGTTGTCTATGTTCATTCTGGACAAGCTTTGTAATTCATGTATCTTGCGCATGAATTGATATATAATGAAGTCGAAGCCAATTCCTTCAGCTAGACTTAATGCATTTGGTGGATTTCCTTATAATCTATAAAAAGGTTATCAATGTTCCTATCTTTTGCCAAACTGTTTTGGTATGGATTTCAAAGAAAGATTGAGTATAAGTAAATAAATGTTTTGTCGTCAAACGACAGACACGTGAGGTTTCCAAAACTTAAACGTAGATATGTTTAAAGAAGTAGTGTTGTAAAACATAGAGTACTATAGGTTGATCACCTAGATGTGCTCGTAAGAAATACTGGACTTACGGACTTGGTGTCGGGTTGTCCTTTTCAAAGAAAGAACAGAATTCTCAAGGTCTTGGACCAAAATTTATGTTTAATGAACATTGTTCATTGTGAAACGTTTAAAAGAAAAGTGAAATGCTATTTTGATTTATCTATAGTACTTCATAACTATTGCTTCAGTTATTGAAGATACACGATTCATGTGATTCAAGCCTTTTTCTTAAATGAAATTTTCATACTTGTCGAGCTAGTTATGCTCACTCTTGCTTGAACCATATAAATGCAGCTAAGACTGAATGACCTGAAGGATCCAGTAAGGATAAAGGGAAGGCTAATTCAGAAAACTAAGCTGTCATTGTAATAGTATAGTAGGAGTGTTATAAATATTTGATATTATGACAAAGAACATATGTAATGGTTACAAAGAACCTAGGAAAGGGAATAATGTTTTGGAATATATATAAGACATATTCACTCTTTTGAGTTATTTCAATGGAATGTATGTGTGAACTGTAGCACCGTGTAGCACCATCTGTCGGGTTGGAAGATACCCGTATTTGGGGGCGCCACATGTAGTATGACAAAGTCATAAACAGACGAAGTTCTCAACGTACTGTGAAGTAGTGTAGTATCATGACGTCATTAAACGTTTTAAAGTATTGTGAAAGAATTTAAAAGTAGTCTATGTCTATTGATTTGACTAGACGAATGTTTCAGTTGATGTCAAATTTATTAGTATAGTTTGAGCTATTTGATTTGGCTAGACGGATGTTATGTCATGTTTAAAGAAAATCGAGCTTTTTTTGAGAAGTTGTACCAAAACAAAATTGTTTTGGTGCAGAATCTGATGAATAAGTCTGATGAGAACAAACTCGAGATATGGGGATAGGTTGATCACCTAATGTACCCTGAAAGGTAGTTTACCTTCTTTGTATTGTAATTGTACTTGGTAAGAAAGAATGGTTTATGATGAAATATCGTTAAATCAAGTCCAAAGTTCATGGGCTATATGACCCCTCAGCAAAATATGAAATGTTTTAAAGGAATCTTTATATTCCTAATTATTCATTCTACTTCATAATACTTCGATAAATTATGAAGATTCTGGAATGACTAGAAGAAGAGAACTTTTGCGAAGAGGATATGATTCTCATGTGAGAAGTAGTAAGAAACTCAATTAATTGAGAAAGTTTGTATACTAAAATTTTGAGGATGAAATTTCTAGAAAGAGGGGTGAATGTGATATCCTGAATGATTAGAAGAATTGTTAAGCATGATGTTTAACTAATTACGATTATGTTAGAAGATAATCTTTAGAAAAAGGAATGAAATGAGTTATGGAAAAGAATAATTAGGTAATACCTAATTGAAATGGTATGAAGAAATGAGTTAAGGATGTAATTATGTAATGGTAATTCCGAGGACAGAATTCTTATAAGGGGGAAGAATGTGACAACCCGAAAAATTGAATTGTCCTAAAAATTAAGTTTTAGGAATTATTAATTAATAAAATAAATTTTTATAATTTATATTATGTGTTATGTATTTATTAGTCATTCTATAACCTAGGATGATTATAAAATGGGAGTATTCTGGCTAAGAGCTAGAATAAATGTGTAAGAAGACGAAAATAAAAAAAGTTTAAGGAAAGAAATTTTTTTGAGAAAAAGACGAAATAGACACTATTCATCCGAGGACTAACCTAGGTCATTTTGAGAGTTTCTTATGTCAGAATGACATTTTGTTTCAATATTTGACGGTAAAATGTCGTGTAAAGTCATATTAGCCGATAAAAGTTTTTCTCAAAAAAGTGCATAAATTAGATGAAATAAAAGTGATAAAAAGTATTATTATGTACTTTTTGATCGTTTAACTACGTTATGGAAAATGTGATAGAAAACACTATTCATCAAAAAATGTTTATCATTTTTTTCGATTTTTGAAGAACGAATAAAAGTTGATCTATAGAGGAAAGACGGAATATCTAAAAATGTTTAGATTTTGGAGAATGTAGTTTTTAAAATTGTCGGACGAATTTTGTAAGACGGAACAACGAAGCTTCCAAGATAAGCTTCGTGAATAGTAAGGAGGTGGGGGGGAAATGGTAGAAAGCCGTCAAATGACCAAAATGTCCCTAGCCTTGAAAATTTATATATACTAAGCTCATTCTCTTGGATTTGAAATCCAAGAGAAAGCTCATAGAGAGAGAGCAATAAGGAAGAGAAAGAGCTTGAAGGCTCGGATGGAAGAAGAAGAAGAAGAAGAAGAAGAAGAAGAAGAAGAAGAAGAAATAGAAAAGCTAGCAAAACGCCAGCTTTGTTAAGATGAAGAAGAATAATGAAGAAAGGTAATCCAAAACCTAACTTTAATCCAGTTTTTCTTTTTTCTTTGGCAAAATACAAAGCTTAATGAAAACGGAAGTAAAAGATGTAAAGAAATGATTTTCATATAATTTAATCAAAAGAAAATGAATTAGGAAGAATTTGAAGTTTAATTATAAATTTCTTTTAAAAACTTCTCATATGAAGTATGAATTGCTTGATGTTTTTAGACAATAAAGATGAATAATATTAATGATCCGGGGTAATAAGGAAGCATTAGTTATTTATAATATTAAATAACTAAATTCATAATCAAAATAATGATTAAAAATGAGAACGAACGAAGAACATGAAGAACGAACGAAGAACGCGAAGAACGTTGTTGATGGACACATTTAAAACCATCTAATTAGAGCTTTTTGTTGATGGAAAAGATTAAAACCATCATGTATAAGTTGGTTAATACATAATTAGTTAGGAAAAGTAGAATTGAAAGAAACATTCATGAAGAATGGATTTAAATTAGCTTATAACGAAGTTATGGAGAAATTTTGTAAAATACGAATGAAAAAGAGAAAGTAAGTTAATGAACCGTAATTAGTAAGGTTTCATAAGAATGTTGAAAAACATTGAAAACTTGAGTCGTGGATTAAAGAACTAACGAATTTCGAGTTCGGATTACCGAATTACGGACGAACGAACGAACGAAAAATGTTAATAACGTAAAATGAACGAACTTTGAAATTTAATCCAATGAAAATCCTCATTAACAAATTCAGAATGAAATTCTGTCTAGGGGAAATTCAAGTATATAATGAAAGCTAGAAAATGGCTTTGGAACTACCTTGTTCCTAGTTATAACGAATAAGATATGAAACCACAAAGTAGGTTGTTCAAACATGTGAAGAACTTAGAAAAAAAATTCAAAGTTCTAGGCCAGCACCTTGTCAATACCAAGATAAAGGGAATGAGGCAATCAGAGAACCGGGCCTCGGGAATAGTAAGGGGAACTAGTTCTGGGGAATAGTAAGGCCATGTGAGTGGCATTGCAGTGCCATCAAATGTAAGGGGAACTAGCGCCAGAGCGCCAGTGCAGGGTGATACCTAGAAATGAGCTTTTAACTGCTTAATTTTTGGGGGACGTGTACGAAATGATAATGAATGTAAATTTCATGTAATGTAACACTTAAAGAAGTGATTTAAGCCTTAAATAAAGGTTGAATGAAAGTTTAAAACACGAGTAATGTGAACACAAAGTACGTAAACGTTATCCGTAAACTGTATTCGCGTTGAGCAAACGTTTTTAGTATACATTGGTTGTATAACTTAGAAGTTGATGAGTGATATTAAAACATTGAGTATGATAATCAAGAATTGATTTGAAGATTATAAAATATAAACGCAAAGTGTGTAATTGGAATACAGGATCTCGTATTCGGAAATATGGTAGACTTTATTCGTATGGAATGAACATTTAAGATTACATGAAATGTAATGACTTGAACGTTGAACAAAGATGATAACATATAACATTTAAATGTTATAAAGTTATAACGAACGGTAGTGGAATTAATGAATGGTCCAAATTTGAGTCAGATAAAGAATGTTATAATAAAGTGTAAACGTAAAACGCTTAAACTGACGACGATGTTTAGCGTACGTGTAAAATAAACGTGATTAACCTACACACTGTGAATGGTTTGAACGTAAGATAATGAAGATTTATGATTAACATATAACGTTAAGAAGCCAATTTAATGATAATAACTCGATAAGTGTTCCGAGTTAAATTAACCAGACATTATAAGATATGAAATAGAGATAATGTAAAATGTTTAAAGGCTATGAACGCATAGTCTTAACATTAAATGTCGCTCTTGGCATACAAAAGATTTTCTGACTTAGATGATAAAGAATAATCCTGGGTATGACATTTATTTGTTAGAAAGCCATAAAGAATAATAATTGACATAACGAACATTACAGTTATAATGCTTTAGATAAGTTAAACTATGAAAAATGAAAGGTAATGTAAATTTATCATAAGAGATGATCATAAGAATGAAGACATCTATGTATGTCGTAACGCAGAAAGACGGTCAAGAAAGTTGGTTACGTTGACTTAAGCTATAGAACGTGAACTATAAGAAGTAAAGTGAAGTTAAACCAATGTGTATGTTATATATATTTGACTAACTGGTGTATGCTATTCCTTATGTGAAATATATGGATTACGAAGAATGGTATAGCGTAAGCAGTATGCAACATTTAAGGCAAGTATCCTAACTTCATTCATATTTAAAATGAATGCTAGTTTCTTAAACTTTCTCAGAAGTTTTACTTATCTGAAAATGTGTTATATTTGTCAAGGTGTTAGTATGCGTGAGGCCTTGTGCTGAAATTTTCACCATTTATGTGTTTTTGTAAGATGAACTGTTTTTTGATTGAATTGTTCAATGTGGAGAAGTTCAATTTATTCATGAACTATTAAAATTAAGTCTAAGCTAAGTATTTTAGCTACACAGAATGATAAGATGTTAGATGAATTAAGTCGATGTGAAAGACAGTGTAGACGAGATGAGAAACTAATTCATTTGTTTTTGGTGGGGAGCCATTCATCTTACTATACTGATTACTATTGAGAACTCGATGTGATAACCTCGATTTTCATAAATTTATAAATGAGAATTTAATAAATATAATTCTTATTATGAGATGTATATATTTTTGATTATGTGGTTTGGTGGGAATAAATTGAATATATATGAGATTTAATAGTTAGTAAATTTAAATTGAGTTGGGAATTATATTACGAAATAATATAATTTGATTATTAAGCCTTGAAAATGGAATTATTATGATTTAATCAAATAAATGAAGTGAGTAATTCACTTAATTTAAATAATGAATTAATGTAAATACAATTGTTTTAATAAAGTGGGAAGGTAATATATTACATATAAGAGTAATACATTTACGTTATGACTTAATATATTATATTTAGCCAAGTGAATGTAAATTGAGTATGAGAATGAGAAGAAAACCAATATATCTATAAATAAATATTGGTTAGAGATTAATTAATTAAATTAATATTTAAATTAAGATTAAAAGTGTAGATTAAATAAATTTTCTTGGGACAATTTATAGAAGGAAGGGATTGGTTGATTATGCATAAGAGTTGTATAATTTATTAAAATAATTAGAGGATTAAAATATTTTAAATATGTGGAAATTAAATGTACAATTTAATTTTATAGTAAACCAAGGTAAATCCAATTTGTAATTGGTTAAGTGGGTAAATAAATTGGATAATAAAATTATTAATATTTTGGGATGAGTGTTAGCTAAATAATTTAGAAATAAGAATTAAAGTGTGGTATATTGGAAAATTAAATAAAAAGAAGGAAATTTTATATAATAAAATGAAGATAAGTCAAAGGAGTTTATTTGAGGTCTAAGCCCAACATAGCCTAGACCTTTTGTTTTCTATAACAGTTGGGGCTTTTGGGTGTTTATCTGATACAAATTAGAACCACGTAGAATTTCATCAGTTTAGTTAGTCTATTTGCAAAACACAAAGAAGAAAATAGAGCAGAGAAGTGAGCTTAAGAAAGAAATTGAGAGATGAGAGGGTTTTTGTTCTTTGAAGAGGAGAAATTTTGAGAATCAAGAGGAAGAGGAAGAGGAAGAGGAAGAGTAAACAAAGATCTCCATTCAATTAACTAGGGCATAGAAGTATCAAAGGTAAATTCTAACGTTTTAGTTCTTATTTTCCAAAATTTGTTCTCTATAATTAAATTTTTGATGGTTTATTTCTTGAAAAATATAATATATATGTTAATTAGGATATATAATCTTTTCTAGGTCATCTTTAGTTTGAATTGAGTCAAGCAAATTCATGTTGTTGATGTTAAATAAGAGAAGTTTGGTTTTTGGCTTAATATGTGTGTTTTGGCCTATTTTGAGACTAAAATTGGCTATAAATTCATGGATATAATCTAAAATTTATGATAGATGTTGTTAGTGTTTTGAGAAATGAAGAAAAGCCAATTAGAATTAACTAAAATAGAGTTAAATCAAATTCGTGCTGAAGAATTATGCTAAAAATGTTAAAACATGAAAAACAGAGTATGAACATGAGTTTTGGGTCAAAATTTGGGTCATTTAATATTTTTATAAATTGGTGATTTTCTAGTATGTTGTAGTTCTATGAATTACGAATCCATAAAATAAAAAATGGACAAATTTAGTCATGTATAGCTCGAGTTATGAAGATTAGAAGAAGAAATGGTTAAAAATTCGCAACAACAACAAAATTTGGAAAATAATTGCATAGCATTATGCTAGTAAGTGCTGCAGCACTGCCCCCAAGGATATTTGGGGCGCTACAGAACTAGAATAATGTAAGGCAGGACTGTTTTGACCTCTTGTAGTAAAACGAACATAACATTTTCATACGAACTCCGATTGAGGTGATTCGAGATGATTTAGAAAAATGAGGAGGAGACCTACAACTGTCATTACAATTGTTTTTAAATTTGAGATCGTTAGTAGGGTCTAAAATGGAAATCTTTTGGACTGATGTGTATCTAGAGGCAATCGGAGGGCGTCAGGCATGCACGTATGCAAGTGAAATGCTTCTAACGATAAAAGTTGTTGTTCTAAGTTATAAAAATTGAATATTATGAAATATAATGATGTTTAACATTAATCAATGATGTATTAGACAAGTTATATAAACATGCTAAGCATATGTAGGAGAGGCGAATTGGGCTTGTGAAGAATGAACGTCGAAACACCGTGTCATGTGTTAATAAAAATTAAAAGTGTTTCAATTCAAATGAAATAAACTTTATAAGATATAAACTACTAAGGAGTCATAGCAAGACTTAAACACATAATTGGACAGTGTGTATTAAACCAAAAAGGGAGATAATTATGAAATATGAAGTAGAGTTAAATAATCAATTAACAAAGTACCATTATTGTGGTATGTATATGTACTTAATTGTGTAGGATCTTTGAAGGACAAGTTATCATAGCTTTACAAGGAACGTTTTTAAGGCAAGTCTTTTAGTTCCTTTATGTTCTGTGATTTTAAATCATGATGTTATACGAAATATTCTTAATTAGGCTAAAGATTATGTTATTCTTTATGAGCAATGAAAGTCAATATATGACTAAATTGATTGGATTTTGGTACCCAATATAGATATGATACATGATGTGAACTAATACTGTTTAAAGTATCAATGCATGTACAATATGAATGTTAGAATGATTATGAGATGTATGTTAAGCATGTTATTATGTGTTACGTATTGCATGAAAAATATTAGATTTGTTGGGCTTCCGAGCTCATTCTTGCATAAAATAACCATTTTGCAGGATAAAGATACAATAACATATTGTTAGTCATTTAAATGGTAATGTTTAGAAGGCATGCAATGAAATAAACTTGCTTTATCAAGAATGTATTTAGAATTGTGTTAAAGATCTACAATATTTTTAGTTGGCTGAAGTTATTATTTTGAATTATGTTTGTAGTAATGAAAAATGTACTTAATAGAAGTTTATGATATTTAGCTCTCGTAGAGTTGTAAAGTTGTACTATCTGATTTATATACATATGATACCAAATTGAGATGTATAATGAAGCAAATCATAAAACAAATTTTATTCACAGATATGTGATTGATAAAGGTTGTGATTCAGGGAAGCTAAAAGAAGAAGATAGAAGAGTTTGAAATATTCCGCATTTTTATTAAGTTTAACATCAAATAAAATGTAAAGTTAAAATAAAGATGTATTGTTAACGACCAATGTGACGCCCCCAAATCTGGGTTCCCTAACCTCGGTTTGGTGCTCACGATCCCTCATACATATATCATCTAACTACCCATTCATTTATGAATTACATCATTCATTACGTGCTTTAATAAAAACATATCTTAAAATAACATTATAACAATATCCCAGGTTATCTAACCTTAACATAACTTACATACCTTTAAATATTCAAAAAGGTTTACATATAGTAACATAATAATTAAAGTTTATAATAACTACTCCTAAACTTTGCCTTTGTACTTGTCTTTCTCTGACCCTCCTGCTACCTCGTCCTTAGCTGAAATATTTTATTTAAGCAAGGGTGAGCAAAGAATTTTCTCCTCACGTTAAAGCATTCAATAAGATATATGAATTAGGAATATAAGAGTCTAGCTTCTATAGAACTTCAACAATGTTCAAAGGACTTTGAAGTTGCTGAATAAATCATTTCTCAATAACAAGACTTTCTTAAAATATATACTGAATAACCATTCAATGATGAAATAATAAGACTCTTTCAAATTTCAATAATATTCAATTATTTATCAAGAGATAATACTACTGTAATAATAAAGTGGGATATTCCTAAATTTCATGTCGAGTGATCACAATTGGATCATGAACTAATATAGGAATTATCATTTATTTAATACTGAATTACCTCAAGTATTACCTCAAGTATTTTGGATAAATTAAATTATAAATCTTCAAAAATGTATCCTTTTCTTTCTTTTAATTGAATTCTTATATCATTGTCATCATCCTCAAGCTTATATTAATTGTTATGAAAGTCATCTTTGGCCGTAGAGTATAAATTGGACTTGGTATGATTATGACCAGGGATTATTCGGTATAATCATAACCGTAATGTTACGAATGATGTGGTAAAAGTCCTCATTGGCCCGTAGTGCATTGATGGATAGTTGTTGGCATGATCATGACCGTTGATGAAAAAACGAATATCTTTGGCCCGTAGTGCATGGATAATTTGTGGTCGTGATACTAATGAATATTATTGGCCGTAGTGCAGGGGTGATTCGATGATGTGGATTATTTATTAAGCTGAGTCTCAATGATAAAATTGATGATAAACTTTTTAAATCATAGAAGATAGTAGATTTCATGCTCTACTTGACTCTTTTAATAGATTATTTGTTCCGCTGCAGTTAAACTTGATGTCTATTGTATTTTATCAGTTTAACACTGTTGAAGGCTAACGATAATTTATTTTGCACTATCTTAGTCATAATATTTACGAGGCTAATTGAGCTCACCCTTTGCTTTCATTGTTCTCTTCAGGAAATGAGAATATAGCTGGGACTAGTCGGAGAACGGAGTGACGGTCCAGATATTTGCGTTAGTAGTTCTCACTATCCTGTGAAATAATGTGATAATAAATGTTTTGAGGACTTATTTTGAGTTTGAATACTGTCTAGAAGACAAGATTTGAATTAAAACTCACAGCTCATGTTGTATATTTAAGTTTGTATTTGTATTCTATACCATGTATTTGGCGACTCAGAATGGGTGATGTATACTTGTTTTGGGGGCGTCACAGTTGGTATCAAAGCTTAGGGATATGATTCCTAGCTAAGATGTGAGACTAGAACTAGTAGGGAGAGATGGGTAATTCCTTCGCTAGTATGACCTACCTAAGTTTATTTGTTATTTAATTGGTCGATCAAAATGTAGGGATAATATGTGGTGTGTCAATTAACCCTTGTTTTGTGGCAGTATTTGAAAATGACATCCGAGAATGTTGAGAATAGCAATGGAGCACAGGAGACCGTTGAGTCACCACAAATCAATACCTAGGATAATGTGCAACAGAAAGACAATAATCCTCAGGTAAACAACAACACCGATCAAATAATGAACGATGGGATGTTCAGAGGCTTTATGCAATTCATGCAACATCAGGGGAGAGTGGCTCCTGTCCAAAATGCAGGTGGAAACAATGGCAACTCTCGGATGGTCACCGCTAAGCAGTTCAAGGACCTGAGACCACCGGAGTTTTTGGGATAGACAAAACCACTTAAGGCGGAGACGTGGATAAAGTAGATCACCAAGATATTTGATGTCTTAGGATGCTACGAGGAGGAAAAGGTTCCCTTTGCCACCTTCATGTTGTGAGGAGAGGCAGATTACTGGTGAAAATCTGTAAAGCGTACCCATCTTGCAACACTCAAAATATCTTGGGAGAAGTTCCAAGAACAGTTCAACGACAAGTACTTTTCCAAAAGTATTTGTCACATGAAAGAGATAGAGTTCATCAAGCTAGAGCAAAACAATATGATCGTGTCACAGTACGAAGCTAAGTTTGCTGAGTTGTCACGATTTGCATCCCACTTAGTTGATAATGAGGAGAGAATGACGCGGATGTTTCTAAGACGTTTGAAACCCGAGATACATCAATACCTTATCTCTCACAAACTGTGTTTGTATTTAGATGTTGTAAATAGGGCTCAGTTATTGGAGCGCGATATTGAGATAACCCAACCATGTGAGAGCAACCGGAAAAATGATAATACCAGTAGTAGCAATCATCGAAGCGGTGACAAAAAAATGTGGAGGGAATCAACATGCCATAAATGGTAACCACTTTGGTGGTAACCATGGCCAAGACAATAAAAGTGGACATTTCAAGAAGAGGAGATTTAATAATGATGGAAAGACGTCATCACCAACACTCGTTGTTAAGGAAGGAGAACGGCCACCTATCATATGCTTCAAATGCGGAGGGGAGGGACACATTAGTCCAAACTATGCACAGCAGTCCAAAACATGTTACAATTATAGAAGAGAAAGTCACCTAGCTAGATTTTGTCATGCAGGGAAGCCAAGTCCACTTGGAATGGTGACACCAAATGCCATCCCAAACAAGTCAAAACCAGTGGTTCAAGGGAGAGCATTTGTTGTGACCTCCCAGAAAGTAAGGAACCCGAACGAGGTCAACACGGATAAGTTTATCATAAACTCTAGCGAAGTATATACCTTATTTGATACCGGTTCTACCGATTCTTTTATTTCTCCTACTTTCGCTCAACGTTTAAATTTGACCCCGGAGAAATTAGACTTTGACTTATCTGTTGAAACTTCGTTGGTAGAAACCTTCATTACATCCACCGTTTATAAGTATTGTTTGGTTCAAATCGGTACCCTCACATTACCTGTCGATCTTATTTCCTTAAAAATACTTGCGTTTGACGTAATTCTAGGGATTGATTGGTTAACTACTCGTCATGCAAAAATTGATTGTATTCATAAGGTTGTTAGCTTTCATATTCCTAACCAACCTATTATGCGAATTCAAGAAATGAAACCATTAAAATCAATCAGTGTCACCTCAAGCCATAAAGCTATTCGTTTATTGAAAAACGGATGTCAAGCTTTCTTAGCTCATGTCACGGATTTAAACAAAAATACGTCAGTTCTGAATGATATTTCTATTGTTAATAAATTTCCTGACGTATTCCCTGAAGAACTTCCTGGCCTACCCCCAGAGCATGAAATTAAATTTTGTATCAACCTTGAACCCGGTACAAAACCCATTTTTAAAGCCCCATATCGAATGGCTTCTATTGATCTTTAGGAGTTAAAGACCCAACTACAGGAATTGTTAGACATCGGTTTCATTCGTCCTAGTACGTCTCCATGAAGTACTCCTGTTATATTCGTGAAGAAGAAAGATGGGTATGCGACTTTGTATTGATTATCAGGAGTTGAACCATGTTACTATCAAAAATAGGTACACGTTGCGTCGTATTGATGACCTGTTTAACAAGTTGCAAGGCACCAAATTATTTTCAAAGATCGATCTTCATTCTGGATATCATAAATTAAAGATTAAAATCGATGACATTCCAAAGACTGCTTTCAGAACGGTATGGACATTACGAATTTCTAGTCATGTCCTTTGGATTAACTAATGCTCTTGTTGCCTTCATGGATATGATGAACTGAGTATTTAAGGAATATTTGGATCACTTTGTGGTCGTCTTTATTGATGACATCCTCATTTACTCCAAAAGTCGTGAAGATCATGAGCAACACTTGAGGCTGATACTCCAAAAGCTTCGTGAAAACAAGATTTATGCCAAGTTAAAGAAATGCGAGTTCTGGCTTGAGGAAGTAGCATTCCTTGGGCACGTGATATCAAGTCACAGAATATCTGTTGACCCAGTGAAGATTGAAGCAGTACAAAGCTGGGAGAAACCTAAATCATTGAACGAAGTACATAGCTTTCTCGGCTTAGCTGGTTATTATCGGATATTCATAGAAGAATTTTCTCGAATTGCTACTCCATTAACTCAGTTGAATCAGAGAGATACAAAATTCGGTTTGAGGGAGGAATATGAGAAGAGTTTTCAAGAACCCAAGAGAAGACTCATTTTAGCACCTGTTCTGACAATACCATCTGGCTCGGAGGGATTTGTCATCTACAGTGATGCTTTGGGCAAAGAGTTAGGATTTGTTCTCATGCAACATGGGAAAGTCATAGCCTATGCCTCTTGACAACTCAAAGAATATGAGAGGAATTATCCTACTCATGATCTAGAGTTAGCAGCTATTGTCTTTGCACTTAAAATTTGGAGGCATTACCTGTATGAAGAGAAGGTGGAGATCTATATAGATCATAAAAGCCTCAAATATTTCTTCACTCAAAGGGAACTCAACATGCGGCAACGACGTTGGCTTGAACTGTTGAAAGATTATGATCATACCATTCAATACCATCCTAGAAAAGCGAATGTAGTAGTTGACACATTGAGTAGAAGATCATATGTGGGTACATGTGCGATATTGTCAATGCAAAGGCCCATTTTGTATATCTTACAAAGGATGGAGATAGAGTTAAAAACTCCAAGGACCCACGTGATGATGGCAAACATACGAGTAGAATCGACTTTAATCGATAAAGTGAAAGTTGTTCAAGTTAAAGACCTGGAGCTGATGCGTATGAGGGAGAAAGTGCAAGAAGGTGCTATTCTGGAAGCAAGAATCGATGAAGAAGGAATATTACGAGTCAACTCTAGACCTTGTGTTCCTAACGACCCTGATTTAAAGTGTAAAATCATGATATAGGTGCACAACACACCGTTTGCAATCCATCCTGGGAGTACCAAAATGTATCATGATCTTCGACATATATTTTGTTGGAGCAATTTGAAGAGAGAGATAGCGGAGTTTATCTCAAGGTGTTTAACTTGTCAACTAGTCAAGGCGGAGCATCAAGTGCCAAAAGGTCCATTGCAACCACTTGAAATTCTAGAATGGAAGTGGGAGCACATTACCATGGATTTCGTTACTGGTCTTCCCAAGGTTTCTCAAGAAATTGATGCAATTTGGGTCATTGTGGATAGATTGACCAAGTCTGCTCATTTCTTACCTATACAAAAAACTTATACACTTGAACGTCTTTCTCATATATACATAAATAAGATCGTAAGATCGCATGGTATGCCAGTATCCATAGTTTTTGATCAAGACCCAAGATTAACTTCAAGATTTTGGGTTAGTTTGCAAAAAGCTATGGGCACAGATTTATGATTTAGTTTGGCATATCATCCTTAAATGGACGGGTAGTCGGAGAGGACTATTCAAACTCTTGAAGATCTATTAAGACTTTGTGTCCTTGACATTAAAGGAAGTTGGGACAAGTTCTTTCCATTAGTGGAATTCTCCTATAACAACAGTTATCAAGCAAGTATTAGCATGGCTCCATTCAAGGCGTTGTATGGACGCAGGTGTTGTTCTCCAGTATGCTGGGATGAGGTGGGTGAAACAACGTTATTGGGACTGGAATTGGTATGTATGACTACGCAGAAGATTCAAATGATCCGATAACGTATAAAAACCTCACAAGATCGACAAAAGAGTTATGCTGATCTTCATCGGAAGGACGTGGAATTCAATGTTGGAGAACATGTGTTGTTACGTGTTGCTCCATGGAAGGGAGTTATGAGATTTGGAAAGTGAGGAAAGCTCAATCCTCGATTCATTGGCCGATTTAAAATCCTTAACCGAGTAGGAACTATAGCATATAGACTCGCTTTACTGCCAAGTATGTCTCGTGTTCATAACATTTTTCACATATCCATGTTACGTAAATATGTGGAAGACCCGAACCACATTATTGAGTTAGAACCGGATGAAATAGCGGAAGATTTAACGTATGAAGAGATTCTTGTTAAAATCTTTGATAAGAAGGAACATATTCTACGCTCCAAGGTTATACCTCAAGTCAAAGTTTTGTGGAGAAACCACGATGTTGAGGAAATGACATGGGAGTTAGAATCTGAAATGAAATCAATGTATCCTCACCTCTTCGACATACCAGGTACGTACCCTAATTTCGAGGACAAAATTTCATAAGAAGGGGAGGTTGTAAGACCCCAATTTTTATGAATAAAGATAAATTTTCTATAAATATCATTTTTGAATATTAAAGAGTGAATTTAATATAATGTTATAGTTGTGGGTAATATTTATAAGTTTGCAAAGTACGTAAGTTGTTATATTATATTCGATTGATCGGGGAATATTCGTTTTAACGGGGAATATTCGTACGACAACACAATCATTGGTGGACCCCACAATGGAATTATTGTCGGATTGAGAAAACGACAAAAATATCTTTTTATAAAAATAACAGCGAAAGTTTACCGTTAACTGTTGAAATACCCGGTGTTAAAAGTACAGTAATAAGCGTGGTTGCATAGTAGCACACGGTATTAATTATTGATTCTTACGTGAGAAGTTACTCAGTTATACTCAATTATTGCTATTGTAATTGCTACATAGTATCTCACGTTATTTGATTCAATTATTGTCGATATTTTATGTATTATTAGAATCAATAATTGAGACGATACAGTTATTCATATTATTATTTGCAATATTGATGATGTCTAGAAAGTTCTGTCGATGAGAGGTTTGGTCACCTAATTGCGCGCCAATAGGAAAAAATCCTTATCGAAAAACTCCATCTTTCCTGAGAATGATCTAGTTGTTAATATTGCGAGTTATAATAATAATAAATAAATATTGTTAAAAATATTGAGGGAATTTTTATGAAGTATTTGATGTAAATGTTGCTTATTTTATGGACCCCCATTTACCAATTTTTCAAAATAATCGGTAGAAAATTATTTAATATAATAAAGGTGGGGCCACATGTGGGACCAACGGAAGAATAATGATTTGGGGGGGGGGGGATTGCAAGATTACGGGGAGTAATATTATTGTATATTATATATATATATATATATATATATATTATAATAAGTTTTGTTTTATATGAAAAATAGAATATATTATATTTTATTATGCATAATGTTTGTATAGTAAACTATAAAAAAATTTAAGACGAATTGTTGAATCCATGAATTCCCCACTGTGCACACGTGATTTTTTAAATTCAAATAGTATCATTTCCATTCTACTATAAATAGGATGCTTACTTAGAATTGAAAATCACACCAGAATCAGAGAATTCTTCTTCTATAATATTGAGCATATTTCTTTAGAGTTTAAGAAAGCTTTGACGGTAAAAAACATTTCAAGTTTTATTCAAGAATATCCCCACTATACCAGTTGGAATACTCTTCTTTTCAAGGTAAGGGATGTTATTTTTGTTCAATACTCGTAAGAAATAATATTTTCTTCCATACTCTATAGAATGTAAGTAATATTATTTTGTTTCAGATTTCGAATTCTACACTCATTTTGTTAAAGTTTTGGCTTCTATACTCCATGAAATTAGTATAATATCCTTAATATTTGCGCTTCATCCTGTATCTTTTCATGGAAATATTATTCTAAGCATTCTTGATAAGTTTTAACTTTTTCATGTTGGAGTACTATTCACGTGATTACTATTCCTAAAATTAATATTCACGTGGTACTATTCACTCGGTTACTATGCACCCGAAGTACTATTCATGACAAAAATTGATTCATTTTCAGTCCAAATCATTTTTGATACAATATTATTCTTGAATTTTACTCCACAAAGCAGTATCATGTTGACAATTTGGACATTATTGAATTCGGGATAAATTAAATTATAAATCTTTAAAAATTTATCATTTGCTTTCTTTTAATTGAATTCTTATATCATTGTCATCATCATCATGCTTATATTAATTGTTATGAAAGTCATATGTGGCCGTAGTGCATAGATGGACTTGGTATGATTATGACCAGGGATTATTCGGTATAATTAAGACCATAATGTTACAAATGATGTGGTAAAAATCTTCATTGGCCCATAGTGCATTGATGGACAGTTGTTGACATGATCATGACCATTGATTAAAACATGAATGTCATTGGCCTGTACTGCATGGATAATTTGTGGTCTTGATACTAACGAATATCATTTGCCATAGTGTAGGGGTGATTCGATGATGTGGATTATTTATTAAGCTGAGTCTTAGCAATAAAATTGATGATAAACTTTTTAAATCATAGAAGATAGTAGATTTCATCCTCTACTTGACTCTTCTAATGGATTGCTTGTTCCGCTGCAGTTAAACTTGATGTCTATTGTATTTTATCAGTTTAACACTATTGAAGGCTAACGATAATTTATTCTGCATTATCTTAGTCGTAATATTTCTTACTGGGCTAGTTGAGCTCACCATTTGCTTTCATTGTTCTCTTCAGGAAATGAGAATATAGCTGGGACTAGTCGGGAAATGGAGTGACGGTCCAGATATTTGCATTAGTAGTCCTCACTATTCTGTGAAATAGTGTGATAATAAATGTATTGAGGACTTATTTTGAGTTTGAATACTGTCTAGAAGACAATATTTGTATTAAAACTCACAGCTCATGTTGTGTATTTAAGAATAATGTGAGTAATTCACTTAATTTAAATAGTGAATTAATATAATTGTTTTAATAAAATGAGAAGGTAATATATTGCATAAAAATGTACTATGTTAATGAATTATGATAGTGAATTTCGTAAATAGTAAAATATTTATTAAATAGAATAAATATTTTAGTTAAAATATTTATGGAATAAAATGGATATTCATGAGAAAATTATTAGAGAATAATTTATTTAAATACGATAATATTGATTACATGATTTTATAATCAGTGCGTACTTTATTACGCTAATGGAATGGAAATATTCTAATTTAATTAAATAATTAAATTAGAGGATTAATAATTTTTTAAACAAATTATAACTATATTAGCTAATTAAATATTATGTTGGGTAAATAAAGATTATAATTTAATTGGGTAATGTGTGACATGAGTACTATAGGATAAGAGAATTATAAAAATAAAATAGAAAGGATTTTAAAGTGTGTCAACCAAACAAGGTCTTATGACCTTTGGAATATTGTAACTGCTGAGACCCTTAATTTATTTGAGCATAAATCATTTGTCAGTTTTTATGTTACACATTATTTTGCTAAGTCTAAATAACAGAGAGAAAGGAGAGCCTTATAGAGGGTTTGAGAGATAAAGAAATTTTCTGTGAATTAAGAAGAGAAATCTTTGAGAATCAAGAGGGAAGAAGATGTGTAATCAAGGTTTCCTAATCATCTTCTAACCAATTTAAAGAAGAAATCAAAGGTAACAACTTGGTTGTAAAATTTATTTTATGTTCTTTATATATACTTCTCTGTAAATGGATTTTGGTAGAGGATTTGCTATTAATAGATGTGTATAATTTGTTATATGTAATCTATAACAGATTTTCATGTAATCAAATTCGTGGAAACAAGTGTTAGAAGAAGAACTTTGGTTTATGACTTAGTATATGTATTTTGGGTCAATTTTAAGGCTTAATATGATGGTTAGATCATGCATATAATCTGAAAATTGATAATAGTTGTGATTAGTACGCTGAAAAATGAAAAGAACACAAGTTGAATGAATCAATTTGGTTAAGAAACGAATTCGTAGTGAATGAATTCGCTAAACATGTTAAAACATTAAAGTTTAGTATGAACATGAGTTTTGGGTCAAGATTTAGGTTAGTTTGTGTTTCTATAAATTGTTATAATTCTAGTATGTTATAGTTCTATGAATTACGAATCCATAGAATCAAAAATGGACTAATTTGGATGTGTGTAACTAAAGTTATGAATATTAGTAGGAGAAAAGAGTCAAAAATCGCAAGAACAGCGAACTTAAAGTCCCGTTTCTGCTAACGGGCGCAGCTACGCTGTGCCCTAAGTCATTTGGGGAACATCTACTCTCTAGGGCGCAGCTGCACTGTGCCCAAGGCTTAATTGTGTGCAGCTGCGCCCAAAGTGTGTCAGGTGTAACTATTTTGACCTATTTTAGTAAAATAAGTATAACGTTTTCATACAAACTCCGATTGAGGCAATTCAAGATGATCCGAAATGAGGACGAATAGACCTACAACTTTTATGTTTTACATTATTTAATTTGTGGTCGGGAACAGATGTCAAAATGGTCATCTTTAGGACTGTTATGTTTACGGGGACAATCGGAGGGCGTCACGCATGCTCGTATGCAAGTGTAGTGCTTCTGACAATAAAAGATGTTGTTCTAAGTTATAAAACATGAATTTTAGTAAACATAATGATGCTTAACATTAATAAATGGTGTATTAGATCAATTGTATAAGCATACTAAGCATACATAAGAGAAACAAATCGGGCGTTTAATGAACGTAAAAAATGTTTCGAGTCAAATGAAATGAATATTATAAGATATGAAATGGGTTTAATATAAACCCAATAATGATTCCTAGTAAGACTTAAACACTTGAATGAACTAAGTATGAAATATAGTGAGATATAAGTCAAAAGTTAACACAATAAAATTGAACATTATGTATTGATAATAGGAAGGGTTATGAGATGTAGAGTAAAGTTTACATTAAAACTACTATGCGTTGTTATGTGACTAATAGTTGATGTGTATGATTATATAATTATGTAGGGCACGTGAAGTGCAGATAACTATAAGCTTTTAAATTGTTATTGGTAAACAACGATCAAGGCAAGTCTTTCAGTTCCTATTTGCTATGTGAACTTGATGATTAACTATTTTAAATCTTTATTGCAAAGAGCATGATGTGTTATATATATATGTTGAAAGTATGTAGTGTTAAAGTTAATTTATGACTACGTTGATTGTATAAAGCATGCTGATTGAGTAAGGAACTCAATCTTTATACTTTTTATATGAACTGTAGCATGTATGTTATGTTAGACCAATGTTTATGAGATATATGTTGAGCATGTTATTACGTGTTATGTGATATATGAAAACTGTTAGATTTTGTTGGGCTGTCGAGCTCAACCTTGCAAATTATAAGACCCCAACTTATTATAAATAAAATTAAATTTCCTCTATTCATTATCTTGAAATAATAAGGAGTTAATTTGATATAATGCTTTGGTTATGGGTGAAATGTGCAAATTTTGCAAAATAAGCAAGTGCTTATAAAATATTTATTTTTGTCGGGGAATATTCATTTGGTCATGGAATATTCTTCTTGTCGGGGAATATTCGTATGACGGTCCAGCCATTTGTGGGCCCCATAATAGAATAACTGTCGGATGAAGAAAATGACAAGTTTGAGTTTTTATAAATAACGACGTAGTTTTTACCGTTAACACTGTTGGAATACCCACTAGTTAAAATACTGAATCGGCGTGGTCGCACAAAGAAAGCACACCAGTATCGCATGAAGATTTTCAATTAATGATTCTTACGTGAGAAGGCACTACTCAATAATTTTTATAGGGGATAAATAAGGTTTTGGTCATTGTACTGGGGTCCGATTTTCATTGTGGTTACCGAAACTTTTTTTGTTACAATCGAATAACTGTACTTTCAAAAATTTCCAAAATGGTCACTCTGGTCAATTTTCCGTCAAAAAAGCGTTAGAATCTTGGTTGTGTGAGTTGACTTGACTTTTTCACGACGTGGAACACGTAAAAGACAAACAGACGGATTATTATAAGACAAATGATTAAAACTATTAACTACTTCACCTAAACAATTCCAAAACTAATAATAATAATAATACTAATAATTTCAAAATAATAATAATAAAAAATGTTAATTTTAAAAATTTAAAAAGTTAATTTTCTAAAAAAATTAAAAGCGTTACTTTTCTAAAAAATTAAAAAACGTTACTTTTCTAGAAAAATTGAAAACGTTATTTTCTAAAAAAATTTAAAAAACGTTAAATCTCTAAAAAAAAATTAATAAACGTTAATTTTCTAAAAAAATTTAAAATTTTCTGCTTTTATAAAAATTAACATTTTTTAAAAAAAAAGTCTTTTTAAAAAATATTAGTTTGGTTTAAAAACAAATTAACGTTTTTTAAAAATTAAAAAATCTTTTTATAAAAATTAACGTTTTTTAGAAAAAGTATTTTTTTTAAAAATAGAATTTTAAAAAGCAGTTTCAAATTAAAAAATTACATTTTAAAAATTTTAAAACATTAATTTTTAAAACAGTTTAAAAACATTAATTTTTAAAAAAAGCAGTTTAAAAACATTAATTTTTAAAAATAGTTTAAAACGTTAATTTTTAAAAAATAGTTTAAAAACGTTAATTTTTAAAAAGCAGTTTAAAAACATTAATTTTTTAAAAAAATTTTTAATTAATTTGATTAAACATTAATTTTTTTAAAAGCAGTTTAAAAAAAATTAAAATAGAATTTTTTAATTTTTAAAAAACGTTAATTTTTTTAATAAATTTTTAAAAACAGTTTCAAAACATTAATTTTAAAAAAATTAATAAATTTTTAAAAATGTTAAATTTTAAAATTAGTTTAAAAACGTTAATTTTTTTAAAATTTTTAAATGTAATTTTTTAATTTTAAACTGCTTTTTAAAATTCAATTTTTTAAAAAGTCTGCTTTTTTAAAAAACGTTAATTTTTATAAAACAGTAATTTTTTTAATTTTTTTAGAAAAGTAACATTTTTTAAATTTTTTAGAAAATTAACGCTTTTTAAATTTTTTTAAAATTAACGCTTTTTTTAATTTTTAAAATTAACATTTTTTTTATTATTATTATTTTGAAATTATTATTATTATTATTATTATTATTATTATTATTATTAGTTTTGGAATTGTTTAGGTGAATTAGTTAATGGTTTTGGTCATTTGTGCTATAATAATCCGCTAATTTGTCTTTTTTTTGTTCCACGTCAGCAAAAAAGTCAAGTCAACTTGCACAACAAGATTCCTAACGCTTTTTAGGACGAAAAAATCGCATTTGAGTGACTATTTTGTAAATTTTTGAAAGTACGCTTATTCGATTGTGAATAAAAAAAAGTTTCAGAATCATAATGAAAAACCTAATTCTCAAAGAAATGACCAAAACCTTATTTATCCCATTTTTATAGTAATTACTGTTCAATATTTATTTTATTGATTCAATAATTGCTGCATTGATATGTTATATTATTGGTGTTTCAATAATTATCACTGCACAGTATTTACCATTATCAGATCAATATATCATATTATTTGAATAATATAATTAGATAGCATTATTGGCAATATCTAAGGAAGTTCTGTCTAGGAAAGGGGTTTGGTCACCTAATTGCGTGCCAATAAGGAGAAATTCTTATCAGAAAACCCCCTCTTTTCTGGGAACGACCTCGTTGTCATTATTGTGATTCTGTAAGATTATTTGTGAATAATTAATTATTAATTTATATGATAAAGAAATATTTATTTTATGTGGATATAAATGTAGGAATTAATGTTAAGGTATTTTATTAGTATTGAATAGAGAAGTTTTTAGAAAAGTGACAATTGTTGAAAATTGAAATTTTATCTATATTAATATATTACATTATAAGTGTATAATGTGATAATATAATAATATAATAATAGTGATATTTTTACAATGAATGTGTGATATATGAGTAATTGAGGAGGAAGAGTATTTTTGTTATAATAAATGCTAAAAACATGTTAAACATGTTGGTGGACCACATTTTTGATTGAAATTTGATTATAGCATGCAAAATCGTCTGTATGTGGATTTCGATAAATTTCTGCCTAGAATTTGGAAAAACTTAAAGCTACAAAGTTGTAGAGTATTAAATTTTCTATAGAATGGACATAAGATTCGAATTTTTCTGATAAAATGGCTATTTATTATAAATTATTGAAGTTCCGGAATATTGGGTCTGAATTGATTTTGTTATAAAAAATGTTTAAAACATGTTTTTCAAGTTGGTGGGCCCCACTTGCATGTGTATAATTTTGAATTCAGAATTTAAAGTGTGCGTATGATTTTTTTTGACTAAAAGACAATTTGCACCCCAAACTTCACTTTCTATTTACGTTTGCATCCCAAACTTAAAAAGGTGTCTAAGTACACCCCAAACTTCATTATACATAACAACACGCACACTTTCTTCACTTAACCGGTTAAAAGTGTCCGGCTAAGGCGGCAACACATGTTTGGGGTGCAAATTGTCTTTTAATCTTAAAAATTGGCAAAAATAATTAATTTTAAATAAAATAAAATAATTTTAAATATAAGAATTTTTAAAAACAAAATTTTAAAATAGTTACCATACAATTTAAAAACAAAAATAGAATTTTGAGTAAATTCTGTTTTTAGAATTTTAAAATTTCAAAAACAGTTTTTATAAAATATAATTTTTTAAAACAGAATATTAAAAACAGAATTCTATTTTAAATGCTTATGTATGTGGGTCGTTGGACCACATGACAAGAAATTGCCCAAAGAAGGAATCAGAGGAAAGTAAAGGTATTAGTAGTGGTAAGTTAGCCATGATGCGGTTGCATCAGCAGATTTAATAGCAGGTATCATTCCAGTCAATACCATGAATGCTTATGTGCTGTTTGATTGGAGTGTTATTTTTTTTTTAAAAAGTGTGCTAAATGATTAAGTTCATTCCCGAAAGGGATTATAAATACCTTTATATGTTAAAGTAGGGAATGGGGAAATAACTTTCGTTGATTATATTCGTGGAAATAGTTTCATGAATAAGAAATGTAAGCAAGTATCGGTAGATAAGTACCAATAAAGTTAATAGAATTTGAAGTAATTCTCGATATGAATGAGTTGATTAACTATAAAACTTTAATAAATGGTTAGAATTAAAGTATGAATCTTCGGCTTTCTAAAAAAACCCAAGGTAGTATTTTACGGTAATAAATCACCGAGGCGCTCTTGTTGTCTAAACATGACGCAATCTAGAAGGATGTTAAAATAAGTTTAGGTTATGGTACAATCGTAATCTTTGATGGTTGACATATAGGAGCTGGGCTAAATAATTCCTTCAGAGAGCGAAGATATATACGAAACTGGTAACCGATCTAACTCACTGTGATGGCAGTGTAGATGAGACGGGAACTTGTTTGTTGGTTGTTTGGGGGAAACCACTCAGAGTACCATATGGACTACTAGCAGAGGAGCGATATGTTCTGAATCCTAGAGAAGTAATAAAAAGAAGAAAAGAATGTAAATCATCGAAGATGATGAGCATATTAAGTAAGACATCTTCGTATGTCATGCAGCTGTAAGCTGGTAATGAAAGTAGGTCGCGTAAACTTAGGTCAAAAGAACGTGAACCCTAAGAAGTAAAGTTAAACAAACAAATATGTAAGTCAAATATATGACTATTTGGTTAGTAGTTAAGAATAAATACCCATTGCCCAGGATCGATGATCTATTTTGATCAGTTGAAAGGGGCAAAGAATTTTTTTTTAAAAGATATAGTTGTGTAAGGGGTATCGTTGGTTAAAAGTAATGAAGGACGAGGTACCTAAGATGATATTCAGAACTCGCTATGGTTATTACGAGTTATGGTTATGTCATATAGGTTGACTGATGTACTGAAGTTAGAATTTTCGTAGGGGGAGCTGAGTAAGTCGGTGGAAAATTGATAGGTACCCTTGTAAGGTGCTATGTTTGAAAGTACCATTAGCGTCACAGGTTGTTGGAATGGGAAGTGAGAAAAATAGTTTTTAGGAACTAAAAAGGGATGTTAAGTGAGGTACCTGTATTGTCTTTATCAGATGATACGAGGAATTTTGTAGTGTATCTCGTTATTTCGCATGGATGACGAGATTGCGTGCTCATATAGCATGGCAAGGTCATTATGTATGCATCACACTAGTTAAGGGATTATGAGAAGGTCTATCCTACTTATGATCTATAATTGGCAGCTGTAATTTTCGAATTAAAAATCTAAAGATAGTATTGATACAAGGAGAAAGGTAAGATATAGACGGACTCTAAGAGTCTGAAATATATCTTCACACAGAAGGAGTGAATATGCAGTAGAGAAGGACTCAAAGTGAGTTAATAACAAAGATGGCGAGAACGGAGTTAGAAGTTAAATTATGGAATGAAGTAGTAGAAATGTTATTCATAACGTAGACTCAATCCACGATAATGAAACGAGTTAATTAAGTACAATTAGGTAACTAGGATTGCAAGCAAATAAAGAAGAGGATGCAGGATAAAGAGAAGATCATATATCATCTCGTTTTGAAGGAGGAATTTGAGTTTCAGATAATTTCGAGTTAAAAGAAGGACTAATAAAAAGGAAGATAGCGTAATGTGTGAGTAAAGGTTTAACTTCCAACTCAGATTATTGATAGGAAGTGACAAGTCATGTGAATTAAGATAATACCTTAGGAAAAGGTGAAATGGAGAAACCACAACGCCGAAGAAGCATTGTGGGAATTTGAAATTAAAATGATGAAATTTTTTTGCTCAATGGTAGATGTAGTGTTAGCGAGATTATGGGGACATAATCCTTATAAGGGAGGAAGAGTGTAACGCCCCAAAAAATTTGGATTTTTGAGAATTATATTTTTTATTTAATTATGGGGATTACATGAATTTAATTAATTATTAATGGGAGTAAGCTAACTGAAGATCGTTCTATGACCTAGATATGTCAGAACGTCGTAGTATTTTGGCTACGTGATATAATTAAAGTGTTTGAATTCCAAGACGAAAATAAAAACATTCTGAGAAATTTTCTGAAAAATACTATTCACGTATTTCTGCTCAGGAATTATTTTTGAACTTCCGAGAAATACGTAATGATAAAATATCGAGGCAAGATGGAATATCCAATAATATTTCAGTTATGGCAAACGCAGTTTTTCGCCTGCGGACTTAAAACCTAATGATTAGGAAAAATGATTTCCGAGAAAGAAATAAAGTGTGTATAATGAATTAATGCAATGATCGTATAATACGTAGGTATTGTACGAAGTAATGAATACAAGTAGGATACGAAGTGTCATACGAGTATGCATGAATGATGTTAGGACGTACATAAATAAGTATACAAGTTAGAATACGAGACTAATACGTAAATTATACGTTCTAAGGCTTTAAGCCAAATGTAATGGACTTGTAGGATTAAGTAAGAAATTGTAAAGTCCAATGAGAATTGATAAGGCCCAAGTGTAGAAATGTGTAAGCCCAATTCAAGCTAATGGTAAAGCCCAAAGAATTGTTAATGCAAGCCCAAAGTATAAGTTAGGTTAATTAAACCTTAAGCCCAAAATAAAATCCAATGGGTAAAGCTTGATCCATGGGGCAACCCATGGGTGAATTGGTGACCAAATATTAAGTGTGTTGAGCAAGTAGATTTAAGTGTTAAGCAAAGGATAAGTTAAGTAACTTAAAGGCTAAATAAAGTGCTTATGTGTGATAAGTAAGTAAAGTGCTTATGTGTAATGAGCAAGTAAAGTGATTATGTGTGGTGACCAAGTTAACTTAATGGGTAAGTGTTGGGATGGCCAAGTAACTTATTTGGGGAGCAAGTAAACTTGGTGGTGAAGAATGGAATAGTAAGGAGGTGGCTTAAGGAGGTGGAGTTAAGGAGGTGGGATTGGATTAATGACCCTTATGCCCTAACCTAGCAACTCCTATAAATACCAAGCTTAAGAGTTCATTTTTTGCTTGTTAAAATTTCATCCAACAACTTCTCTTAGAGAGAAACTTATTGGTTACAGAGAATAAGCATATATAAGTCAAACTTTTATTGTGAGATTTTTAAGAAGCAAGAAGAAGAACAAAGATTAATCAAGTGGTATTTAAAGGTAAGAACTTAATCCATGAATCTCTTTCTCTTCCATTTATAGGGAAATAGTTAGTGGTAGAACATGTATGCTAAGGAATGATAAGAATGAGTAATCAAAGGGCTTAAGTCTTAATAAGCCGTATAAGTCATGAATAAGCTATTCGTAATCATATAAGTTATGAAACAAGGAAGAACTTGTAGGAACTTGTTTTATATTGAAATAATAAGGTTGTATGATAATAAGAAGCAAGGATGATGGTTAAAAGATTTAAGCTTTGAGAAGTCATGCAAAGTGAATTCATAAGTAGTTCATACTTTTACAAGTTATAGATTAATGAAGAACAAGTAATAACTTATCATGTGAATAAGTTAATGAAGTATGTATGTCAAGATGTTAATAAAATGTATTGAATCCATTTAAAGCAAAGAACAAATCTTAAGCAATGAAGTTATGACAAAATTCACGAGTTCGAACAATAATCGTCGAATTTGTAAAACTCTAAGAATGGAGGTCGAATTTTTATATTGAGCTTTGAAACATTGGTTTTCAATGGAGACAAGTCTCATTTGGCATTATAGAGTTGTGGAGTCTAGAATGACCGAATTCTGACTTAGAACGAAGAAACGAGCATTGAACATTCACGAACATTTATCGTTTTCGTTAAAATGGGCTAATAGTTGAATTTTTTGCAAACAAAGTCAAATAGATAAAATTCTTGCATGAACGTGTAGAGTATGTAATTTGTGAACCGTAGGCTTTTGAACGAGCCAATTCGGACTTATAACGAAGAAGTTATACGTCCGGGAATTTCGCAAAGTTGGAAAACTATTAAAAAATTTCTAAGGCATAGAGTCTGCGCCGCAGCGCGACTCCAGGCACAAAGTCCCATGCCGTAGCGCGAGGCCAAGATAGGGCACACTGCTAACTGGCATCGCAGTGCGGTAATGACAAAGTAGACTCACGCCGCAGCACGAGTGGGATCTTATATATCGCTAAGTCACGTCTGCTTGGCGTGACACGTAGGAGAAGAATGTTGGCGTCATGCCAGCCAAAAGATTAGGGAAAGCCCAAAGAGGAAAGGTTATGAAGATAAAAGGAAAGACAAATGAAGTATCACAACCTTAACAAACATAAGGTGACATTATTAAGATATTCTTAAACCTTAAGTATGATCACTTAGAGTTGAAGATAAATAATTAAACGTGAATGATATGTAGTAAGTGTACTTAACCAATGACGATCAAGTTTTGATTAATAATGTAAGAATGTTAGTAAGCCGTGAGGAAGGATGATTAACTCAAAATGAGTTGTATTAATGAAATAATTTCAGTTAAGTTATAGAAGAGAAAGAAGTTGGTAAGATTGATGTAAGTTATAACAGTAAGCCGGAACCAATAATAACAAATCTAATACATGATTAGATTGAGAAGAAGGGTAAGATTCATTGGGAACCATGTATGTTCACTCATGACCTAATGTGGTATGTTATGTGGTTATATGTTGTAGAGACTATAAAGACTCAAAGGAAAAGTTATTATACTGTAGCAGACGCTGAAGGCAAGTTTTCTTATCGCTTGTTTAACCTTCATGTTAGCCAGGTTTTCTGTAATTCATGTTATGAGATGCATGAATTGTTTTAAGAAAATGACGATGCCATTTTTGACTCGGCTAGACTAATCTTGAAGATTGATTGATTTATTTACAAGTCTTTCAATATAGAATTGTTAACGCTATCCTACGCTAAGTGTTTGGTATGGATTCAAGGTAAGCCTAAATATGAGTAAACAAATGTATTTTCATCGATTATTCGATGGGCACGTGAGGTTGCCAAAACTTAAACGTAAATACGTTTAAAGAATGTAGTGTTGGTCAACATAGAGTACTATGGTCTGATCACCCAGAAGTGCTCGTTAGATATGTCAGACTTACGGACTTAGTGTCGGGTTATCCTTTTCAAAGAAACTATGAACTGCTCATGGTCTTGAGCCAGAATTGATGTTTTACTGAATATTGTTATTGTAAAAAGTTTTGAAGGAAAAGAAGTGCTATTTTGAATTATTGATAGTACTTCGTAACTATTGTTCAGTTACTGAAGATATAAGATTTCTATGTTTCAAGCATGTCGTTTAAAAGAAATTGTTGTACTTACTGAGCTTGTTATGCCCACTCTTGCTTGAACCATATGAATGCAGAAAGGACCGAACGAACCGAGGGATCCGACAAGGATAAACGCAATACGAAGATGAACAATTAATTTATCTTGTAATAAACTAGTAAGTTGTATATATTATAGTATGATAAACAAAGAATGTAATGGTTTTAGAACCTGGGAACCTGATGTAATATTATTAATGGAATGGACATAAGATTCGAATTTTTCTGATAAAATGGCTACTTATTATGAATTATTAAAGTTCTGGAATATTGTGTCTGAATTGATTTTGTTACAAAAAATGTTTAAAACATGTTTTTCATGTTGGTGGGCCCCACTTACATGTGTATAATTCTGAATTCAGAATTTAAAGTGTGTGTATGATTTTTTTGGACTAAAAGACAATTTGCACCCCAAACTTTACTTTCTATTTGCGTTTGCATCCCAAACTTAAAAAAGGTGTCTAAGTACTCTCCAAATTTCTTTATACGTAACAAAACGCAAACTTTCTTCACTTAACCGGTCAAAAGTGACCGGCTAAGGCGGTAACACAAGTTTGGGGTGCAAATTGTCTTTTAATCTTAAAAATTAGAAAAAATAATTAATTTTAAATAAAATAAAATAATTTTAAATATAAGAATTTTTAAAAACAGAATTTTAAAATAGTTACCATACAATTCAAAATCAAAAATAGAATTTTGAGTAAATTCTGTTTTTAGAATTTTAAAATTTCAAAAACAGTTTATTCAAAAATAGAATTTTTTTTTTACAAATACAGATTTTTTTAAAAAAAAAATTTATTTTACAAGTTAAAATTTTTTTTGTAACAGCTTTTTTAAAATTTTATTTAAAATTTGTTATAACATTTATTTTAACTTATTTTTTAAAAATTTATTAAAAATAGTTTAAAATTTTGTTTTAAAATTTAAATTATTTTGAAATTTAAATTTGTTTTTAATTTTTAAAAATTTTAAATTTCAAAAAGCAGTTTAAATTTTAAAACAAATTTTAAAACTATTTTAGTAAATTTCAAAAAATAAGTTAAAATAAATGTTGTAACAAATTTTAAAGTAATTTTTTTTGGTGATGTCAACTTTCTAAAACAAAATTTTAAACTCATTAAATTTAAAAATAAAAATAAATTTCAAAAATAGTTTAGATTTTAAGACAAATTTTAACATCTTTTTAATAAATTTTAAAAAATAAGTTCAAATATATGTTGTAACAAATTTTAAAATAAATTTGTTTGGGGATGTCAACTTTCTAAAACAAATTTTTAAAATCTGTTAAATTTAAAAAATTAATTTCAAAAACACTTTAAATTTTAAAACAAATTTTTAAAGCATTTTCAATAAATTTTTAAAAAATAAGTTAAAATAAATGTTATAACAAATTTTAAAGTAAATTTTAAAGTAAAATAAGTTAAAATAAATGTTACAAATTTTTAATTCATTACAAAAATATTTGAACTTGTAAAATAAAATTTTGTTTTTGAAAAATTCTATTTTTGTAAAAAATTCTATTTTGTATAAACTATTTTTAAATTTTAAAATTCTATTTTTAAAATAGAATTGCATTTTTAAAATTACATTTGGAATAGAATATTTTGTAAAATTTGTTTTAAAAAATATTCTATTTTTGTAAAAACAGCTTTTTGAAATTTTAAAATTCTAAGAATGTAATTTACTCAAAATTCTATTTTGTTTTTGAATTGTTTGGTAACTATTTTAAAATTCATTTTTTAAAACTCCTATATTTAAAAATATTTTATTTTATTTAAAATAAATTTTTTTTGCCAATTTTAAGATTAAAAGACAATTTGCACCCCAAACTTGTGTTATTGCTTTTAAATAGCTGGTCACTTTTAATTTGCTAAGTGAAGAAAGTGTGTGTTTTGTTACGTATAATGAAGTTTGGGGTGTACTTAGACACCTTTTTAAGTTTGGGGTGCAAACGTAAATAGAAAGTAAAATTTGGGGTGCAAATTGTCTTTTAGTCTTTTTTTTTATAAATAATATTATTTTATTAAATTTTCTGCTTTGGTGTTCTAAGCATTTTCTTATAAATAGGGTGTTTAGGTTAGAATTGAAAATCACACAAGAAACTGAAGTTTTCTCTCTCTATATTATTGAGCATGTTTTTGTGAGTATTTAGATATCTTGAGTGTTGCTATACGGTGCAAGTTTTCTTTAGCGTTATATCCGATATTCCAGTCAGAAGTGCTATTCTTTTAAGATAAGGGATATTGTCATTATTATGATATGGGATGGTAAGTGATGTTATTTTTTTTTCAAGTAAATGATGTTATTTCCTTTAATATCATTATACCAAAATATTGATATGGATTTTATTGTGAAACTTTATCTTTTAATATCGGAGTTACTATTCACGTATACGACATTATTCACGTATATGGCATTATTCATGTATATGGCACTATTTACGTATATGACATTATTTACGTATACGGTACTATGTACGAATACGGAGTACTATTCATGAGTTACTATTTATGAGTTACGATTCACGAGTTACTATTCATGACAAAATTGGTTTCTTTTTCTGACCAAATTATCGTTGATTTATGAATCTTACTCTTGAAATTAAATCCATGTTTTGATTATGTTATTTTTATTATCATATATAACATTTTTATAATCCTCGTGATGTAATTTCTCTTTTACTTGAGTGTAAAGATGGGTAGATTACTGGTATGATCGTGACTATGGTTTCTCATTGGCCAGTAGTGCAAAGATGAATTGTTGACTGGTTTGATCATGACCATTGAATTTATGATTGAATATCTTTATCTTAAGTGCAAAGGTAAATTGATCAACTTGGTTATATTTATTGTTTATATAAATTCTGAAATGATTATATATTTCTTTGAGATATGAATATCTTTGGTCCATAGTGCAAAGATGACCTGTTGTTGAATATCTTTGGCCTGTAGTGCAAAGATGAACTGTTGATGAATATCTTTGGCCCATAGTGAAAAGATGAATTTATTAGTATGATTATGAACAGGAACTGTGATTTGGTATAACCATGATCTTTGATATTTTAGGTAAAGACATGTGATGAAAATTATCTTCGTCTTGGGTGAGAAAGGGAATTTAAAACCACAATTATAATTATGAGTTATCCACATGATTGTGGACAAGAACTATTGATTGATGTTAAAGGAATAGACTTTATGCTCTATTTAACTCTTCTAATGGATTGATCGTTCCGCTGCAACTATGGTTGAAAAGTTTTATCATCTACCATATGTTCTAAATCTTTGATTCATTACTGACGAAGGCTATAGATAATTTAATTATCTTTAGTCATGATATTCTTTACTGGGCTAGTTGTGCTCACCCTTTTGTTTCACAATTCCTTTCAGGTGATAAGAGTGTAGCTGGGTCGAGTGGGGGTAACAAGGGAATAAAACGGTGGTTGATAGCTGTTGAGGTTTCCCTAAAACAGTATGGAAATAATTTTATTAAGAATTTGAGATAAATGTGTCGTATTTGATACGTCATTTAACCGTTGATTTTGGTGAACCGAATAGGGTGAGGTGAACCCAACTTTGGAAGGGTGTTTTGCCACTATCATACAAGATGTCTAATGATCTATGACTTCGTGTTATCATAAGACAGGGTTGTGCACATCCACTTGCTGATTATATATATGAGCACTACCTATATAATTTTGGAGTTTGGTTGAAATATAATTCTCAATTGGAGACAATGGAGATAATTATATGTCAAGAGAAGACTCACCATTAGAAAGAACATGATAGCAATCTTCTTATTTTTCTTTGGGGCCTATTAGGTCAACCAAGGATAATTCTCGAGTCATATGATATCTATTATAACTTAGATACATGGACTCCCATGTACAAAGGTTTTCTTGAGCATTGTCCAAAGATTTTAATTTCTAAAACAATTATTGATTGTACCTTTATGTAAGGTATCAATGTGAGGTGTTATCCAAGTAAAGGGATGAGAGTTACATTTGGTATTAAAACTCACAGTTTATGTGTTATCGTATTTTGCACGACAATTGTAATAATGAAGTTTGTAGTTGTTTTCTGTACCATGTATTTGGCGACTCAGAATAAGTTGGGTGGATTGGACCTATTCTGGGGGCGTCACAAAGATGAATATTTGATTCAGGATGTATATTGATTGATGTTACAGGGATAAAATATTGCTAATGGACTTTTAAATTCATAGATGATAGTAGATTTCATTCTCTACTTAATTCTTCAAATGAATTGTTGTTTCCACTGCAGTTGTTGATCTAAAACTTGTTGTCTAGTATATCCTATAAGATTTTTCCCTGTTGAGGACTAAGGATAATTTGTTGCACATTATCTTAGTCATAATATTCTTTACTGGGCTAGTTGAGCTCACCCTTTTCCTTTTTGTTCCATTTTTCTTCTAAGGAAGCGAAAATATAGCGGGAAATAGTCGGGGTGTGGAATGATTATTCTAGACAATTATTTAGCAGTCCTTACTATTTTGTAGAATAATGTATCAATAATTGTAATGAGGACTTTATGTGAGTGTGGATATTGTCTAGAAGATAATATTTGTATTTAAACTCAAAGTTTATGTGTTGTCGTATTTTCCACGACAATTGTATTAATAAAGTTGTAGTTATTTCTGTTCCATGTATTTGGCAACTCAGAATGGGTGATGTATACCTATTTTGGGGGCGTTACATTTGGTATCAGAGCTTAGGGACATGGTCTCTGGCGGAGATCAGGGAATAGAATTAGGAGGGGAGAGACGAGTAAATCTTTCGCTAGTGTGTCCTGCCTAAGCTTATTTGTTGGTCGGTCATAATATAGAGATATTATGTGATATGTTAATTTGTTTAATTAACCCTTGTTTTATTCATGTTTTTAAGAATGATAGCTGAGAATGTTAACAATGGAGTGTATGAGACCGTGGAACAACCTTCAATCACCAACCAGGAGAACGTGCAACAGGAAGGCAATATTCCTCTTATAAACAACACTACCGATCAAACGATGAATGATGGGATGTTTAGAAGCTTTTTGTAGTTCATGCAAAATCAGACGAGGGAGACTCATGTACAAAATACGGGTGGAAATGATAGCAACGCGCGGTTTGTCACATCTAAGCAGTTCAAGGAGTTGGGACCACCAGATTTCTGGGGAAAACCGAATCCAATTAAGGCAGAAATGTGGGTCAAGCAAATTACCAAGATATTCCATGTCTTGGGATGCACAGAAGAAAAAAAGGTTCCATTCGTCACCTTTATGTTCCGCGGTGAGGCAGATTACTGGTGAGAATCTGTGAAGCGTACCCAACCAGCCGCACTCAACATGTCTTGAGAAAGATTTTAGAAGTTGTTTAATAATAAGTACTTTCCTGAAAGTATTCATCATATGAAGGAGGTAGAGTTTATTAGACTGGAATAAAACAACATGTCGGTGTCCTGGTATGAGGCAAAGTTCGCAGAGTTATCCAGGTTTGCACCCCATTTGGTAGAGAATGAGGAATGAATGACGCGGATGTTTCTGAGAGGTCTAAAACCCGAGATTCGGCAATATCTTATCTCTCATAAATTTTCTTTATATTCAGATGTTGTAAACAGGGCTCAACTATTAGAGCGAGATAATGACTATGTTCAACTGAGGGACCACAACTAGGGTCATACCAGTGATATCAGTCATTGGAGCGATGATAACCAGCGGGGAGGGAAAAATACGGACAAAAGCAGTAATCACTCGGGAGGTAATCGTGGCCATGATAATATGAGAGGTGAGTCAAGTGGAAATTTCAAAAAGAGGAGATTCAACAATGATGGGAAGACATCAGCAGCAGCACTAGCACCAACAATAAATTCTACGGGAGGAGAAGGACCGCCAGTTAGATGCTACAGATGCGGAGAAGATGGACACATAAGTCCAAACTGTTCACAGCCTTCCAAGGTGTGTTTTAGTTGTGGAAAAGATGGTTATATAGCCCGATTTTATCTGGTAGCGAAGTCAAGTCCAGCTGGGACGGCGACACCAAAGGCGACTACGGACAAAACAAAGTCGGTGGTTCAAGGTAGGGCATTTGGCGTGACTAGCCAAAACGCGAGAAACCCAAACGAGGTGATCACGGGTAAGCTAATCTTGAACTCTTACAAAGTTTATACCTTACTAGATGCCGTTTCTACCCATTCTTTTATCTCTCCTGCTTGTGCTCAACATTTAAACTTGACTCCGGAGAAATTAGACTTTGACTTATCTGTGGAGACTCCGTTAGGAGAAACTTTTATTACATCCACTGTGTATAAATCTTGCTTGATCCAAGTTGGCACCATCACATTACTTGTTGATCTTATCTCTTTAAAGATACTTGCATTTAATGTGATTTTAGGGATAGATTGGTTAACTGCTCATCATGCCAAAATTGATTATTTTCGTAAGGTTGTTAGTTTTCATATTCCTAACCAACCTGTCATGTGAATTCAAGCGAACAACTCACTAAAGTCAATCATTGTCACATCAAGCCATAAAGCCATTCGTTTATTAAAAAATGAATGTCAAGCTTTCTTAGCCCATGTTATGGACTTGAACAAAAACACGTTAGATTTGAATAATATTTCTGTTATTAGTGAATTTTCTTACGCATTTCATGAAGAACTTCCTGGTCTACCCCTAGAACGTGAAGTTGAATTCTTTATTGATCTTGAACTGAGTACAAAACCCATTTCTAAAACCCCATATTGAATGGCTCCTATTGAACTTCAGGAGTTAAAAGAAAGACAGGAGTATGCGACTTGGGGTGCTCCTAGTCCTAGTATTAGACATCGGTTTCATTCGTCCTAGTACATCTCCTTGGGGTGCTCCTGTTTTATTTGTAAAAAAGAAAGACATGAGTATGCGACTTTGTATTGACTACCGGGAATTGAACCATGTCACCATGAAGAATAGGTATCCCCTACCTCGCATTGATGACCTATTCGACCAGTTGCAAGGAGCATAATTCTTTTGAAAGATCGATCTTCATTCTGGATATCATCAGCTGAAGATTAAAACTGAGGATATTCCAAAGACTTCCTTCAGAACTCGACGGGCATTATGAATTCTTAGTCATGTCTTTTGGATTGACTAATGCTCCTGCTTCTTTCATGGATATGATGAACCGTGTATTCAAGGAGTATTTGGATTAGTTCGTTGTTGTTTTTATTGATGACATCCTCATCTATTCCAAAAGCCGTGAAGATCAAGAGCACCATTTAAAGCTGGTACTTCAAAGACTTCGTGACAACAAGCTATATGCCAAGCTGAAGAAATGCGAGTTCTGGCTTGAGGAAGTAGCATTCCTTGGGCACGTGGTGTCAAAACATAGAGTATCTGTTGAACTGGCGAAGATTGAAGAGATACAAAGTTGGGAGCAACCGAAGTCGGTAACCGAAGTGCGTAGCTTTCTAGGCTTAGCTGGTTATTATCAGAGATTCGTGGAAAGATTTTCTCGAATCGCTACTCCATTAACTCAGTTAACTCGTAAAGATACAAAATTTGTATGGAGCTAGGAATGTGAGAAGAGTTTCCAAGAGCTTAAGAGGAGACTCATTTCGGCACCTGTTCTGACAATACCATCTGGTTCAGATGGATTTGTTATCTATAGCGATGCTTCGGGCAAAGGGTTAGGATATGTTCTCATGCAACATGGGAAAGTCATAGCCTATGCCTTGCGACAACTCAAAGAATAAGAGAGGAATTATCCTACTCATGATCTGGAATTGGCAGCAGTCGTTTTTGCGTTGAAAATTTGGAGACACTACTTGTATGGGGAAAAAGTGGAGATTTATACGGATCATAAAATCCTCAAATATTTCTTCACCCAAAAGGAACTCAACATGCAGCAACAACGTTGGCTCGAGCTGTAGAAAGATTACGACCATAGCATTCAATATCATCCTAGAAAAGCAAACGTTGTAGCTGACGCATTGAGTAGAAGATCATATGCGAGTACGAGTGCAATGTTGTTAACACAAAGGCCTATTTTGTATGACTTGCAAAGGATGGAGATAGAGGTAAAGGCTCCAAGTACCGATGATATGATATCAAACATACGAGTAGAAACAACTTTAATCGATAAAGTTAAAGCTGATCAAGCTACAGACCCGGAGATGATACGTATGAAGAAGAAAGTACAAGAAGGTGTTATTCCAGAAGCAAGAATCGATGAAGAAGGAATACTTCGAGTCAACTCTAGACTTTGCATTCCTAATGATTTTGACTTAAAGCATAGAATCATGATGGAGGCACACAACACACCATTTGCAATCCATCCTAAGAGTACCAAAATGTATCATGATCTTCGACATACATTTTGGTGGAGAAATATGAAGAGAGAGATCGCGGAGTTTATCTCGAGGTGTTTAACCTGTCAAAGTGTAAAGGCAGAGCATCAAGTGCCAAAGGGTCCATTGCAACCACTTGAGATTCTAAAATGGAAGTGGGAACGCATTACTATGGATTTCGTTATGGGTCTAACCAAGGTTTCTCAAGGTATAGATGCGATTTTGGTTATTATTGATAGATTAACCAAGTCTGCTCATTTCTTACCTATACGTGATACTTATTCCCTTGAACGTCTTGCTCATATGTACGTAAATGAGATTGTGAGATTGCATGGCATGCCAGTATCCATAGTTTCAGATCGTGACCCAAGATTCACTTCATGATTTTGAGTTAATTTGTAGAAAGCTATGGGCACAGATTAACAATTCAGTTCGGCATACAATCCTCAAACGGATGGGAAATCAGAAAGGACTATTCAAACTCTTAAAGATCTATTAAGACTCTGTGTCCTAGATTTCAAAGGGAGTTGGGATAGGTATGTTCCATTGGTAGAATTCTCCTACAACAATAGTTATTAAGAAAGTATAGGCATGGCTCCATTCGAGGCATTGTATGGTCGAAAGTTTCGTTCTCCAGTATGCTGGGACGAGGTGGGTGAAGCAACGTTGTTGGGACCGGAATTGGTATGCATGACTACAGAAAAGATCCAAATGATTCAGCAACGTATTCAAACCTCATAAGATCTACAAAATAGTTATGCGGATCTTCATCGAAAGGACGTGGAATTTAATATTGGAAATCATATATTGTTATGTATTGCTCCATGGAAGGGAGTTACAAGATTTTGGAAGAGAGGAAAACTCAATCCATGATTTGTTGGTCCATTTTAGATTCTTGATCGAATAGGAAATGTAGCCTATAGACTCGCATTACCTCCGAGAATGTCTCGTGTAATAATGTTTTTCACATATATATGCTTCATAAATATGTGAAAGACCCAAACCACATTATTGTGTTAGAACCAGACGAGATAGCCGAAGATTTAAAGTACGAGGAGGTACTTGTCAAGATCTTGGATAGAAAAGAGCATGTCCTACAAACAAAGGTTATACCACAAGTCAAGGTTTTGTGGAGGAACCATACTATGGAAGAAATGACCTGAGAGTTGAAATCAAAAATGAAAGCGAGGTACCCTCACCTTTTTAAAACACCAGGTACGTATGCCAATTTTGAGGATGAAATTTTATAAGGAGGGGAGGTTGTAAGACCCCAACTTATTATAAATAAAATTGAATTTCCTCTATTCGGTATCTTGAAACAATAAGGAGTTAATTTGATATAATGTTTTGGTTATGGATGAAATGTGTAAATTTTGCAAAATAAGCAAGTGGTTATTTTGCAAATATTACAGGAGTTAATTTGATATAATGTTTTGGTCGTGGAATATTCTTGTTGTTGGGGAATATTCGTATGACGGCGCAGCCATTTGTTGGCCTCATAATAGAATAATTGTCGGATGAAAAAAATGACAAGTTTGAGTTTTTATAAATAACGACGTAGTTTTTACTGTTAACACTGTTGGAATACCCGATGGTTAAAATACAGTAATACGCGTGGTTGCATAGTAGCACACGGTATTGCATAGTATTTTTGAATTATTGATTCTTACGTAAGAAGGCACTACTCAATAATTGTTATAGTAATTACTGTTCAATTTTTTTATTTTATTGATTCAATAATTGATGCGTTGATATTTTATATTATTGTTGTTTCAATAATTGTCATTGCACAGTATTTCCCATTATCAGATCAATAAATCATATTATTTGAATAATATTATTAGATAGCATTATTGGCAAAGTCTAAGGAAGTTTTGTCTAGAAAAGGGGTTTGGTCACCTAATTGCACGCCATTAAGGAGAAATTCTTATCGGAAAGCCCCCTTTCTTGGGAACAACCTGGTTGTCATTATTGTGATTATGTAAGATTATTTGTGAATAATTAATTATTGAATTATATGATAAGGAAATATTTATTTTTATGTGGATATAAATGAAGGAATTAATTTTGAGGTGTTTTATCAGTATTTTTTCGGAATGAAGGTATTAAAAATCATCCGTATGTGGATTTCGGACATTTTCTATTTGGAATTTGGAAAAACTTAAACTTACAAAGTTGTAGAGAATTTAATTTCCTATGGAATAGACATAAGATTCAAATTTTTCTGATAAATGGGCTATTTATTATGAATTATTGAAGTTTCGAAAATTAAATGTTTTTATTAAAAAATTGGGTGGGCCCCACTCTTGTCCTTTGTTGAAATGTGCTGAATTTTTCTTCTTTTCAAAAGTGGAGTGCTAGCTGGTCAAGTGGCGTGCGTGGAATGAATTATAAAATAATATTTTATTAATTTAGTCTGCTTTGGCGTTCTAGCATTTTCCTATAAATAGGTGTTTAGGTTAGAATTGAAAATCACACCAGAAACATAATTTTCTCTCTCTATATTATCGAGCGTATTTTTGTGAGTATTTAGATACTTTGAGAGTTGTTATTCAGTGCAAGTTTCCTTCAACATTTCATCCGATATTCCGGTCAGAATTAATGTTCTTTTGAGGTAAGGGATGATTTTTTATTCATAAATGATATTATTTTCTTCAATATCATTATGCCGAAATATGTATATAAATTTTATTGTGGAATTTCTACCTTTTTGTGTCGGGATTACTATTCACGTATACGGCACTATTCATAAATACGACACTATTCACTAAAAAATGAAATTTTCTCTTCTTTGTCCCAGATGTCTATTTTGGTTACTATCTTTGATTGTATCCATGTTTTGATATTCAATCTTAAATTTTACTCCATTATGGTTTATTATGGAGTATTTTTAAACTTGAATTATCCAAAGTATGAATCTCTAATTTTTGTCCTTTTATCTCACTGGATTCATTCTCTAAAATGTTTTTAATCATCCTCAGTCTTTAATGGTGATACTTGATGAATATCTTTGGCTTGTAGTGCAAAGATGACTGATTAGCTGATGAATATCTTTGGCCCGTAGTGCAAAGATGAATGGGTGTTGAGATGAACATGACCAACTGGTGATACAAATGAATATCTTTGGCCCGTAGTGCAAAGATGAATATTTGATTCAGGATTATATTGATTGATGTTACAGGGATCAAATATTGATGATAGACTTTTAAATTCATAGATGATAGTAGATTTCATTCTCTACTTAATTCTTCTACTGAATTGTTGTTTCCGCTGCCGTTGTTGAACTAAATCTTGTTGTCTATTATATTCTATCAGATTTTTCCCTGTTGAGGACTAAGGATAATTTGTTGCACATTATCTTAGTCATAATATTCTTTATTGGGCTAATTGAGCTCACCCTTTTTCTTTTTTGTTCCATTTTTCTTCTCAGGAAGTGAGAATATAGCGGAAAGTAGTCGGGGTGTGAAATGATGGTTCTAGACAGTTGTTTAGTAGTTCTCACTATTTTCTAAAATAGTGTATCAATAATTGTAATGAGATCTTTATCTGAGTATGGATATTTTCTAGAAGATAATATTTGTATTTAAACTCACAGTTTATGTATTGTTGTATTTTGTACGATAATTGTTTTAATAAAGTTGTAGTTATTTATGTACCATATATTTGGCGACTCAGAATGGGTGATGTATGTGAGACCCCAGATTTTATGAATAAAGATTTAGATTTCTCGAAATATTTTTTTAATATTATGGTGTGGATTTGATATAATGTTATAGTTGTGGGTGATATTTACAAAATTTGCAAAGCAAGCAAGTGGTTATATAATATTCGATTGGTCGAGGAATATTCATTTTAACAGGGAATATTCGTACGATGGCACAATCATTGGTGGACCCCACAACAAAAGTATTATCGTAGTAAGAAAATGACAGAATTATATTTTTATAAAAATAACGAAGGAAGTGTTACCGTTAAAACTATTGAACTACCCGGTAGTAAAAGTACAGTAATACGCGTGGTTGCATAGTAGCACACGGTATTAATTATTGAGGCTTACGTAAGAAGTCACTCAATATACTCAATTATTGCTACAGTAATTGTTGCATCATATCTCTCATATTATTGATTCGATTATTGTCACAATATCATCTGCATAATATGATATATTATTAAATCAATAATTGAGACGACAAAGTTATTCATATTATTAAATTGCAATATTTACAATGTCTATAAGTTCTGTCAATTAGAGGTTTGGTCACCTAATTGCGCGCTAATAGGGAGAAATCCTTATTGGAAAGCCCCCTCTTTCCTAGGAACAACCTAGTTGTTAAATATTGTGAGTTATAATATTGATGATGAATAAGCTCGTGTTGATTAAAGATGAAATTGATAGTTCCATTGTGTGGAAATTATTAGTGTTAGTAGAAATCGATATTTATGTCGATAATAATTGATGTCTGAAGGTTATATTATTCAATCGGGTATTTGGGGCACTTTTCATGTCGGAGAACTATTCACGAGTTACTATTTACGAGTTACTATTCACGGGGTACTATTCACCCAAAAAATATATTTCTTTTCGGTCCAAATCATTTTTGGGTACAATATTATTCCATGAGGAGATGTGCTAATTTTTCACACCGTTGGTTGAAGTTATAATAGTGAATCAATATGGACTGTTGGTGGAAAGTTATAATAGTGAATCAATATGGACCGCTGGTGGAAAGTTATAATAGTGAATCAATATGGATCGCTGGTTTAAAGTTTTAATAGTAAATTAGTATGGACCGTTGCTTTAAGTTTTAATAGTAAATCAATATAGACCATCCGTTTAAAAGTAAATCAATTTGGACCGTTCATGAATTAGTTACTATTCAGTCCATTCTCCTATAAATAGAAGCTCATTCCTTCATTATTTTTTACGAATTCACTGAAACTCTTGAGAGAGAAATTATAGAGAGAAAGAAGAAGAGAAGTCAGCTACCTTTTTATTCCAATATCCAGTTTCTTCTAAGGTAAGGGATATTATTTGTTGTACTCATAAGGGGTATTATTTCTTTCTTATTCATGAAGAGAACTTTTGTTATTCCATTCTTTATTATTCTATTGGAATAACCTGTTATGCAAAGTACCACATACATGGTGAAATTCTTCTGTTATTCCATTCTTTATTATTATGTTGGAATAACATGTTTATGCGAAGTACCGCATACATGGTGAAATTCTTCTATTATTCCGTTCATTATTATTACGCCGGAATATCCATTTGTTGTCGTTACGTGGGACTGGTTCCATTATTTATTATTCTGTTGCAATAACCTATCTGTGTGGTCTATCGCATGCATGGTGATTTATGTTGTTATTCCATTCTTTATTATTCTATCTAATATATCGTATGCATACGTTTATGCGGACACGGTTCCATTATTTATTATTACATTCGAAATATCCCGTCCGATGCGTTTATGCCGGGACTGGTTCCATTATTTATTATTTCGGAATATATCTTGTCTGCGTGCGTTACGCGGACCTGGTTCCATTATTTACTATTACGTTGGGAATAACACATGCATGCGATCTATCGCACGCACGGTGAATCCTTACATTATTCCATTCTTTATTATTCTGTTTGAATAACTTGTCTCATGTGGATTACCACATGCATGGTGAATGATCCTTTGTATTCATTCCTTATTAAATTATGGAAATGATTCAGATATCGTGGATTACTGCATGGTATGGTGAAAATCCATTTGCAGTTTCATTTATTTTATTATACTCAGTTGGTTAAACTTTTGGCTTCTATACTCCATGAAATTAGTGGAATATCCTTGATATTTACACTTCATCCAGTATCTATTCATGGGTATATGTAGTATTAGCAAGTGTTATGATGAGTTATGTTGGTTATTATGTGAAAACATGATAGTTTCTTAGAAATCACAAAGTGTTGAAAATCAGATTTTGGTGAAAATGGAATATGAAATTCAATTGACCATATCTCCTATTATATTTTGATTTTTTTAGTGTGGTCAAGTTCTAAAGTTAGACCTATGAGTTTTTTAACTTATCCAAGTGGAATCATTGGAAAAGGTGTTGTAGATTTTTGTGTGGACTGATTTTAGCAAAGGAGTCAAAAAACTGTAAAATACCAAAAAACTACTGCTCAAAAATTTAAAAGGACTGTTTCGGCCACTTAATTTGTGAGAAAAATTCCAGCCTTTTGGGACATGGAAATATATGATATAAAGTACCTCCTGTCCAAAAATGAGCTCATTTCGACTTAAAATGAGCAAGTTATGACTATTTCAATATTTAGGTTTTTCTGACAAAAAACGCTATAACCGGAGTTCTATAACTCTGATGACCATGAAATTTAAACTGGAAGCTCATGTTAACATGTGTAAGATCCTGCCAAGATTTGGGAATTTCTGGAGATAAACTTGCGGTAGCTAATTTCTTAAAGAATTAATTAGAAATTGATTTTTGAAAAATAGTAAATAAATATTTAAAATTCTGAGAAAAATATATGTTCAATATGGGACTATATTCTGCTAAATCCTAGAAAAGAAATATTTTTTGAACTGATTTGGTATTTTTCATGAAAATAATCTCGTTATGAGTAAATTAGTTAAATATGTTATGTGAAGTAACAAAATTAGAAAATATGGTTTTATGGCTTAGGAATCCTATATAGGGTATATCTGATTTTTGATAAGGGATTTGATCATTGGTGATGAAATCTTATGAGTATGGCATTTTTGAATGATTAAATGCATTATTTGGTAAAGTATAAACAATTGAAATAAATTGTTTATAAGTTTAAGAAGTGATTAAAATATTGTTATAATATTAATAATATTAGATTATGAGTTTATTAAGTGATTGATAATATTTGAATAAATTTAAAGTCTTTAATATTTATCTTTGTTTGATTAATTCTTATATCATTGTCATCATCATTATGGCTTATATGGTGATGAAAGTTATATTTGGTTTACGTGCAAAGATGGACTGTTGATTATTGAATTGTATATCTTTGGCTTACGTGAAAAGATGGACTGTTGATTATTGGTTTTATAATTATATATCTTTGGCTTACGTGCAGAGATGGACTTGGTATGATTATGATCAGGGATCATTCGGTATAATCATGACCTGTAATGTTATAAATGATGTGGTAAAAGTCTTTAGTGGCCTATAGTGCATTGATGGACAGTTTTTGGTATGATTATGACCAGGGATTATTCGGTATAGTCATGACCATTGATGATTTAATGAATACCCTTGGCCTGTAGTGCAGAGATGATTCGATGATGTGGTTTAATTATTAAGCTGAGTCTCAGCGATAAAAGTGATGAAAAACCTTTTTAAATCATAGAAGATAGTATATTTTATTCTCTACTTGATTTTCTAATGGATTACTTATTCCGCTATAGTTAAACTTGATGTCTATTATATTTTATCAGTTTAACATTGTTGAAGACTATTGATAATTTATTCTGCATTATCATAGTCATAATATTTCTTACTGGGCTAGTTGAGCTCACCCTTTCTTTTCTTTGTTCTTCTTTGAAATGAGAATATAAATTTGAGACGAGTCGGGGAAAGGAGTGATGGTCCGAGATGATAGCATTAGTAGTCCTCACTATTACATTAAATAGTGTGACAATAAATGTAATGAGGACTCCTTTGAGTGTGGATATTATGCAGATGAAAATATTCTATTAAACTCTCGGTTTATGTATTGTCGTATATTACGACGGTTGTATAATTAAGTTTGTATTTGTATTCTGTACCATGTATTTGGCGACTTAAGATGGGTGATGTATACCTATTTTTGGGGGCGTCACAATGTATACCTATTTTTGCGGCATCACACAAATAACCATTTTTGCAAGTTATAGATTCAAGGTAAAGTTATGTGCTACTTGAAAGACATGAATCAGATGTGATACTTGAAGATTTATACACTTTGGCTTAATTATTATTATTTTAACCATGTTTAGGGTTCCGAATAATGTATGATGTTTAATAGATGTTGAGTTATAAAGTTTAAATTTTGTTTGTTGTATGAAAGGGTATTGAACCTGGATGTAAGTTTTATTTATTAACTCTGATAAGGTGAGTAATAGTCTAAGTATGGTTTAATGGCAGGTAAAGATAAAAGTTTTGAGAAATGTACTTGATAAGTTACAATGATTATGTAATGATAAACTGTCAAGTTTGAGTTATCTAATATGTAAAGGTTATCAGATTAAAATGTAAGATTCTATATAATAACTTTGATGAAGCGAATCGTAAAATAACTTGATTCAAAAATATGTAGATGATAAAGGTTTTAATTCAGGGAATTAAAGTAATAAGATAAAAAAGTTTAAATTATTCCTCATTTTATTAAGTTTAGCATCGAATAATGATGTAAAATCAGAAGTTAGACGTGTTATTAACGACCGAAGTCGATAATTGAATTATATGAATTTTGGGATCGTTACACCTATAATGTTACAAATGATGTGGTAAAAGTCAGCATTGGCCCGTAGTGCATTGATGGATAGTTGTTGGCATGATAATGACCATTGGTGATAAGACGAATATCCTTGGCCCATAGTGCATGGATAATTCATGGATGTGATACTAATGAATATCCTTGGCCCGTAGTGTATGGATAATTCAGTGATGTGGATTATTTATTAAGCTGAGTCTCAGCGATAAAATTGATGATAAACTTTTTAAATCATAAAAGATAGTAGATATCATGCTCTACTTGACTCTTCTAATGGATTCCTTGTTCCGTTGTAGTTAAACTTGATATTTATTATATTTTATCAGTTTAACACTGTTGAAGGCTAATGATAATTTATTCTACATTATCTTAGTCATAATATTTCTTGCTGGGCTAGTTAAGCTCACCCTTTTACTTTCATTGTTCTCTTCAAGAAATGAAAACGTAGCCGGGACTAGTCGGGAAATGGAGTGACGGTCCGAGATGGTGGCTGTAGTAGTCCTCATTATTTTATAAAATAGTGTATTAATAATTGTAATGAGGACTCCATTTGAGTTTTGATATTGTCTAGAAGATAATATTTGTGTCAAAACTCTCAGCTCTGTTTCGTCGTATTTTACACGATAGTTGTATAATTAAGTTTGTATTTAAATTCTGTACCATGTATTTGGCGACTCAGAATGGGTGATGTATACCTATTTTGGGGGCGTCAGATTTTTAATAACTAAAAATATTTTTAATACCTTAATATCACCATTAAATGATTTTTAAAACATTTAAAATCATTTTTAAATAATTACCATTAATATTAAAATATTAATATATTTCATGTAAAAATTTTAAAAGTCATTTAATATAACTTTAAATATTTTTAAATCCTTTATATCATTTTAAATGATTTTTAAAACATAAAAATCATTTATAAACAATTTATTTAATAAAATTATTAAATAAATTTATTATCATCAATATTAAGTTATTAATAAAATTTATATCAAAATATTAAAAGTTATGTGTTATAATTTAAAATATTTCATAACTTCAAATAATTTTTAAAACTTAATTATGAATTTTTATTAATTATTTTCTATTTTCTCTATTTATTTAAATTAATTTATTTATTTTTATTAAACTTGTTGATATAGGCTTTAGCGACGAAAACTATTGTAATAAGTGTTCTTCATCAGCGAAGAACAACCTTGGTCAATGTTTTGGGGGCTACTTTGACCATGAATAATTTCTACCTGTTTATGTTTATAGGCATGAGAGTATCAATAGTGTAGTACTAGTGTAATACTACAAGTATTAACCAATTTCAGGGACTAACTACTATATAGCAAGAAGATCTAAGTGACCAAAGTTTTTGTCATGATTGTTCTTGAGTTTCTGGGTTACCCAGAAACCCATACAATGTTGAGTAGTTACTTTAGAGCTTCAATAACTGGATTTCTGTATATTGTTAGAGTGTTAGAGTGTCACAATCTTGTAGATTACATGTCAAGGTACAAAAGTATTACACTTAGGTAGCTTAACAACATCACAATAGCAAGATCTAGCTTGGTCAATAGGCTATCAAAAATTGTTCTGGAAAATTTCTGGAATTTTTATAAATCAATTTATGTGATTGGTCAACCCAGTTTGACCATTAATAACTTGAATTTTGTTGATGATTTAGTTGTTTTGATGCCATGGTTCTGTAGTCCATATATCAGGGTATATCAATGATACACTTGTATAGGTTAACAACATAACAGATGCAAGACCTAAGCCTCTCAAAACCTATCAGACAATTTCTGGGCAGTTTCTAGGTTTTCCAGAAATAGCTTTGTGACTGGTCAACCATGTTTGACCATTAATAACTTGAAATGTGGACATGATATTGACATGATTCAACTTCCATTTTACTCTCCTTATGGCATACTATAACAAGTATACACTTAACAAGTCTAACACTTAAAAGATTAAGATATATGGCTTCTGACATTTAACTGTCAGGCTATATTTTTAGGGTTCTTGACAGTTTATTAAATCTTCATTTCATGCTTATAGATCCATGATATATCATCATATATCACTAAATAATATCACATACCACATATATAAACATAAAAAACATAGAATCTACCTAAGCATACAATATCTAGCTTAGGGTTAGGGTTTATACCATTCTTAAACAACTTTTGATCTCCTCTTTCTAATCTAATCTTGAGGTGTTCTTGGCTTTTCTTAGGACTAAATGTCTATCTAAAATTTATGGCTTATGAGAGAGAAAGACTTGGCTAGGGTTAGTAAGTAAAATGAAGCTTTCTTTAACTTTTCTCTTTCTTAAAATCTCAATCTTTAATCCAATGAATGTGAATGTTGCTAGGTGTCAAAGATATTTTATTTGAGATGGATTTTGAGCACATGGGAGATCTCAAGTGGTGAGTCACAAGATTTGGCCATATCTTTTTACTTAAAAGAGAAGTAAAGGGTATTTTGGTAATTTTGCATCCAAAAGTGTATTTTGGTAATTTCCCATATAATTTTAAGGGTATTTTGGTCATTTTACAAGATTTCCTTAAATCTTAACCCTTAGGGTTTAATACTTAGCATTTTAGGGTTCCTAATTAAGAAATTAAGGTTTTTGAATATGAAATTAGGGTTTCTAACTGATTGTTAGGGTTTTTTAACTGAGCATTAGGGTTTCTAATCTATCATTTGGGTTTCTATTGTTATACCTTATCTAATCAACATTTGATCATTAATCATATACTGCAGAAACACATAATCATAGATACAATTATAATAATTGTATTTATAATCAAAGCCCTATCAGTTATTAGGGTTAGGGTATTCATCAGTTGTTCATCGTAAGTTCATTCATATTTCTTAGTCAATAAATAATTTGACTATATTGGGACGCTCATATCACACATGCTCAAAATAATAATGATAATAATAATAATAATAATAATAATAATAATAATAATAATAATAATAATAATTTATTCGTAAAATAGAATCGTTTAAAATTCTGGGTCCTGACAACCGAGACCGAGAGTAGAATTGTATAATTTTTGGGTCGTTACACTCAATGTGTGTTGTGTAATGCATGTTGTAAATATATGTTAAAAATGTGATTCTTTTAACATAAATTATCAATAGGGTGTGTTAAGTCCTAGAGGAAGGATAAGAATGGATATAGATGTTAATAAAGTTTTAAAATGATTGGAATCAGATTTATTCTTGTTATTTAAGTTGCTTCATAACCTTTGTTCGATTATTGAAGTTTTAAAAGAATACATGATTCTTTACAAGTTATTATTCAATTGTTATAACTTCCTAAGTCAATGAATGCTCACACTTACGTAAAATAAAAACATTTTCAGCGAACAATAGTAAAATTAACTTAAGGATCCTGTGAAGGTCAAACTGATCGGTATCCAGATGAAGTGTCATCCATTATATGAATGAGCGTGAAGATCAAGCCAAGACTTATAATGTAGAATAGTTAATTAAACTATAGATTAGTTTAATAAACTTTTATGGATCTGTTGTGAGACATGAAAGTCACACTTGTAAGAGGTAAAAAATAATGTAATTATAATTATTTGTAAGGAATAAAGATTTTAAGGTAATAGAATATGGGATTTGGAGAGATATGTTGTTATATTTAAATGATATAATGATGTATGTATGGAATGGTAAGCATTAGTAATGCACCGAATTCAGGTTTGAAGAAAGATCGGATTTGGGGGCGTTACAAATGTTGTTCTATTAGATAATATTGATCAATATAGGGTATAAAGGTCTGATCACCTATCGTGCCCGTAAGACAAGACGGTTCACAAATGAATTTTCTGACACAATCTTTTCAAGAAATGAAAAAGAATGCTCATGGTCTTGTGACCACTCAGCAAATCAAAAGTTAATATGTTATTCACAGAATGCAAATGAGTTAAGATTTATTGCAATAGCTTCATAGTAATTGTTCTACTATCAAAGTATATCAAAGAAAATATTTATTTCTTGTCAAGATATTTTTGAATGTTATTACTTGTTGAGCAATTGAATGCTCATTTTTGCTTTGTTATAAATGTTTTCAGCTAGTCGGGACCGAATAGAAGGATCTGGTAAAGATAAAAGGAAAAGGGAAAGTGTTTGAGTAACGGGGATGTTATGTAATAGACAGTTTATTTGTTTGTATGTATTTAACTATCATGTAATGAGCACTTAAAGGTATTGTACCTGGGTTAGAAAGACTCTAATGTAATAACTTTACTTAAGTTTGAAATGATGTTAAGAGGAATGTTTAGTATTGTGGAACATCAAATACGTGTTTAAAGTACCCGAATTTGGGGGCATCGCAATTAAGCTTATGTTTTGATGTGACTTGGCTATGTTCAAGCCATGACTTGAGCCTTAGGGTTAAACCCTAAAGACTTAATGGTGAGTCTTAATGCATGACTCACCTTATCTAGACACCCCATTAAGTGCACTTATTGATTAAGTGAATTGAGTTAGTTTAATTATGGTTTAATTAGGCTAACTCAGGGGGATGATTAGTAAGCTTTAAAACATGAAGGGGAAGATCTTGTAAGACTTTAGTTGGGTGAACAAGTACTTGTAAGAAGTGGAAATTAGGTTTTATATATATATACAAATAAAACCATGATCTTTTTTACTTTTCCTAAATTTGGTTAAGTGTTAGAGAGAAAGAGAGAAAGCAAGCGCAAGAGCTCAAAAATAAGAGAGAAAGAAGGAGAGGGAGGGAAATATTCAAGGGAGAGCAAGGAAGGATCAAGAAGCTTGTTTGGATCAAGAATAAGAAGAAGAAGAAGAAGAAGAAGAAGAAACGCAAGAGGTAAGCCTAGAACCCTAACTCTTCATCTCTTAAATTTTTATTTCTTTGAGTTGGTAGTTGTTGGTGGTTGTTAATTAATGAAAGATAATGGTGGATCTTGAAGTTATAAGTGGTTATGAAGGAGTTAACCCTTTGTAAGCTTCCTTAAATATGTATATCAAGTTAACAAATAACTAGCTAGAATGTAAGCCTAAGCGTGAGGATGAAAACAAGCTTTGTAGAGGACTATAACCGGACTTATATAATCAATTTTATATGTGTTTTTGTTTGACTCCAAAAAGATAGAATCACAGATAAGTAAGTCCGTAAGAAGTTCTAAGTGGAACGGGGGGGGGGGGGGAATACGCCATAAAGAAGTTATGGAGAAATTTTCTGTAAAATGTGTCAAGTATGAAAAACCTTTTACTCCTTCCTGTCGAGTATTAACTATATATGCCAAATATCCTGAACAACCTTTTCTAAGTAACCTTTCTGCATGAGTTATGGTCAAACATCGAGATTGCTTAGGAGAACAACCATCGTTCAACACTACCTTTGACTTCGACGTAGTCAAAAGGTTTATACATTTTTGATGACAATCGATCATCGCGTTATGGTTAACTAACCAATCCATTCCAAAGATTACATCAAATTCTCCTAACTAAATTGGAATAAGATCTACCAGAAAATTATATCCCTTTATCTCCACATTATAGTTCCTATATATAGTTTTAACAAGAATCTTTTCATTGTTTGCAATTTCTACATAGAACAGTTTGTCTAAATTTTCACATGGTATATTCAGGTTTTTAGAAAAACTATTAGACAGAAAGGAACAAGTAGCACCAAATTCGAATAACACATATGTATTTAAAGTGTTGATAGGGATGATACCTGTCACCACGTCCTGTGAAGCAACAACATCCCTCACTGACATATTAAATATTCTCACGATTGGTCGATTCTGAGCTCTAACTGCAGCTACTGTTGACTGATTATTGTTATTCTCTGGTACTCTAATTCCCTTTCTTCCCTGGTTCTTGGGTTTTGTACAGTTCCTTGCGAAATGTTCCAATGAACCACAGTTGAAACATTTATTTTTATTAGGGAGAGGACACTATGAAGAAAGGTATCCCATTTGTCCACAATTGTGACATTTATTTATACTTTTAAAACATACTCCTTTATATTTTCCTCCACATGTAGTGTAAGACCCCAACTTATTATAAATTAAATTGAATTTCCTCTATTTAATATTTTGAAATAGTAAGGGTTGATTTGATTAATGTGGTTAGTGATGGGTAAAATGCGCAAATATCTTAAATAAGCAAGTGATTATAAAACGATTGGTCGTGGAATATTCTTACTGCCGGGGAATATTCGTACAACGGCGCAACCTTGTGTGGGCCCCATAACGGAAAGCGATTGGATGAAGAAAATGACAAGTATAAGTTGTTTATAAATAACGGCGTAGTTGTTACCGTTAACACTGTTGGAATACCCCGTGGTTAAAACACAGTAGCACACAGTATTGCACTAATTATTGATTCTTACGTAAGAAGGCACTACTCAATAATTGTTACAGTAATTATTGTTCAATATTTTATTTTATTGATTCAATAATTGCTACGTTGATATTTTATATTATTGTTGTCTCAATAATTGTCACTACACAGTATTTTTCATTATATGATAAATAATTCATATTATTTGAATAATATTATTAGATAGCATTATTGGCAATGTCTAAGAAAGTTCTGTCTAGCAAAGGGGTTTGGTCACCTAATTACGTGTCACTAAGGAGAAATCCTTATTGGAAAGCCCCCTCTTTCCTGGGAACGACCTGGTTGTCAGTATTGTGATGCTGTAATATTATTTGTGAATAATTAATTATTGATTTATATGATAAGAAAAATATTCATTTTATGTGGATATAGATGGAGAAAATTTTTAATGTGACAATTGTTGAAAATTGATATTTTATCTTTTATGATAAAATATTTTATTTAAATATTTTATTATATTATAATAATATAATAATGGTGATATTTTTACAATGAATGTGTGATATATGAATAAATGAGGAGAAAGAGTATTTTTGTTACAAAAATTATTTAACACATGTTTTGTGTGTTGGTGGGCCCCATGTTGTGACTGAAATTGGATTATAGCCCGTAAAATTGTTCGTATGAGGATTTCGGTCAACTTCTGCTTGGAATTTGGAAAAACTTAAACTTACAAAGTTGTAGAGAATTGAATTTCCTATGGAATGGACATAGGATTCGAATTTTTCTGATACAAAGGCTATTTATTATGAATTATTGAAGTTTCGAAATAATTAATTTTTGAAGTTTTAAATATATTTTTTAAGAAAAATGTTTTTTTTTTATTTTGGTGAGGTGGGCCCCACTTGGTGGCTGATGTTTTGGATCAAAAGAAGTGTGCGTAGGAATTTTTTTTTAAAAAATTAATATTTTATTAAATTTTCTGCTTTGGTGCTCTAAGTATTTTCCTATAAATAGGGTGTTTAGGTTAGAATTAAAAATCACTCCAGAATCTGAAATATTCTCTCTCTATATTATCGAGCGTATTCTTGTGAGTATTTTGATACTTTGAGTGTTACTATATGGTGCAAGTTCGTTTCAGCGTTATATCTGATATTCCAGCCAGAAGTACTATTCTTTCGAGGTAAGTGATGTTATTTTTTTTTTATAAATGATATTATTTCTTTCAATATCATTTTGCTGGAATATTGGAAATATTTTTCTTGTGAAATTCTTGTCTTTTAGTGTCGGGGTTACTATTCACGTATATGACACTATTCACGTATACGGTACTATTCACGAATATGGCACTATTCACAAAAAAATTAAATTTTCAATTTTTTTTCCAAGATATCTATTATGGATACTAGCTTTGATTGTATCCATGTTTTCGTCTTCATTCTTGAATATTACTCCACTATGGTTATTTATGAAGTATTTTTGAACTTGGATTGTTTGAAGTACGAATCCTTAAAATTTGTTTTTTGTTTCACTAGATTCGTTTCTTTAAAAATACTTTTTCATCATCCTCAGTCTTAAATGATGATATTACTGAATATCGTTGGCTGTAGTCAAAAAGATTAATGATTTTCGATGAATATCTTTGTCCGTAGTGCAAAGATGAGCAGTGTTGAGATGAACATGATTAATCGATGAATATCTTTGGCCTGTAGTACAAAGATGAATGATTTACTGATGAATATCTTTGGCCTGTAGTGCAAAGATGAATATTTAATTCAAGATGAATATTGATTGATGTTACAGGGACAAAATATTGATGATGGACTTTTAAATTCATAGATGATAGTAGATTTCATTCTCTACGTAACTCTTCTATGAATTTTTATTTCCGCTGTAAATATTGATCTGAAACCTGTTGTCTATTATATTCTATTAGATTTTTCCCTGTTGAAGACTAACGATAATTTGTTCTATATTATCTTAGTCATAATGTTCTTTACTGGGCTAGTTAAGCTCACTCTTTTTCTTTTTGTTCCATTTTTCTTCTCAGGAAGCGAGAATATAGCGGGGAGTAGTCAGGGTGTGGAGTGATGTTCCATGGCAGTTGTTATAGTAGTCCTCACTATTTGTAAAATAGTATATCAATAATTGTAATGAGGACTTTATTTAAGTGTGGATATTGTCTAGAAGACAATATTTGTATTTAAAATCACAGTTTATGTGTTGTCGTATTTTGCAGGACAATTGTATTAATGAAGTTGTAGTTGTTTCTATACCATGTATTTGATGACTCAGAATGGGTTATGTATACCTATTTTGGGGGCGTCACAGTTGGTATCGGAGCTTAGGGATATGGTCTCTGGCGGAGATCGGGGAATAGAACTAGGAGAGGAGAGACGAGTAAATCCTTCGCTAGTATGTCCTACCTAAGCTTATTTGTTCGTTGGTCAGAGTATAGGGTTATTATGTTACATGTCAATTTCTTTAATTAACCCTTATTTTATGGCAGTATTTGAGAATGGTAATTGAGAATGTTAATAGTGGAGTGAATGAAACCATGGAGACACCTTACTCACCAATCAGGAAAATGTGTAACATGACGACAATGTTCCTCCTGTAAACAACACCATTGATCAGACGATGAACGGCGGGATGTTTAGAAGCTTTTTGCAGTTCATGCAAAATCATACGAGGGAGACTCGTGTACAAAATACAGGTGGAAATGATAGTAATGCACGGTTTGTCACAGCCAAGTAGTTCAAAGAGTTGGGAGCACCAGAATTCTGGGAAAAGCCGGATCCGATTAAGGCAGAAATGTGGGTCAAGCAAATTACCAAGATATTCGATGTCTTGGGATGCACGGAGGAACAGAAGGTTCCATTCGTCATCTTTATGTTCCGTAATGAGGCATATTACTGGTGGGAATCTGTGAAGCGTACCTATCCAATTGCACTTAGCATGTCTTGAGAGACATTTCAGAAATTGTTCAATGACAAATACTTTCCTGAATGTATTCGTTATATGAAGGAGGTGGAGTTTATTAGACTGGAGCAGAACAACATGACGGTGTCCCAGTATGAGGCGAAGTTCGCAGAGTTATTCAGGTTTGCACCTCATTTGGTGGAGAATGTGGAACGTATGACGCGAATGTTTCTGAGAGGTTTAAAACCCGACATACGTCAATATCTCATTTCTCATAAATTTTCTCTATATTCAGATGTTCTCAATAGGGATCAATTATTAGAGCGAGATAACGAGTACGTTCAACCGAGGGACCACAACTAGGGTCATACCGGTGACAGCAGTCATTGGAGCAACGATAACCAGCGGGGAAAGAAAAATATGGACAAAAGCGGTAACCAGTCTGGTGGTAATCGTGGCCATGAAAATAGAAGAAGCGAGTCAGGGGGAGATTTTAAAAAGAGGAAGTTCAACAATGATAATGTGACGACGTCAGTACCAGTAGCAACTGGTTCTAAAGGAGGAGAACGACCATCGGTCGTATGCTATAAATGCGGGAAAGAGGGGCAGAGCAGCCAAAACTGCCCACAACAGTTCAAGGAATGTTATAATTGTGGAAAGGAAGGACATATTGCTCGAGATTGTACTGTAGCGAAACCAAGTCCAGCGGGGATGGTGACTCAAAAGGCTGTCCCAAAAAAGTCAAAGTCAACGGTTCCTAGAAGAGCGTTTGTCGTGACTGGTCTAAATATGAGGAACCCAAACGAGGTAATCACGGGTAAGCTAATCATAAATTCTTGCGAAGCTTATACCTTACTAGATACCAGTTCTACCCATTCATTTATCTCTCCTGCTTGTGATCAACGTTTAAACATTACTTCGGAGAAATTAGAATTTGACCTATCTGTGGAGACTCCATTAAGAGAAACTTTCATTACATCCACTATTTATAAATCTTGTTTGATCCAAGTTGGCACCATCACATTACATGTTGACCTTATCTCTTTAAAGATACTTGCTTTTGATGTGATTTTGGGGATTGATTGGTTAACTACTCATCATTCCAAAATTGATTGTTTTCATAAGGTTGTTAGTTTTCATATTCTTAACCAACCTGTTGTACGAATTCAAGCAACTAAACCACTAAAATCAATCATTGTCATATCAAGCCATAAAGTCATTCGTTTATTGAAAAATGGATGTCAAGCTTTCTTAGCCCATGTTATGGATTTGAATAAAGACACGTCAGATTTGAATAATATTCATGTTGTTAGTAAATTTCTTTACGTATTTCCTGAAGAACTTCCCGGTCTACCCCCAATACTTTTAAAGTTATTTTTATGTGTAATTTAATATTTTTACGAACTCGAAGACTATATACTAAGAATTCTATTCCTTATATCTATAGCCTTAACAGCTCTGATACCATTATGTAACACCCCCATATCTATACTCCCACGGTATTTGATATGGTGCTTACTACTAGTCAATGTATATAACGCATTCAAATTTATACACCCATGGTATTTGATTATATGCTTATATCTAATTGAGTGACTATACAATAATAACCTGATGCAATTCCCATAAATCCAAGATTCACAGTATATCATAACAAATAATAATTCCCAGGAGAACTATTGTTGCATTTGGATACCCTCACTTAGATGTATGAACTGTATCTGTGAATAGTATCTATCAATTTTAAATTCAGAATACCAGTAATAACATGAACATTCTATATTACCCATACCTCACTCAGATGTATAGTTTATATCATGCGAATTACATTATCGTATCGATAGTATCTATCTATCCAAAATCCAGAGTATCAACAACAACATGAACAGTCCATGTTGTCAATACCCTCACTTAGATAAATAGTTCCCAAGGATCTCAAACTAGATTGGAAATTCTAATTACATCTATGTATATAAAGAAAACACAGTTGCGGAAATAAAAGATGTTATATATATATATATATATATATATATATATATATATCATTAAGGTTCGATTACATGATTCTTCATACAGAATTTCTTATTATAAAGTATTACATTTAACTAGACAGTAATATAAACCAATCTAAGCAGGGACGCTTCCCTTTATTAACTCCAGAAGTGACAGGGTTACCATCTAATACTGCAAAGGGAATAATTTGAAAGGGTGAGCTATGCCATTCTCAGTAGGTTTCATATTTATAACAATATATGATTTGAAGAAGTATAACGTTTCAAAACTCAACTGATTATTGCTACCATTTCTAGACTTTCTATTTCAACCATTTTTAGACTTTTTATTTATGTCAGTCACAAGTACTTAGAAATTTTGTTTAGATATGAGATAGGGATCAACCTATTCAACATCCTAGGAGTATGCATCTCATCCTACTCGTGCTCACATGCACTAAACGTAAATATTTAATTGACCCAACATCGATCCCTTTTAGGGATACACAACTTCAGTATAGGATGTCTTACCAAAGCAATTTGGTTTGACACAACAGTTTATGCTCAATAATATCATATGAATAAATAATTCATTTCTGAGTTATGTTGAAGCTATAGCAATAACTTTACAACAAATGGAAATTCAAGTTTAGGTTTGGTATAACATATCAATAGAAATTCAAGATAGAAATCTTGTTCAACGAATAATTTGGGTTTAGTAAACTTGTGAAAGTAATTATGGTTAAGGAACTTGCCTGAGCGAAGATTAATTAAGCAACGCTATTCGATTAGTTAATAAACACCTAAGATGTTCATTCATATAAATCTAACACATAAGTATTGATAAAAATATTCAAATACATAAACTACATATGTTTGGGTTAAGTTTATTATGGTTTCGGTGTCCAAAGACTTTATCGGGTACTTAATAAGTTGATAACTCGATTAAACTTTATTTATAAGCTTTATTATATTTTTAGATAATTTAAATATCCTTTATAAAAATTTCAGAAGCTTATAATAATTTTTAAGTATTAAGTTATCCCTTAAATGATTTTTAAATCATTTATTTGTATTTATAAATAATTTAATATTTATTTAGAATATTATAAAAATCTTGTTTACTATTTTGAATAATTTATAATCATTTATTATGATTTTTAAGTCATTAATATTATTTTAAATAATTATTTATTATTTATAAATAATTATTCTAATTACTTTATTATTAACTTAATTATTAATAATATCCAAATAAAATAAAATATTTAATAAATTTATGTAAAAATATTAAAAGTTAATTATTATAACTTAATATAATTTTTTAAACTATTTTTATATTTATTTATTAATTATTTCTAATTTTTATTAATTAATTTATTAAAAACATTTTATGTCTGTCGCTAATACCCTATAGTGACAGGAAGTGTCGCTATAGGTGTTCTTGAGTTTCTATGAATCAGTTGATCATGGCCTAGGGACCACTTTGACCTTGATCTAATTTGTTACTGTTGATGATTCTGAGTTTGGACAAGTATGGATGTTATAGTACTCATACAGTAGTACAACATCAGACCAATTTTATGCTTTAACCTACGTATAACAAGAAGTTATAGAGGCTCAAAGTCACTGTCAGAGCTATTCTTGAGTTTCTGGGTAACCTAGAACAGTGGTCATGGTCGGTCAACGGTTTTGTAGCTTCTATATCTTTCAATATGTGTGATAGATTGGTGTTTTGTTTGTTGTAATAGGTAGTCTATATATCAAGGTACATATATGTAACACTGTTTTAGAGAAAGTATGATTTTAAGGTCTCAATCTATGTTTGTCAAAGTACAACCAAAGGTTGTTCTTCATGTTCATCAATTTTTTGGGTACCTAGAAAACTTAGTAATGCTCGGACAATGACTTTTGACAATTAATTCTGGTAATTCTATGAATTGTTTAAGAAATTAAGTGTCATAGATATGTAGTATGTATGTCAAGATAGTAATTCATTACAATAAGTCATTATAACATCAAACAGAAAGCGATTAAAAGGTTGGTCAAAGTAGCTGGTTCAACTTGTTCTTGAGTTTTCTGGGTAACCCAGAAAACAAAACTTCATGATCGGTCACATACATGGATCTACAGGCTCTGACATTCGAATGTCAGACCTATTTTTCCAAAATTTCTAGATTGCTTATAATACTATTTTGATTCATCTAGATGTTATGAAAACATGTTCTATCAACTTAGCATAATTTCTAACATGTTATTACATATATCTAAACATTTAAACAACGAATTAAACATAGTGTTAGTTCCTAGAGGCACAAAATTTATCTAGAAGGGGGGTTGAATAGATATTTTTAATTTCTTTTCATTTCAAAATACTTTAGTAATGCTCGGACAATGACTTTTGACAATTAATTCTGGTAATCCTATGAATTGTTTAAGAAATTAAGTGTCATAGATATGTAGTATGTATGTCAAGATAGTAATTCATTACAATAAGTCATTATAACATCAAACATAAAGCGATTAAAAGGTTGGTCAAAGTAGCCGGTTCAACCTGTTCTTGAGTTTTCTGGGTAACCCAGAAAACAAAACTTCATGATCGGTCAACCACTTTTGACCACCTCTATCTTGCAATATATGGTTCTAATGAACCTGTTTTCTTTTCCGGATTAAAGACCTTATGTCATACTACAAATAACATACAATTAACAAACCTAACTATTAACATACATGGATCTACAGGCTCTGACATTCGACTGTCAGACCTATTTTTCCAAAATTTCTAGATTGCTTATAATACTATTTTGATTCATCTAGATGTTATGAAAACATGTTCTATCAACTTAGCATAATTTCTAACATGTTATTACATATATCTAAACATTTAAACAACGAATTAAACATAGTGTTAGTTCCTAGAGGCACAAAATTTATCTATAAGGGGGGTTGAATAGATATTTTTAATTTCTTTTCGTTTCAAAATCTTTATTAGTTTTGATAAAGATTTAATCACAGTGGAATTGAGATTTGTTTGTTTTCCTTTTAAGATATAACTAGTTAATAGGAGTTAAGCAGTTATGGCAGTTATAGTAGTTATGGCAAGAATATAAGAGACACAGTTATTTTAAGTGTTTCAGAGCATTCAAAGCTCCTAGTCCACTCTTCTACTCCTCGAGTAGGAAATCCACTAAGGATATCTTTACAACAACTGAATCTCACAGATTCCTTCAAGACCAGCAGTCTTGGAACTTCTTAGTTCATTATTGAACTCTTCAAGTCCAGCAGACTTGGTACTTCTCAGTTCACGTAAAACTCTTCAAGTCCTTCTGACTTGGAACTTCTTACTTCACTTGATGGTAGTTGAGTTCTTGAATGGTGCTACTCAGTTGTCGTTAAGCTTATGTTCAAAAGAATTGAATAGCTGAGCAAGCTTTCTTTTTAAGATCGTAGAGTTGAGCGTTAAGTGTTCTTCAGTGTTCTGTTCAGTACTTGCTTGTTTCTTTCATCTGCTAATGTCTTATATATATGATGCCTTTGAAATGTATCCGTTGAAGACATCCGTTGAAGCATTAAATGCATTTTCATTTCTGAGCTTTGATGGAGACTTTCTGCACAACTTCTGATTAGCAGTCTGGCCCACTGGCACAGCAAACTGTTATCTCACCTAACACCTGAAAAGGTGTTTTCTTCTAACCCATAGTACTTTCCATAGCTTCTTCAATACGCTTCTTTGAACATACTAAGGATGACTGTTGTGTCATTGGGATTCTAGATACTCTCAACGTCTATAATCCATTCCACATTTGTTGACTTTTATTATCAAACAAATAGACAAGGCTCGATGCTTCTGATGCAGACAGATGATACACTATGATCATGATCGTGGTGTCTTGCCACCTTGGTACTTGATCTGGTATTGATAGATGAGAACACTACAATTTCTTTCAAGTATTGGTACACTATGATCTTCACTTGCTTGACTTACAGACTCTACTCTTCCGAGAGCACACTACGATTTCTCAGTTGGCTCGGCAGGCGTTTGGACCACTCTACGACTTCAGAGAGGCCCTACAAAGTAGATACACTATGATCCTCGATGCTCTACGATTCTGCCTTGTCTTCTGCAATCTCTTGATTATCTCGATAGACTATAATTCAGTTGAATCCTATCTATTACATCTCAAGATATAGATTAACCTAACAGCTTTGATCTTTTCTTCTATACATTTATTTACAGAATGATGAACATTAAAGTCCAGATCAACCTAACTAGTTTGATTTAACACTAAGTCCTTGTACATGTATTCTTTTAAGGACTTTACATATAATCATGAATATTTACTTTCAACATCAAATTTTAAATATGCAATCTCCCAACAATCTCCCCATATTTGATGTTGACATAACCAAGGAGATTTGTTTCACGATAATTTGTAGTTGTTCTGATCGTGGAGTCGATGGCGAGGTTGTCTTGCAGGAGGACTCCTTGAAGATTGAGCAAGTTTGCCTCTTCCTTTTTCTCCTTCCCCTTTATGTCAGCATCAAGGGTTCGAATATCTTCAGAAATTTGAGTCATGCCTTGTACGAGCTCACGGAGTTGAGTCTTGGATTGAACAATGTCTGCATGATTTTCCTGGATTAAAGATTCAGTACGAGCTTCTTTCTTTTGCAGAATGGCCAAGACATTTTCTGTTTGTTGCATTTTATCCATGGAGAATGCTTGGAATTCCTTCATTTGGGTTTTTAGACTCGTGAGGTTTTCCATCAGAAGTTTATTTTGGGATTACTGAGTATTCTGTAAAATAAGAACAACATACATGACTCTTGGCAGCTAGAAAGTGGATTTGGTCCCTTTCATTGATGCTCTGGATCATCTCTTTTATGATCTCCCTAAGCTTCTTTGTCAGCTTAGAACTTAGATTACTTGGGAGAGTATTTGCAGCCTCGATCAAATGAGTCAGCCTCATATGAACAAGTTCTGAGTGAACTTCAAGATCTTCTTGTATGTCCTTGGTTGCCTTCTTTGTTGCTTCTGACAACTCTGTTTTGGTAGGAAGATCAGATAAAATCGCAAGGAGTTGTGGATTATTTGGAGGATTGGCTCTTGTGTATTGATCTTGCATGTTGTAGAGAGCAAGATCAAGATCAAAATACTCATTTGTTGATGAGGAAGGGATATCTGTTGGAGGGGCTGGTGTGTGTGATTGAACTATGGGAGGGGGTGACTCTACGTTTTGAGCAATTGACTCTACGATTGGATTTGGAGCAGTAATCGTAGAGTGAGAGATGATAGGAGATTGGATTAGTACAAAGTTAGGCACATTTGGTTCATCAGTTACAGAATATTGGGATTCAATAATTGGAAATTGATTGAGTGGATGAAGTATCACTTCTAACCATCTTGGAAATTCATATAATTGATTGAAGGTTGATGGTGGACAGTGACTAAGCCTGAAAGAGATAAGAATAGTTTATACCTCATGCTAAATTTCTGAAGAGGGGCTGTTGGTGATCAGCTTTCGGGAAAAGTTGAGTTTGCCTAGGAATCCATGAGCTAACACCGAGATTGCTGGATAGGCTTTGAAGGTCCAAAACATGTGATCCCAAGAGTTGAGGATTTGGGCTCTGTGAAATGGCATCATAGGTAGATAGGAGAACAGTTGATTGTAGTTGGCTCTCCTATATCCATCATAGCCCACATCAATGATCTCAACTTCGTCATCCTCTTCTTCTTCTCTGTCTTCATTTAAAATTTCCACCACATCAATTATCTCCATTTGACTTCTTTGTTCTTCTGCTCTCTCATCCTCCATAGCCTTAATCCTCACCATTTCTAGAGTTCCTGAAGCTAGATTCTCTTGAGGAACTGTGGAGGATTCATGATGATCTCTTGGCAATTCGTCCTCAGTTGCAGTCTTTTCTTACAACGGGACTTCGTGAGGTTCCCCCTCAACTTGATCATCCATTTAAATTTCAAACGTCTCCTCCTCAGCTGGAGCATTCTCTAGTGACAGAACTTCAGGAAACCCCCCCTTACCTTGAGCTGTATTCTTCTTATTAGCTTTGGGTAGCCTTTTGTCAGCAGCTATCATTTTGTCTTCCTCTTTTAACACTTTCTCATTGATAAGGATGTACTTCTTGACCAGTTTTCTCTTTGACCTTTTAGGCTGAGCTACAGCCTCATTATTTTGAATCATCTTCTTCCAGGGTGTTGTCAAGTCTGGATTCTATGATTGGTAGAGACTCTACGATCGAAGAGAAAGAGAACTTCTTTGACTTGTTACTCCGCTTTCCTTTCTTAAGCAGCTGAGAGATGGTAGCTCTGTCTTCTTCTTCCTCAGACTATTGTTCTTTCCTTTTCAATTTCTTCAGAGTTTCAGCTCCAGAACTTTCTTGAGGTGCATTAGTAGTTGAGCCTTGAGTTTCCTCTGCCATTGAAGCCTTCATTTTTCTCTTACCCTTGCTTTTTCTGATTAAAGCAATGGGTTCTTCCTTATTGATTTCTTCTTCTTCTTCAGTTTCCTTTACAATTGACATGTTTCTTAGTATTCCAGAATCCTTTGCATCACCAGTTCTTCTACTGGATTCAGACATTATCTTGACATTTTTAGCTGGATTTCTTTTCTAGTTTTCAAACAGCTGCTTTGTCATCCTTCTGTTGGGATTATTGGATTCCTATTGAGCACAGGGTTTGAAAAACCTCTTTTATAAAACGTCATTGCTATATCTTGGTTAAAACTTGATTTTTCTATAAAATTCAAACCTTGTGTATATAGCTGCGAACGAAGCCTCGCACTACTTTCAAATAATTGCACATTGTTCCACACACACACATAAACACACACATTCATATAACAATTTCTTTGAAAAGTGGCGGTCACCGTGGTAACACGGATGTCGATAGGTGCCTAACACCTTCCCTCCGCATAATCAAGCCCCTGGACCCAAAATGAATCTCGGTTTCACAGTCCCGTTTAGCAGTGTCAAATTACTGGGTCAATGTGCAAGCCTTTTCGGTTACATTGGTGCAACCAGTTAAATACACCAACTGGTGACTCTTAAAGTCCAATCGTCAACATTATACATGTCGGACCTTTTTCACTTATTTTTTCAAACAAATATCATATTAACATGAGAACACCAAAGAACAAGTAATGAAAAGGGACACTCAAAAATCCCGACGTCAACAGGTGGCGACTCCACTGGGGACTCCAGTAAGAGGGCTTAAGACGCTATTACAAGCTTTTGAAAATTGTTATATACTTGTGTGTGAATGTTGCATTTACATTTCGATAAATGTGTACGAATGCATTTTAATTACTGCACTACTAAATATCTATCTGTGATATTAGTGCTTCACACATGTCATCATTTTGCATAAACAGTGAGACACGTTATATGTGAATGTATGTTGTGTGGTCCCTCCACCAGGAGGCTATCTTGTCGGTGTTTGATTACTGGACTCGTGGGACGAATAATTCCCCGGGGCTCAGGAAAGGCACCACTCAGATTCGCTCCAGTTGAACGACTGGATTAACTTCCCGTCAAGTAGATTGCGATGATCTGGGAACCTACATGCCAAAAAGCCGCGAGAGAAACCCTAGGATAGGTCAACCTCTGATAAACCAAATGTGGAGGAAAGTTTCTTTATGCTTTCCATTTTCAATTACTTGTAAAAGCATTTACTTGTAATTTTTTTCCATGTTCATCCATATGTAATGGAAAATATGAAGAATATATGTGCATGCATGACATGTTATCAATTAACAACCAGTTTTGCAGGACAAATTCCTAAAACGGACATGTTATGATAACATTTATATTACCCTAAGACTAAACTACGTAAGTCTTTTGTAGGGAAGCAATTGGGCACATTGCATCTCCGATCAAAATTTAAAAAGGTCATGAGCCCATACCAATCATGTCCTCTTCTTAGAAACAGCCTAACTCGCTTTCTCGAGAAGAATTTGATGGACTAAGTAAACAAATCATAGACTTGGCCGTTCTACTAAAAGAATTGCACCAGTCCACTCAGGGTACAAAGATACCTGCACATACAGAATCCCCTACACAAGGAGGAGTTCAAGGTCCGGAAAAAACAATTCCGTAAAATCAGTTGGATACAACCAACAAAGACCCTGAAGGAACCTATCTCAAAGGAGATCCAGACACCGGTGACATCAGGAAGAAGGTCCTTCAAATGGAGGAAACCATTCGCGTTCTCAAAGGGATTGGAACACATGTAAGTGTTTCATATGCAGACCTTTGCATATTTCCTGGTGTGCATTATCCAGAGAAATTTCAAACCCCTGATTTTGAAAAGTATGACGGATTAGGGGATCCTTACACACATTTAAAGGTGTTCATTGGAGAACTTGGATCTTATGCAGAGAATGAAAAGCTCAAAATGCAGTTATTTCAGAAAAGTCTGACTGGAGAAGCCCGTTCATGGTATACCAGATTAGAAAACTCTAAGATCCATAGCTGGGAAGAGCTGGCTCACGCCTTCCTCACTCAATACAGCTTTTCAATCTCAGATGGCTCCTGACCGGTACCAAATCACCAAGGTCAAGAAACAGTCTAATGAGTCATTTAGAGAGTATGCTCAAAGGTGGAGGCGCCTTGCTGCTCAAGTTATTCCTTCCATAACAGAATAAGAAATGGTCATGACTTTCATAGATGTACACGAAGCTCCTTTCTATGAGAGAATTCTAGCTGGTATTGGAAAACTATTTTCTGAAATGATCAAACACGACGAGATGGCTAAAAAAGGATTGAAGTCCGGTAAAATTCAAGACCTAGCCTCTCTTAAAGCTGTTGCTGAGCACATCCAATCCGGATCTTATGGAAACAACCCCTAAAGGGTCCATAAAAAGAAAGAGGAGGATATTTCCTTGATACTACAAGGACAAAAAGGCAATCCAAGCATGCCTATGCAGAGGAGAAACTACTCCCCTTTTCCAGCACAATCTTCAAACCCTCCATTGCCTAAAAGTGGAGAAGTAAAGCAACCTCGGGCATTCACACCCTTAGGGGATTCGCTCGAGAAAATTCTTGCTCTTATGACTGCTCAAAAGAAAATTACACATCTTATTCCACTAGTCAACCCTAATGGCAGGGGTTTTAATGCTACTAGGAAGTGTGCTTATCATGCCGGGGGCACCCGGACATGATACTCAAGATTGTTGGGCATTGAAACATAAGATTCGGGATCTGATAGACAACGGTGAGATTGTAGTCACAAAACCAGATCAACCTCATGTGCAAGACAACCCTCTTCCTCAACACAAAGAAGAAGAGGTCAACATGATCAGTTGGAGCACTATACAAGGTTCCAATGGCGAATCATCCCAACCCATCAAAGACAGTGTTGAAAAATGAGATTATGAAAAGTTCTAGTTTACCATGGAACGAAAGATGAAAGCTCTTTGCAAACAAATTGAGCAATTGGCATAACTGGTGACCCACCAGCATCAAGTTACACACCAATTAATTAGGCAGGAGCATGCCTATCTCCTTCCATTTGTTATAAATGCTCCATCAACACCTTCAGAAAGCAAAGCTATGAAGGATACGGTTATAAAGCGAGCAAGTGCTAAAGCCCGTCGGGATTTTGCCAATCAAAGGGAATTCACCTATCTGGGCCAATCTATGGAGGAGATACTTCAAATGTTGATCAATGAAGGAAGAATCACATTCCTTCTCCCTCCAATCAATCCTCGCTCAGGGCGGTTCAATCCCAGTGAAATGTGTTAATATCATTCACATTCTCACGGTCACAGCACAGAAGAATGCTGGGCACTCCGCCAACTTATTCAAAATCTTATTGATAGAGGTGTCCTGCAAATAGCAGATGATTACACTATGTAACTCAAGGGTGGGAATGCATGCCCTACCCAATGGAAGGGATCAGTTGCAATTATCTCTGAAGTGGATGATGAAACTATCAAAGTATTTCCCTTACAACCAATTCAACTCAAAGGAGCTGATAATCCTTTGAAAGTGGCCGCACCAGAGCCAATTCCTTTACCTTGCAGACCACAACATCCTGTTGTCAGCTTGCACAAAGTTCTATGGAATTATGGAGAAGCTGAAGGATCCACGTCTCATACTACTGCTATAGTGTCAAAAGAAAATCCACTGTACCTTCCTCAACGGGTTATCATACCTACTTGCGAAGCAAAGGGGAAATTGCCCATGGAGAAGATTGAAAAATTCCTCCATACTATGGGTCATAATGAAGCCAAAGTGGTTTTAAGCTTGCGAGAAGCTCCACGCTAGATTTCAATACTGGATTTGGTTTTCTCTTCTGAGGATCATCGGAAGATCTTGTTAAAGTTTTTAGAAGAAGCCTACTTGCCAAAATCAGTGGATGTGGAAAAATTTCAACATTTGGTTGATCACATTTTCAACAAAGAATGTGATATCCTTCATCGATGACAATATACCTCCCGAAGGACCCGGTCATTGCAAGCCATTGCACATCACAGTGTTGTCTTCCGGGTACATGCTAGCAGGAGTATTGATAGATGGAGGCTCATATCTAAATATCTGTCCTTATGCCACCTTGGTGAAGATGAATGTCAATCTCAGTCGGATCCAAAGCAGCCATACGGTTATCAGAGCTTTTGATGGATCCCGACGAAATTCTTTTGGAAATATTGAATTGCCAATTGAGATTTGTCCAAATACATTCAATGTATCCTTCCACGTCCTCAAGATAGATTCAGGATACAACCTGCTATTGGAGAGACCATTGATACACATGGATGGAGTTGTTCCATCCACATTATATCAACAACTCAAATACATTATCAACAACAGTCTAGTCACTGTCAACTCTGAGCCGGATTATCCTTAACAAGGAATTCTACCAATTATCAGCTTTAATTTAGAAGTTGAACCGACCAGTTTCCATACTTTGGAAGTGAGTAATACGCAATACCATTCTATGGGAGCGCTACTTCCCGTACCCAAGATTTCTGCCGAGGTTATGTCGGCCACTCAAGAAATGATGTTATTGGGTCATCAACCTAGACAAGGGCTTGGTAAGGATCAACAGGGTATTAAGCACCCTATCCAAATGTCTAGTCAAATTGGAACAGCCAGGCTAGGCTATTCTTCTAGTTCCAGACATAGGAATCATCATAAGCACGAGCAGGTTCCTCAAGCTTCCGCCGCACGGTGATTTTCTATACCTTTACCTCATGAGTTAATGTAATCTCCAGTAAAGGTGCCAGCCCATGCTGTGGCTATGCTATTTCTGAAACCAGTGCCAATACAAGCTAAAGAGTTGCTGATTCCTCATCCCGAAGTGGAAGAAAAGGAACGAAAACATAAACATGACCTTGCCTTGATGATGGCAGGCATCCGCGTCATTGTTCATGATGAATATACAAACAGATACACCCTAGACGATGATTGCCCAGATGTCATGGTTATCATTCAGGAGAAGGAAGACATAGATGATCCTTCCATCACTGCAGTCCTTCAGGACTTTGCCCTCGACAATTGGAGTAGCACTCCATGCATTGGTCGACGAGGGTAAAATGGGCAGAAAATCCCTCTGCCCTATAGATAACTTTAATTGCTTGTTTTCCTTTACAGCACTAGCATTTATTTTATCACGTACATGCTAACACTTTTGTATGATCGAACAGTTGCATATATTAAGTGAAAGCATCTTTTGTTTTAGGACTCTGAATTTAGATGTACATGTACTTGCTGATGAGGTGCCTTCTCTCCACAAGGGCTGTAACTTTGATGCAAAGTTAGACTCAGACTTGATGGACATCCAAGTGGACATTGAGACACCTCAAGAGATTAAGGAATGGGTCACAGACAAATCCAAACCCAATCTTGATCAAACCACTCCTTTCAATCCTGGAACCTTAGACAACCCAAAGCTAATCCAGATTCGTTCAGACCTTACCAAAACTCAGTGGAATGACATGGTTGCACTGTTAACCCAATTCCAGGATGTGTTTGCATGGTCTCATAAAGACATGGTGGGTTTGTCCACTGACGTTGTTCTTCATCGCCTTCCCATTAAAGAAGGATTCAAGCCAGTTAGGCAAAAGCTCAGGCGATTGAAACCTGAGTGGAGTTTAAAGGTTAAAGAAGAAATTGTGAAACAATTTCAAGCTGGTATCATCATGGTGTCAACATATCTTGAGTGGATATCCAACATTGTTCCCGTGCCTAAACCAGGGGGAAAGGTGCCAGTCTGCGTGGGTTATCGGGATTTGAACAAAGCTTGCCTTAAAGATAGCTTTCTCGTGCCCTTTATCCACATTCTTATTGACAATACTGCTCAAAACGGCATGTACTCCTTTGCTGATTGCTTTGTGGGATACCATCAAATTATGGTCGCTGAGGAAGATCATGAGAAAACTGCTTTCATCACGCCTTAGGGAACCTTTTTCTACAGACGGTTGTCATTCAGCCTCATCAATGCCGGGGCAACCTATCAGCGATCTATGATGGCTCTTTTCCACGATTTAATGCACAAGGAGATAAAGATCTACATGGATGACATCATTGTCAAATCCCGAAAGGAGGATGACCATTTTGACTATCTTAAAAAGCTTTTCAACAGGTTGCCTAAGTACAACTTGAAGTTGAATCCCACCAAGTGCGCCTTTGGTGTTAAGTTAGGCAAGTTGCTAGGCTTCCTAGTCAGCCACAAAGGGATTGAACTGGATTTTACCAAAATCCAGGCCATCAAGGAAATGCCCATTCCTCAGACAGAGAAGCAAATACGGGGATTTTTGGGAAGGATCAACTTCATTAGAAGATTCATTTTTCAACTCACAACAACCTGTGAGCCTATCTTCAAATTGTTAAGTAACGAAAAGGGACACTCAAAAATCCCGACGTCGACAATCATGAATATTTACTTTCAACATCAAATTTTAAATATGCAATCTCCCAACACATAGCATCAAAGATCTAGCTACAAATTAGGGTTTGCACCTTTCTTGCTTAATTTTTATTTCTGGCTACTGATTATGTTGTTGCTATCACCAAGGCTTGTTTTGGTATATTTATAAGAGTGTATAGGCTTAGAGAATTCGTGGGTTTGGCCAGCGGATGTGTTGTTATTTATAGACTTAAGCAACTTAGGGTTTTTGGTCATTTTTACCTACTTGCCTCTAGTCATTTTTACCTACTTGCCTCCATAAAGATCTGTTGCTAAGTTACTTGTGCTGCTTGGGGAAGGTTGCCAGACCATGTGCACTCTTGGGACTTGGTTTGGTGACTCCTAACCTACTTGTGAGATAGTTTGATTAAGTTAGTAGCTTAATTTTGCCCTAATCCTCATTAATCTTGATTAGGGTTTTGGTTTTTATAATTAGGGTTGTTTAATAATGTTTATTAGTACCTAATTGAAGTTTAGAAATCATGATTAGGTGTTAGGATAACCTAATTAGGGTTTAGTCGAGCTAATTAGGGTTAAGATTTATAAATTAGGGTTAAGGTTTATAATCTAGGGTTAGGGTTCCTAACTTAGGTTTTCCACAAATCCTAGAAAGCACGACAAAGCGTTTTGTCAGTGTAAGCATGACAAAGCAACTTGTCAGAACAAATATACCCAAAAGTCCGTTTTCGGAAGAAAAATTTTAAGCACGTCAACTTTTGGACGAAAATTTATTTGACCTAATTTTTTAAACAGAGTATATATTAACACACAACACTTTCAGAACGGAGAGATTTTATTAATATAACTGAATTTATATATCCGAGTTTTATTAGGGTTTTGGGGTTTCACAGAATCTGTTGTACAAAATAGATATAATGGGAGACAACACAGGCCATTTATGTACATCTTTATATATAACTAATATGCATACAAGAGATACTTAGGGCCACCATCAGTAAACAAACCAAGGGCCACCACCATCAGCAGACACAGACAAACCTAGGGCCACCATAAAAAAAACAACCATCTAATTAAATTTTTTACAAGAAAACATCAATATAGGACCATCGGGACCATAAATTGAGTTAAAAACATGGAATGGAGGGAATTTGACCCAATTAAATTTCAAAAATCCAAAAACCCCTCTTTTACTTGAACCCTAGAACTAAGATGAGAAGAAACTGAGAGTCGATTTTACTTACCTGTAGAGTACTTCAAGTTTTTCCTCAATCGATCTCGCTAATCTCTGATAAATTGCATAACTCTCAGACGAATTCGAGGAACACTTGGCCTCAATTGTTTTTCCTCTCAAATGTTGTTCGAAAAATGAAATGGAGAGATAACTGAAAAGGTGTTAGTATGATAGTATCTGGACATTGCCTCCAGATCCACGTGGGAGTGGAACCTACGTGCGATCTCAATGCCACCTAGATCATGTTAGTCTACTAAGCATTTCCGTCTGGTTTTTGGAAGGAAATTAAAAATAATGACCATTTTGTAATTTTTTAGAGTACAGTTATTTGCTTGTAAAAAAAATCGATAATAACAATGAAAATCGGATCCTAGTACAGTGACCAAAAATTGAATCATCCCGTAGTTAAATATTGCCCTAATGCTTGTTGTCTTCATTATTTTGCATACTCTTTGCAATTGGCATTAGTTGCATCATCTCGTGATGTTCTTAAAAGTGAACATTTTTTTTGAAAACTATCGTTTATCATCAACATTGCTACTTGTTCAAGCAAGCGGAATGATGAATTTCAAAGTGCTCAAGAGAATGAAATTACTCATTTAATTGTCATCGATGAACTTGAGACAAGAATAGGGATTAATAAAATTGGCACATTACAAAGAGTTGATACTCGTTGGTGTTCTCAAAATTATCGTCTTTTGAGTTCGTTTTGATTCCACATACCATGAACGAGCTATTGGAGGTTAGTGATAATCTTTGTCAATCCTTGCAATGAGAATCACAAGTGTTTGGATTGAAGGAATGGAATGGAGATTGGAATGATTAATTCCATTCTAGTTGGAATGAGTTATTTCATGCTTTCTCTCCCCCAAAACCCTCATGACTCAATGATAAAAAAAACTACTCATAAGGCTTTGGGCATGAAATCTTGGTCAAAAATATTAAATTTCAGTCCAAAATAGCAACAACAAAAATAATGGTCCAATCCATTCCAATCGCAATCAAACACAATTGTTGTCATTCCATATGAATGAGTCATTATATTCTTACCTTTATTACTTCAATCCAAACTTAGTATTGCTATTTGCCTTCTTTCAAGTACAAAATCATTGATTCAAAGGTTGATGGATGGGACACTTTATTAATCACAAGGTTGAATCATTTTGTGAGAACTATGATTTTACTGAGTAAATGTTTTTATTGATTCGAATTATTTTTAGTTGAATGAATTAAACAGATTTAATAAGCACACGATTGAGTTACTCCAATTTTGCGTTGCTTGGGATTCGAGAGAGAAAGTTAATTTAAGAGTTGATGATATTTGTTAACTTGTCTAAAACATTTTATCTGAATGACTTCATTGAGGAAGAAAAAGACTGTTTGAGAATAAAAGTGGAACATTATCGACTTTGTTTGCCTTATCTCCTTGGTTTCAAAGAATTGTCAAATATCTCTAATCTATCTCAATGGTTGGTGAAAACTAGAAAATCTACAACTTTTCCACTTATTTATTGGTTAATTACACTCATTCTTACTCTTTCGGTTTCTGTTTGTTGCCACTATAAAGCGAGCATTTTGCAATTATATATGAAAATTGTCTTCGAAACAAGAACCTGTCATTAATGAAATATTTGTGGGTACACAAATCCTGTCAGTAAGCCATATAATTTCTTAATTATCTAGCTAAAATTCACACTGCTTGCCCATATTTCCACATCATCAGTTTGGACTCCTTCCACTCTCGACAGTAATATAAGTTGTATACTAATACTGGTCAATCTACCATCTATTGCTTGCATTCCCAGAAGCAAACCAAATTATCTATTTCTTTGTGAAGCTTCTTCTGCGCAGGGAAGATAACTGAAACACTACCCATATTTTTCCTACTAATCGGAGTAAAATCTCAAATTGGTTCTTCGACCAAGTAGCTATTTGAAAATTCAAGTTAGGCCCTTGAGGAGCGACTACACTAGGATCTGCATGACTAGACAATCAGATGTACATAGCTAGTTGAGATAGTCTGTCGTGGCATGCAACTTGATAGTCGAATGTAAAATTTTGAAGTTGACGCTTTAAGAAGTCAATAATTTCAAAATTCTAAAATTCATATTAAAACACTTGTTACGTGATTGAAGTAATAAAAGTGAGAATGAAATAACTCATTATTATGGAATAATAATGAGTTATTAATAAAAGTGAGAATGAAATAACTCATTATTATGGAATAAAAAAATGAGTTTGATTACGATTGAAATGAATCGAACCATGCATTCTTATTTCTACCAAATTTATGAATTTTATTTCTTGGAGAGGGAGAAAATAGAATAATTCATTCCAACTAGAACAAAATAAATTATTCCACTTTCCATCTCATTCCTTCAATCCAAACGTAAAATTAAGAATAATAGAATTAAGATCCGTACGACGTGACCAAAATACCTGAATCCGGAATATTGAGACTAGATCTGGCAAAATTTGAGTTTTGTTTGATTTTGATTTACATGAAATGTTTATGGGTGCAAATAAGAATTAAAATCACATTATTCATTTTTAATATGGTTTATATAGTTTTTACCCAAATAATTATAATTTTAATATAGTTGAAGCCATATTTTACTTTGTCAGTTTGCAACTAGTTGCTATAAGTTAGATAGTCAATTGGACATGAAGGACGGAAATGATTTTGTTAAGTGAGTTATTACTACTCCTATTTACTTCATTGTCTATATATCACCCGTACTCTTTTTAATTCAAAGTACGACCAAGATTATATATGAATGTACATATATCATACAGAGAGCAGATCCTCTGTCTCCAAATGTCATGTACCCCTTGTGTTCTTGTAGACACTCGAAATTTTCTGCATAACTGTTACTAACATTATAGGAGGGCAGAATCGTCTTTCGGAGATAACCCTGGAAGACAGCTCACATCCATTCCGGATACCACCGGAAGTTCGATCTCCATTCCGGATACTACCGAAAGTATCAGTCTCAACCCCGGACCACACACCGGGAGTATCAGTCTCAACCCCGGAACACACACCGGGAACATCATATCCAACCCCAGAACACACACCGGGAACATCATTTCAAACCTCGGAGATAACCCCGAGTTTCGTCCTTGGCGATAATCCCAAGCAATGATGTTGCAGTTTCGGCGATAATCCCAGAAATGCTTGTTTCAAATACATACGATCAGCTTCAATCAAACCTCCTGCTGAGGCACTCATACCGCAGACACAGGAACTAACACCAGGCAGACAGGTATCCACAAGATGACATTGTGGCATTCAACACTTGCAGCAGCCCAATCTCAGATATAACCCTGAGCAATGTCTGCTTTCAACTCAAATCGGCGATAACACCGATGAGGAGTCAGAACGTCATCTTGCTACCTCAACATCTGCGCGTCGTCTCGACACTTCAATACATACATACATACAACTATGTCCTTCAAGAACCAGGATATCCAATCCCAAGTGACTATTACGCGTGACAGCACACCGGATAGAATTTGAAGCTTGAAGATCATGGGCATGGTCCCCTCTTCCTGACTTCGTACAACCTCTATTCCATGTCATTGGGTAACTCTCGACACAAGCAATCCGAAGAAGGTCACATATACCTTATTCGGATGCTCGGATTGAAGTTCTGCAAGTTCAAGTGGACATTACAATGCACGAGTGCACGTACTTCGAGACGACAGGATCCGTGGAACCCCGGGCAGCCGCAGGTGCATCTGCGGCAGTCGCAGAAACACCTATGGCTAGCAGTCTATATATATGGAGCTTGGGGTCAGCCATTTGAAAAGAAAAAAAGGCGAGGAAGCCCTGTCCAATTTGCTTTCTACACACCCCATATTGAGTGTTTACTCTTTTTAAACACCTGTTAGCCCACATACAGTTATAAATTTACCAGCGGGGGCTGAGTATTCACCCATATAGAGTCATAGAAGTTTGCCTTGGCAGCCCACTGTAAGCCTTCTTACACTCTATAAAGCCTTTATATTTATATTTGCACACATTATTCTACACATTGAGAGTCGTGTTGTGTGTGTATGCCCGGACTTCGGTCCGTGGTTTTCATTTTTGTCTGTATATATATACTATATATATATATATGTGTGTGTGTGTGTGTATATATATATATATATATATATTTATATGGACTAACATTATCGAGTTATGCCTCGATTGAGCCTAAACTTCGGTCTGGAGCGTTTATTGGCTTTTATATATATATTTATATATATAAACTATTGTCAGAATCTATCTGATTAGCCTAAACTTCGGTCTGGAGCGTTTAATTGCTTTTATATATATATATATATATATATATATATATATATACACTTATATCTATGAATTGTGGTCAGACTTTGTCTAATGAGCCTGGATTTTATATCTGGTACGTTTACTTGCTTTTATATATATATATATATATACATATATATAGTTGTTGTTGGACATATTTGATGAGCCTAGATTTCATATCCGGAGCATTTACTACTTATATATATATATACATTTCGTCCTGCCTGGAGTTCACTTCGTGGCAATTGATAGCTTTTACAGCTTTATTTACATTCAAGTCCCGCCTGGAGTTTACTTCATGGCGGTTGATGGCATTTACTGCTTTATTTACATTTCTGATCCCCCATGGAGTTGCTTCGTGGTGGCTGATAATGCACATATATATATATATATGTATATATTTATCGCTTTTATATATATATAACTGCTTACTGCTTTCCATACAAATTGCAATATCATGTGAGCCTAGAAATCATGTGATCACAGATTCAGTCCACTGAATCTAGATTCGGGTCCCGTGATGGAATTCTTCATCTGTAAGCAGCTTGTACATTATTTACAGTGTACAAATTTCTTTGGATGGTTGTCATGACCATAAGGAGTTTGGCACTGCTGTATATTATTTTCTCGTAGATGCTTCGCATCTCGAAAATAAAAGCAAAAGCTGAACATTTAATAAAATGGAAGTATCAAAGGCCTCAATTACTATTGAGCACAGGGTTTGAAAAATCTATTTTTATAAAACTTCATTGCTATATCTTGGTTAAAACTGAATTTTTCTATAATTCAAACATTGTGTATATAGGTGCAAACGAGGCCTCGCACTACTTTTAAATAATTGCACATTGATCCACACACACACACACACACGCATTCATATAGCAGTTTCTTTGAGAAGTGGCGGTCACCGTGGCAAAACGGATGTCGGGGGTACCTAATACCTTCCCTCCGCATAACCAAGCCCCCGAACCCAAAATGAATCTCGGTTTCACAGACCCGTTTAGAAGTGTAACATCACTGGGTCAATGTGCAAACCTTTTCGGTTGCATTGGTAGAACCAGTTAAAAACACCAACTGGCGACTCTTAAAGTCAAATCATCGACATTACACATGTCAGACCTTTTTCACTTTTTTTTCAAACAAATCTCACATTAACATGAGAACACCAAAGAACAAGTAACGAAAAGGGACAAATAAAAATCCCGACGTCGACAGGTGGCGACTCTGCTGGGGACTCCAGTAAGAGGGCTTAAGCCGCTATAACAAGCTTTTCAAAACTGTTATATGCTTGTGTGTGAATGTTGCATTTACATTTATGATGAATGTGTACTAATGCATCTTAAATACTGCACTACTAAATATCTATCTGTGATATTAGCGCTTCGTACATGTCATCATTTTACATAAACGGTGAGACACGTTGTATATGAATGTATGTTGTGTGGTTCCTCCACCAAGAGGCTATCCTGTCGGTGTTTGATTACTGGACTCGTAGGAAGACTATTTCCAACGAGGCTCGGGAAAGGCTATCATGTGAATGTATGTTGTGTGGTTTCTCAACTCACAGCAACCTGTGAGCCTATCTTCAAATTGTTAAGGAAGAACTCATCCATGAAATGTAACGATGAATGTCAGGAAGCCTTCATTACCATTAAATAGCAACTAATTAACGCTCCTATTTTGGAACCTCCCAAGGATGATGTTCCCCTGTTCATGTACTTGTCCATAAATGACAATGCTATGGGCTGCATGCTGGGGCAAAAAGACAATAGAGGCCAAGAACGAGCTATCTATTACCTCAAAGAAAAGATTCAAAGATCGGTGAACACAAGTACACTCTGATCGAGAAGACTTGTTGTGCTTTAGCATGGGCTTCCATGAGGTTACAGCATTACCTCCATGGTCACACAACCCATCTCATATCCCGCATGGATCCTCTCAAGTATGTGTTCAGTAAACCCATACTAAATTATCGACTGTCCAGATGGCAGTTGATCCTACATCAATTTGACATCGTTTACGTGACACAAAAGTCTGTCTAAGGTCAAGGAATTGCGGATCAACTGGCCGCCGCACCTGCAGGGGATTACAAACCCTTAGAAACGTACTTTCCCGATTAAGGGGTAATGATAGTTCAATTACAACATCAGTACGATACATGCCGTGAGTAGAAAATGAATTTTGATGGAGCTGTTAATTTAGAAGGCTCCGGAGCTGGAGCAATTTTAATATCTGGTACGGAGGAGCAGTATCCCGTCACCGTCAAATTACAGTTTGTCAGCACAAACAACATAGCTGAGTATGAAGGTTGTATCATGGGGCTAAAACTTGCCCGTTCAATGGGCATCAAGTGGTTAACTGTCATTGGGGATTCCGAATTGGTAATCAAGCAATCCACAGGAATCTATCAAACCAAAGAATTGCATTTGCTGCCTTACCATCGACATGTTTTATAGATGGCTTTGGAGTTCAAGGAAATCTCCTTTCTACACATTCCTCGTAATAGGAATAATTTTGCAGACGCATTAGCAATGTTGGCCTCCTTTGTTTACATACCTAACAAGGAAAACATGCAATGCATCACCCACTGAGGCATATCTGCGAGATGGATCTACACCCGCTGAGGCGAGCCTAACTGAGAAGAGGCGGATTCATCGACTTGATATGAAATTCTACCTAAGCGGAGATGCACTCTACAAAAGAGATGCAGGATTAGGTCTCCTCAGATGTCTGGACAAAGACCAAGCTCAGCAACTCATGGATGAGATCCATGGTGGAGTATGCGGCCCTCACATGAGTGGACCCCTACTTGTCAAGAAAATTCTCAGAACGGGACATTATTGACTCACACTCAAAACTAACTGTGATGATCACGTTAAGAGATGCTATCAATGCCAAATTCATGGAAATGTTATCCACGCCCCTCCAAGGGAACTCCACAATATGAGTTCGCCATGACCCTTCTCAATGTGGGAAATGGACGTAATCGAGCCCATCGAGCCAAAAGCCAGTAATGGACATCGATTCATATTCACCATGATCGACTACTTCACCAAATGGGTTGAAACAGCTTCCTTCCCCAAGGTTACTAAAGAAGTTATCATTGTTTTCATCAGAAACAATGGCATCTGTCGATATGGACAACCAGAGGTCATTGTGTTAGACAATGCTAAGAACCTCAACAACAAAATGATGGAGGATTTATGCAAAAAATTCCACATCAAACACCACAACTCCGTCATCTATCGACCAAAGATGAATGGTGCTTTAGAAGCGGCTAATAAAAACATCAAAAAGATCTTGCAGAAAATGTACGCCAACCACATAGGATGGCCTGACCTTTTGCATCTGACTTTATTAGCCTACAGAACTTCCATGCGAACTTCTATTGGGGCAACCCCCTACTCATTAGTCTATGGGATGGAAGCAGTGCTCCCCATAGAAGTGGAAATGGAATTCCTCAGAGTATTGATGGATGCTCAGTTGGATGAGGACCTATGGGTACAAGACATGTATCACCAATTATCTCTGATAGACGAAAGGCGAACTGAGGCTATCTTCCATGGTCAGTTATATCAACAAAGGATCGCACGATCCTACAATAGAAAAGTCCGACTATGGCAATTCAAACAACATGACTTGGTTTTGAAGAAGATCATTGGCAACCAAGATCAATCTAAGGGAAAATTCGCTCCTAATTGGGAAGGCCCATTTATTGTCAAAGAAGTATTGACAGGAGGTGCTCTCATATTGCAAGAAATGGATGGCGATGAATTTCCACAGCTTATCAACTCGGACACCGTGAAACGGTACTATGTCTAAAGTTACCATCAAACAAACATCCTGGTATTTATCACCAAATCACCAGTCATTCCGGATTTGAACCCTTTCACCCTTTTTACATTCTCTTCTGCCCCTCAGGGAAACATACACTTCAAGCCAGCAACCTGGATTTACTTCATTCTAAACCTTCCATACAGTTTTGGTTATCCTGAAGACGAGATTGAACCTTTCTCAATCTCGGTTATCCTGAAAACGGGATTGAACCTTTCACACCTGCAGTTTATCCTGAAGACGGGATTAAACTTTTCTACGCCTGCAGTTTGTCCTAAGGACGGGATCAAACTTTTTACACACTTGCAGTTTTTTCCCATTATGGGATCAAACTTTCTTCTCCCCGCAGTATAGTCTGCACATGGGATTTACACTTCTCTTCGCCTTCGATTCATCCTGAGAGGCAAACTACGTCGACCTGATCTCCCTGATACCCGAGAGTACGTAGGCAACCATATGCTATATGGCTCGGTCGCAATAAAAAAAACAACAAAAACATTTCTACCCTTTCTTCACAAAAACGACAAAAAACAACAAAAATACTTCTACACCCTTCTGCCTTTCACATTCAGCGTTGAACCTCCCACACTAGGTTCGAACTACGTAGAGTTGATCTCCTCTTCAATAGGAGTATGTAGGCATCCATTTATGGTGCAGTCTAACCCCTACTAGAACAAATATACTTGTCACACGGTACTGGGATCAACCTTCAATTTGCCCCATTTCATCGGTTTCAGATCAAAGCGATGGAATTACCCAACTTCTTCTCACAAATAGAAGATTCGGTGACCATCTAAGCTACGATCGTGCCTCAAAGAGCAATGCCAATCCATAAGAGATGGAATTAACTAGGCTTCTCACAAATAATAGTACTGGCGACCATCTGTGGTGTGGTCAATCTCAGAGAGGAAGAAACTACCCTCCTCTCCACTTTTCCATACAGATACCAGTCCCAAGACACCAAAGATGGTAGGGATTCACAGAAATCAATGATCCATTCTGAGAGACTTTGCGACGTCTCAATGTCCATCTATCAAGGATAAGTTCAGAATGCATCAAGATCACAAGGCCCTGGAGAAACAGGCAAACATCAAGCAACTATCAAGGCATAACTAAAAGGGAATTGAATCAAAATATATTTCCCTGCCATACATAATACTGTTTGATATATACATCTGTGTTGTACATGACAAAATGGCTAAGCTAGTCTGTGCCGGAAAATACAAAGCTATTTACAGATCTATATACATGCGGACTATTAGATCTAATATAGCATCCCTCTCTGAAGATGGAGGAAGCACTGCAAGCTCCTGCCCAAGGGTATCTACACGAGCTAGCAGATCAGAGGCTAACTGCATGGTGGCATAATGCTCATCAATGTAAGCACTCATGTTAGCCAAACTGACAGTCATCTGGGATCTAATGGAAGTGTTATCTGCAATGGCCACATCCCTAGCAGATAAGACGGCATCCCACTCTCCAAGAAATGCATCCCTAGCTGATCTAGCCTCATCCCTCTCTAACAGAGCGGTTTCTCTCTCATCAAAGAGCTGTCAACATCGCGGCCCTAGCCTGATCTCTATCATAGGTCATCAGATGTAAGCTCTGCTCCAAATGTTATGCCGAATACTGGGTAACAGTGGCATTCGGGGTGGGAAAATCCATCACAAATGTTGGCAGCCCATCAGTCAAATCATCGGTGGGAATAATAGCCTCCTCTATAGGCTGTGGATACTGCCGCAGCCGATGCAGTCTCTATCTCCATCCATGCGGAATACTCTTCAGAATAACTCAGATGATTGACAGAAAACTCAGCCAGCTCTCGCTGATCCCAACAGGCATACAACCTGGATCTGTCTTCTGCTGACAAACGGTGTGATGCAAAGCACTGACTCACTGCCCCCTCATACGGATGGAAATCCTAAAACTGGTCAAACTGACACATCACAGCCAGTGGGTGGTAAGTGATCATGCCCCTCAATCAAGCCAGAGGGAGATAATCCATTCCCGGAGCATGAGTAATGAAGCTGTAGGGTGAGCTGAGCCCTGAACACGGTAATATATCGAACGGATCTCCGAGCCATGCTAGGAAAGCAGACCAAGATGCAGCATCTTTACACTCCGCAGGCTAGAAGGAATACGTCATGGCTATATCATGGGTGAAACAAAATCCATGATGTCTAAATGTGCCAATTGGTCTCAAGTGTGACATAAACCACACATACAACATGATCGAGCTACCTGTAAACACTTCTGCCGGATAAGTGCATCAGTATGTAGCTGACCTCAAGGTCTCTGCAATGATCATCAGAATAATGGTATGACCCTCCCTGAGAGCTCTCACTGCCATGACGACGCCGATATCTAGCTCATCCATGTACCGCGGCATGTAGACGTATGACAATACGCATAGAAGCAGTACATTTACTCTAGCTGAACGCCAATGATCCTCCGGTGTGGTGAAATCCCTAGAATGCCATGTATAGGTGTCCTCAGAGCCAAACCTATCAAACAGGAAACCTGGGATATAACATGGCCGGATGTAATCTCATCCTGTACCACTCTGTGCCTCAATCCTGTTAGAGTCATGAACTGTCTACTCATGTCTCCCATCACCATATGCACGCAAGGTATGTCCAGAGGCAGCATCGTTAATCGTGCATACTCCTCCAAAGTAGGAGTCAACTCACGAGTCTCAAATCGGAATACCTATTTTTCCGGTACCCAGTGCTCTAGTATGCCCTCTACAAATCCTGTGGGAACCTGAAACATCAGTAAGGTCGTAGTATGTTGTAGCAAATCATCTACGATCACCTTGTCTAATGGTGATATACTATCATACCATGATCGCATACCAGCTACCATCACAAATGGTGGGGTATAATCGATATGGCTAACTGTCGAAGAAAACATCTGTGCGGGTCGTGTCATAAGACCATCCAGGGGTCAATGCTGAGTATCTCTAGACATACATACATATGCATAACATAATAACATGCATGATACAATAGATGGCAATATGATATAGGGAATGGAAAACTGTACATACATTCCTAAGTATATCATCATTTAATACATCTCTGATAACTAAAATACAGGAAATGGGTGAAGCTACCCAACATACAACAGAGGCCTATCAAAAGATATAGCGAGAATGGGGTGAAGCTACCCAGATGCTAACAGAGGCCTATCAAAAGAGATAACGAGAAATACATCAGAAAAAGTCAATAGTATCGATGTCTACATCATCGATCATGTCCACCTGATGTAACTCCTCTTGAGTCACTGGATCTCTATCTACAAGGATGTCAGGCCGATAGAAAGGAGGATCTGCGTCGGAAAAACTATATGGGTCACCTGAGGGACCAGAGCCAGAGTTGGAAGGATCAAAAGTATCTACCTCTGCAGGATCTCTGCGCAAATGTCGAATTAAAAGATGTGACCAGTCCAGCTGCCAAATCAGTCTATCAATCTGTGTCACATGAGTTGGATCTCTGACACAGGCTAGCCAATCTGTCATCATCACGAATCCTAGAACCATATCCCCCATAAACTATGTGGCGCGGGTCTGAGCTCCAATCGTACGAGGGATCCACAAATCTTTGGAACATCTCCACGAGAACAGGCCCTCTGATAATGTAAAACTGTCAATCCCCATCAATGGGATGTCAATGACGGGTGACTGCGAAATAGGCCAATAACGCCTGGCAGGAGGCAAGATCGGCATACGGATCTCTCCTGTAGTGCTCCTAATAGCACGCTCTCCTAAATAGAGCTCCCATCCTCCATCTATAAAGAGAGTAATCATGCGGGTGGAAATGACGTACTCTACTTCAGTCGGGTACCCATCCTCAAAGCCAACTCCCAAATGCTCTCCAGAGTAAGGAATCCATGTGATGACATCAGCTGTCAATAGCTCCAGCTGTAGGCGATAATGAGTGAAACCCTCAGTAACAGGGACCTCCGCTAGTATGGAATGATGTCATCTCCGTCCTCGTGGATAGGTGTCTAAACCCAACACGCTCACAGGATGCAAACAAGGAAGCCTCTCATAGGCCCAAAACTGCCAACACAAAGCCAAACATCTACTGTCAGTCAACACTCTTAACCTATACATGGGAAAAGACAAGAGAAACACTCACCAGCAGAAATGGGTAGAATCCTAACCACGCCTCGATCAAGCCCTGCGATCGCATGCGCATTCCCTTAAGGAAATAGGCAAAGGTGTGGGAACCCCAATCATACTCTCCTAAACGGTCCACGTGTCGAGTGGCGCTAATCAAAGCGAAGGACACCGTAGAAGAGTTATCTGCTATGAAGCAGCCCTTAATGATCATCAGGAACAATTGCCAAAGAATGTGATCCTTGACTCTCACATCATCGGATATAGGCTCACTCAACAGCCCGCTCATACCATCTACGCTTAAAGGACCTGTACGAACAGTCCTACCCTTGAGCGCCTCCGCTGGAACTCCCAACAAGGATCTGACGGCAGTAGGGGTGATATCCTCCGTGCAAGGCACCGGCTCCCCTCCAAACTCCATTCCTGTGATAAACCGCCAATCCATCGGCGTCATCATCACTTCACGATCCAAAGAAATGGAGTGGATCGAAGTCAGGTGGAACCACCGCTCAGACAATGCCCTGAGGTAACCCCAGGGACAGAGACGGGGTAGAATGGAGAAGAACCTCCCGAATCCCCAGCCATGGATGATCGCTCTATAGTCATCATGCAAGACCTGATACATAGAGTGGATGCTAAACTAGTTCCCCCAAGGCTGTGTGAAGCCGGGAACCTACATCAAATGCAGATCAATATCAGACTCCTTGACTCATCGTCAATAGGAAATAAGGAAGATTAAAGATCTAACTTCATACCTCGTTTGCGTGCAGGTATACTGAAGGATGCCTACTCAAGTCACCCCGAAGATCTAGGTTCGCCACTTGAATACCTGGAAATTCCCTACGGGGAACACATACCCTCGATCGGTGCATCCTCCTCCTCGTCCTCGACATTCGGCACCTCAACCCGAATAGGACATATCACCGCCTCCGCCAAACGATGAGGCTGGCTCACAGAATGGCGATGAGGCTCTTCAAAAGCCCTCCTCCGTACACCAGAAGTGGTCCTGCGAGAACTACTCGGCTGATCTGGATCCATGATATCTGGATAGCAAGTCTCCTCAGAAAGGGTGTGATAATTTCTTACCTGGAGTCTTTTCAAAATGCATTCTATGATTACATGCATGCATGCATTGCTTTAACATACATCTATAGTAGAGTTAAAAATGCATGACTACCCAATACCTACATTTTGGGAAAATTTTGCCATAGCCCCTTTGTAAATGGGACTATCCATATGCACATAGGCATGACTAGGTGGCCATTCAGTAGCACACCTATACACAGTCATATACATCCTATATGCATCAATACATGGCAGTAAAAAATCCGTAAGTGTGTTCTAATTACCAGAATTATTTTGCTATTCTACCTTTACTCATTTGTCCTCATATAGGATAAGAAATGACAGTAAAAGGTGCCAATTTAACTGTTTCAAAAGCCAAATTTATTCACATCATTATGTTCAACATGGTTTAATACTAACATTTGCTATGTTGAATATTTTTTTATCAAGTCATATCAGTATGCATATTCACTACTATGTGTCTAAATGCATTTCATGCGATAAGTCATTTTCCAACGGACGGAAATTGGAAAAAAAATACATACATGTGTTACCAGGACAATGAAGAACGCTTGTACGGTGATAGAATATGCAGAAGGTTTCCCAAACTCAGCAGATCTGAAGAAGAGCTCTGATTTCTTCAACTTGAACTTGAAAATGACTTATAAAGCAACCACCACCTATATATAGGCACGGTGGTCATAGAGCTAACCTACTTGCCTCGCAGGTAATTTTCAAACCCCCCTACATGGGTCCCACACCTCCGGCTCGCTCCGATTAGAGTTGCAAAGGAGGTCTCATGTGTGAAAAGGCCAAATCAGAATAAAATGCTACGTGATTGAGTGGAATATAGCACGAAATCTCGGTTTCTTGTCGGTCGTAATTAAACTTCCGTCGCCTCAGCGGTATTTGCACGAATGCGGTATACTATACCAATGAGCTCACTTTCACAGATCATGCTCGCAATACCCATAAAGGTTCGATGTAAATCAATGAGTGTCAAGAAACTGGACGTATCTCGACGGGGTTACAACGCAAAAACCACGAAATATCAAACCTCCCCGGCGGGGGTTACAACGCCGAAGTTATCAAGCATCTACGTATCCCCGGTGGGGGTCACAACGCGCATCTTTCAAACTTCTACGTATCCCCGGCGTGGGTCACAACACAATGTAACCATTGATACACACATCAATGAAGGTCAAGCAGCCTTGACGTCATATCAGCCGATGGCAAGTAAACCCATCAAAGCAACCTTACCCAGCAAGGGCTACAACATATTGCTACCATTGACCCATACATTAATGAAGGTCAAGCAGCCTTGATTATACACCCCGCAGGGATCTACCCGGTGATACACACATCAACGAAGGTCAAGCAACCCTGGTAATGACAACATTATTGGCAGTAACTTTAACAGTATGAGGGAACATGTTATACACATCCTCAAACAGACAAAGCCTTATCCCCACAGATCTCTTCCACACAAGTGGTACCTCTATGGAATATAATCCAGTGTCTAGGATCCAAGACTTTGGTGGTAGTCCCAACGTCAACATCCTTGGAAACTTGGATCGCATGTCCAAGTCATCACTGATTGTCATCCAAGCAGGATTACATGACAATCATGCATCATACATTTGCATCATATTGTTGCATAGTAGCTGCCCTTGTTTATTGTCATTGGCTTGACATCATCCTTCTCATTCTAGGTAATTGGACTTGTGAACTTCAAGTGGACTGGTAACAACTTCAATTCTTCATTAAGAGCGTCTTTTAGATCATGATTTTGCTCCATTCCAGTCCTCAAATCCTTCTCGTATAATTGTATTTGATCAAAAGATTCCTGCACTATAGAGTCAATAACATCAATAGAAAAAATAAAATCAACAATACCAAGATACCTTTTAGTCTCATATGTGTTGAACTGGACATGTGCCTCATCCAATTCCATAGTGAAGGTCCTATGATATGTATCATGTAGTGTTTTTGTTGTTTGCAACACTGTATCACCTATATCCTCTTTGTAAAGATCTGCAAAACTTATCCAATTGTTCTCCTCTTCCTCTTGTTCATCATTTTCAGACTTTGAATACCTGATTTCTTCTTCAAATTTGATAGTAGCCTCAAGAACTTCGAACTGGTTTCCACTAGTGAACTCGTCATCATCTTTAAGTTTTTGTTCCATATTCGTCATTTCTTCTAGGAATTTTTCATTAGACTCTGTATACCACGCTAATTTCTTTCCAACTTTCCAATTCCTTGTTAGAACTTGGGGAAAAGGTAGTTTTGGTTCATAAACTGAAAGAGGTGGAAATTTGTGCTTGAGTACATCACTGCTGCCTGTTTCACTATCGTCGAACTTACTTTGTATTGACTTTCCTTGCTATTGATCCTCTGCATCACATCTCAATGTTATGGCACTTACATTTTCAATAGTTTGAGAAAGTGACCTTCCTACTGTGGTTGCAAGCTGACCAACTTGGTCCCTCAAATCTTGAACAGAAGTTCTTGTCTGACTCATGAACTGTTGTGTTTAGATCATAAATGCCTTGAACATATCCTCCATGGATGTCCCAGGATTGACAGTTACTTCTTGGTTTCCTATGTGGTACTGAGGTTGAGCTTGTTGAAAACCTTGCGTATTCCTTACAACCATTTGTCGAACTATAGCAGTTAATTCAGAAATTTGTTGCTCAATATTACAAGTGCTAACCTCTTTTACCCTTCGTGATGTATGAGTCATCCTAGTACCACCTTCGCCGTGAGTTGGGTTTGCCATGGTTGTAATTAAATTCTTTTCTTGAGCGTCTGGAGTTTTTTCTATTAGTGCTCCTCCACTAGCCGCATCGATCATAGTTCTTTCCATTGGTAGCAACCCCTCATAGAAATACTGGATCAAGTGATGGTCATCAATTCCGTGAGGTGGACAGCTGGAACACAACTTCTTGAACCATTCCCAATACTCGTAGAGAGTTTCTTCATTGAACTGCCTGATTCCAGATATCTCCTTCCTTGTATCGGCAACTCTTGATGCAGGGAAATACCTCTCCAAAAATAACCTTTGCATATCAGTCCATGATCGTATTGATCCTGATAGTAGATAGTATAACCAGTCTTTAGCCAAATCTGCTAAGGAGAATGGAAAAAGTCTAAGCTTGATCTGCTCCTCTGTCACTCTTGTGATTTCATCGTGGAACACACCACATGGAACTCCTTTAGATGCTTATATGGATTTTCACCTATAAGACCACAAAAAATAGGCAAAAAAGGCTAATTAGTGGGAGTTAAGTTCAAAAGAAACATCTATTGTAGGATACTCAATAGAAAAAGATGGTTTATTCAGATTAAGAGTAGCTAGTTCTTTCAAAGTTCTCATTATTGTGTGGCACGCGCCATCTCTTCCACTTCAAGTGATGGAACAAGAGCTTCTTTTGTATCTGCAGTTTTCTCTATCTCTTAAACAAAATTTTAGTCAACAATGTTAGAGGGTTGAGTCATAAAACAAAAACAAAAAGAAAATAATAAAAATAAACGAAAAACAAAGAATAAAGAAAAACAAATAACACTCTCCGGCAACGGCGCCAAAATTTGGGAGCTGTCATTGACACTCCTAAATTAACCTCACTTTCACTTCACAATTTATAATAATTAGCACAGTAACTAGTAAGGATCGATCCCACAGAGAGTAAAGTTGTTTTAGAATTATTCTACTATTTGAACAAAAAAATAAAGATGGGGGTTTTGAAAATTGTTTTTAAACTAAGAGAACAAGAATTAATGATGAAATTAACCACATATGTAAAAACTTCAATTCTGCAGTTCAGTTTCACCAAGTACAACAATCAATTAATCAAGTAATTATTATTTTTCCTTCAATGAAATTATTAGCCCTAGATAACAATAAGCTCTGCTATCCGAAATTATTCTTAGATTATCACTGTATGAAACAAGCTCTCCACCAGATTTTAACTAGCATACAACCTAGAATAAGCTCTCTAGTTTTAATATGATAGAAGCATTAAGAAATAGAGAATTAGACTAATCCAAGCAACAAACACATAAGCTCGATTTGTTTAACTTGTTTTCTAATAATCTTAGCAATAAACAAAAGCTTGTCCACAATTATTATTACCAAGTTGCTACTTGTGATGAAGAGAGATATCAATTACACGTAATACCAATCTTAATCTAGCATATGATAATGATTAAATTAACTCAATTGGCCATATTAAATCAATTAGATCAATTAACATGGAATCAATGAAAATAGATTATCAGAAGAAATTTTACACAAGAAGGAATAAATAATAATACTCAATTAATCAATTACTTGTAACAAGGATTCACCTCCCTTTAGAACTGAATAAAAAGAACTAGCCTAACATGCTCTTGAGTCTGCACTCCAATAGATGATAGTTGATTATTGAATGAATAAAACCTTGACTCTCATCCTCTATTTATAGTGCTAGACAAAGTCCTAAATCCTATAGGATGTAGAAATCCAAATCCTAAAAGGAATTACAAATCATAACTAGTTTCCATAAAGAAATAGAATTCAATTTGAAAATAAATCTTAGTCTAAAGGAAATCCTAAAGCTAATAGAAATATCAATCCAATTTCATGTAAAAGTCTACCAAAATCTGCATTTAGAAACTTTCCAAAAATCTAAGATTTCTCAATTTTCCCTCTCAAATTCGCTTGGGCGAATTTTCATTTCCTGCTACGACGTCCTTTGGTAAAACGAGCATAACTTTTGATCCGGGAGGAGTTATGGGGCCTGCTATCTATCAAAACGAAGATATCGACGAGATCTACAACTTTTATTCTTTGAGAATTGACAGAATCGCTCTGAATCATGGTAGAAATCGGGATCCAAGTGACTGTTGTGTAAATTGCAACTTCCGAACCCTGAGGTTCAACGTCCGTTTAGTAAAAATATCATAACTTTTTCATATGAACTTCGATTGGGACGATTCAAGATGTTCCGAAAAGCTAAAGAAGAGCTCTACAATAAAATTCAATTCCCAAGCCAAAACATTCATCCAACTTAATGCTAAAAACCCAGCAATTTTCCATTTTTCCACATTTCAGCTCCAATTCTTCCTGAAATCATTAAACACCTTAATAAGCTCATATACACATGAAACATGCAATAAAACTGAACATAAAGGAATCAAAATAAATGAATAATATGCACTCATCAAGCGTTTAATTGCTTATATATATATATATATATATATATATATATATATAAACTGTGGTCAGAATCTGTCTGATGAGCCTGGATTTTACATTCGGTGCGTTTAAATCGCTTTTATATATATATATAATACTTTTACTTCAGTTAATGTAATAGTGATTCCTGCGAGAATCAAATAGTAATTTACTTTTCATTTTTCTATTTAAGCAACTCGAAGTGTTTAGAGTTGTTTAGGCTTAATTCAATGTATGGGGATGGTGACTCATCTGAGAAGATGATCAACAGCACCTTCCGGCATCCACAGGAGACGGACCAGTCAACCAAGAAGATGAGCCACCATCCCATAACAGCGGGGATTTAGTTTTTAAAAGAAAAACTTAAACAGAAAAAGAAAAGATTAAGAAGATGACCGGTTAATCGGTAAAGCAATCTCTTTCTTTTATTTATAAACATTTGAGGAAGGGATTACATTAATTCCTAGACTAAATGTTTAAGAGGGAAGATCGAAGTATTAAGGACTTCGTCTTCATCTTCTAACTAAGAAGATCGAAGCTGAAAGCTTCGTCTCCGGCTAACTAGAGAGAAGGGAGAGAGGACCTCGGAAGAGCTTTCTAGAGAGAGAAGCTCTGAGGCTACATTGAATTAAGCCTAAAGAAACTCTAACACTTGAGTTTCTTTAAATAGAAAACAGAATAGTAAATTACTATTTGATTCACGCAGAAATCACTATTACATTGACTGAAGTAAAAGTAATTTACTAAAGTAAAAGTAAAACGTAAAAAACATTTTACATTTACTTTTACATTGGTAAATGTAAGAAACATTTAACTAAGTTAAAAACATTTAATTTAAGTAAAAGCAAAAGTTATTCTTTTACTTTTACTTTTACATTTACTAAAGTAAAAGAGATGATGGTGTGGGACATCACCTGTCGGTGACTGAAGACTCCTCTGGCGTCTTCTTGGTTAACTGGTCCGTCTCCTATGGATGCCGGAAGGTGCTGTTGATCATCTTCTCAGATGAGTCACCATCCCCATACATTTCCACCTTAAAGTTTTTATCCAGGAAATAACCCTTTCACCCCCAAAAATTTGGTTTATAAAGAAGGAGGAAAAAAAATTCACCGAAAAATTGGTCAGATCTTCAAAATTTCTTTAATTTTTGAAAAAAAATTTTGTTTAAAAACAAATCAGACTGAAATCTGAAACAAAGGATCACTCGATTGGTCCTGATCTATCAGTGAAATCGATCTAAATATAAGATTAATTTGTTAACTGTTTAAACAAAAATTCTTTTTCTTGAAGGTCCACTTAGACTCTAGCCTTACATGCCTTGAACACATACCCGTAGATCTAAAGATTCCCTTTAGCCTTACACTGCTCCCAATTGAGACTTACAAACGGCATTATTCGGGACTTAAGGCGATCTTGGGTGGTTTACAGTGAAGGTCGGGCGATTAAAAGCGGAGCAAGAAAAATAAAAGTTTGAAAAAACAATTTAAGTAAACAAATCAATCTGTTTTTAATCGAAACCACCGATAGCATCAAGAACCAACCATGTGTCTCTGATACCATATAACAGCGGGATAAGTTTTTATTCAGAAAACTTAGACAGAAAAAAGAAAAGATTAAGAAGATGACCGGTGAATCGGTAAAGTAATCTCTTTCTTTTATTTATAAACATTTGAGGAAGGATTACAGTATATCCTAGATCTAAATGTTTGAGGGAAGATCGAAGTATTAAGGACTTCGTCTTCATCTTCTAACTAAGAAGATCGAAGTTGAAAGCTTCGTCTCCGACTAACTAGAGAGAAGGGAGAGGACCTCGGAAGAGCTCTCTAGAGAGAGAAGCTCTGAGGCTACATTGAATTAAGCCTACAGAAACTCTAACACTTGAGTTTCTTTAAATAGAAAACTGAAAAGTAAATTACTATTGAATCACACAGGATTCACTATTACATTAACTTAAGTAAAAGTAATTTACTTAAGTAAGAGTAAAACGTATGAAACATTTTACATTTACTTTTACATGGGTAAATGTAAGAAACATTTAACTAAGTTAAAAACATTTAACTTAAGTAAAAGCAAAAGTTTTATTCTTTTACTTTTACTTTTACATTTTAACTAAAGTAAAAGAGGTGATGGCGTGGGCCATCACCTGTCGGTGACTGAAGATGCTTCTGGCGTCTTCTTTGTTGACTAGTCCGTCTCTTGTGGATGCCGGAAGGTGCTGTTGATCATCTTCTCAGATGAGTCACCATCCCCAAATATAGAAAAAGAAAAGATTAAGAAGATGACCGGTTAATCGGTAAATTAATCTCTTTCTTTAATTTATAAACATTTGAGGAAGGGATTACATTAATTCCTAGACTAAATGTTTAAGGGAAGAAGGAAGTATTGAAGACTTCTTCTTCATCTTTAACTAAGAAGATCGAAGCTGAAAGCTTCGTCTCCGGCTAACTAAAAGAGAAGGGAGAGGACCTAGGAAGAGCTCTCTAGAGAGAGAAATTTTGAGGCTACATTGAATTAAGCTTAAAGAAACTCTAACACTTGAGTTTCTTTAAATAGAAAACTGAAAAGTAAATTACTATTTGATTCACGCAGGAATCACTATTACATTAACTGAAGTAAAAGTAATTTACTCAAGTAAAAGTAAAACGTAAGAAACATTTTACATTTACTTTTACATGGGTAAATGTAAGAAACATTTAACTAAGTTAAAAACATTTTACTTAAGTAAACGCAAAAGTTATTCTTTTACTTTTACTTTTACATTTACTAAAGTAAAAGAGATGATGGCGTGGGCCATCACCTGTCGGTGACTGAAGATGCCTCTGGCATCTTCTTGGTTGACTGGTCCGTCTCCTGTGGATATCGGAAGGTGCTGTTGATTATCTTCTCAGATGAGTCACCATCCCCATACATTTCAACCTTAAAATTTTTATCCGGGAAATAACCCTTTCCCTCTAATGTAAAACCACTCAACAAACCTCACCTTGCCCAGTTAGAACATTTTTGTCATCACAGTAATTACCATTCCAAATATGAGGAAATTCCAGTCTTCCTTATATTCTGTAGTAAATATAAAATCCCTTGGATTCTTAAATGACAATATGTCGTTTTAGCTACCCAAGTAGTCACAATATTTCAGTCTCCGTCGTCCATAGGTATTCGGACAGCTCAGACTTGTCTCTCCCCTATTTCTCATGTCTCTCGCCGTTTTTTCATTAAATGGTGGGATAAATTCGGTGTTGATAGAATATTTGGCCAAGTTTGGAAAGAATTTCCACCTTCTCCTTTATATTAAGTCTGGATTCTGGCAAGTTGCTATTCATCTCGATGATAGGTACAAAACTGCATTCACCACTCTGTTCGGACACTACGAATGGAATGTTCAGTCATTTGGACTTAAAAATGCACCCAGTGAATTTCAGAATATTCTTAATAATATTTTGAATCCTTTCAGTCATTTTATTATTGTTTACATCGATGATATCCTTGTATTCTCCAAGACTATTGAAGAGAATATTAAACATTTGAATTCGTTCTTCAAAAAGCTTGATTAAAACCAATGGTCTTGTCATTTCCCCTTCCAAGTGTAGTCTACATTTCGATTAAAGTCGAGGTTTTCGGGTTAATCCTCTATCATGGACTCTCACGCCAATCGATGAGAGAAATTCAATTCGTCAATAGGTTCCCGAGATAAGATTACCGACAAAACTTCATTCTGAGAGGTTTCCTAGCTCGCTCAATTATATTGGCAAGTTTTACAAGAATCTCAGGAAGATTTGTAAGCCTCTGTTTCAGCGCTTATAAGATGATACCAATTGTATTAGAGCAGTAGATGATACCAATTGTATGAGTCACCATTTTTGGTTCTTGATTCTGTTCGATGATTTCTAAGAATAAACAGTTTGATTTGTTTACTTAAATATTTTTTCAAACTTTTATTTTTCTTGCTCTGCTTTTAATCGCCCGACCTTCGCCGTAAACCACCCAAGATCGCCTTAAGTCCCGAATATTGCCATTTGTAAGCCTCAATTAGGAGCAGTATAAGGCTAAAGGGAATCTTTAGATCTACGGGTATGTGTTCAAGGCAAGTAAGGCTAGAGTCTAAGTGGACTTTCAAGAAAAAGAATTTTTGTTTAAACAGTTAACAAATTAATCTTCTGTTTAGATCGATTTCACTGATAGATCAGGACCAATCGAGTGATCCTTTGTTCCAGATTTTAGTCTGATTTGTTTTTAAACAAAAAAATTTTTCATAAATTAAATAAATTTAGAAGATCTGACCAATTTTTCGGTGAAATTTTTTTTTTCCTCCTTCTTTATAAACTAAATTTTTGGGGGTGAAAGGGTTATTTCCTGGATAAAAATTTTAAGGTGGAAATGTATCTCGGATGGTGACTCATCCGAGAAGATGATCAACAAGACCTTCCAAAGATCCACAGGAGCGGACGGTCCCAACTAAGAAGACGCTGAAGCATCTTTCAATATCGATGTGTGATGGCCCATGCCATCATCTCTTTTACTTTAGTTAAAATATAAAAGTAAAAGTAAAAGAATAAAACTTTTGCTTTTACTTAAGTTAAATATTTTTAACTTAGTTAAATGTTTCTTACATTTACCAATGTAAAAGTAAATATAAAATGTTTCTTACGTTTTACTTTTACTTTAGTAAATTACTTTTACTTCAGTCAATGTAATAGTGATTCCTGCATGAATCAAATAGTAATTTACTTTTCTATTTTCTATTTAAAGAAACTCAAGTGTTAGAGTTTCTTTAGGGTTAATTCAATGTAGCCTCAGAGCTTCTCTCTCTAGAAAGCTTTTCCGAGGTCCTCTCCCTTCTCTCTTAGTTAGCCGGAGATGAAGTTTTTAGCTTCGATCTTCTTAGTTAAAGATGAAGACGAAGTCCTTAATACTTCAATCTTCCCCCTTAAACATTTAGGTCTAGGAATTAATGTAATCCCTTCTTCAAATGTTTATAAATAAAAGAAAGAGATTACTTTATCGATTCACCGGTCATCTTCTTAATCTTTTCTTTTCAGTTAAAATTTTTCTTTTAAAAACTTAATCCCACTGTTATATGGTATCAGAGCCACACGGATGGTTCTTGATGCTATAGGTAGTTTCGATTAAAAACAGTATGATTTGTTTACTTAAATATTTTTTCAAACTTTTATTTTTCTTGCTCCGCTTTTAATCGCCCGACCTTCGCCGTAAACCACCCAAGATCGCCTTAAGTCCCGACTAATGCCGTTTGTAAGTCTCAATTGGGAGCAATGTAAGGTTAAAGTGAATCTTTAGATCTACGGGTATGTGATCAAGGCAAGTAAGGTTTGAGTCTAAGTGGACCTTCAAGAAAAAGAATTTTTGTTTAAACAGTTAACAAAGAAGTCTTCTGTTTAGATTGATTTCACTGATAGATCTGGACCAATCGAGTTATCCTTTGTTTCAGATTTCAGACTGATTTGTTTTTAAACAAAATTTTTTTACAAAATCTAAGAAATTTTTAAGATTTTGACCAATTTTCGGTAGAAAATTTTTTTCCTCCTTCTTTATAAACCAAATTTTTAGGGGTGAAAGGGTTATTTCCTAGATAAAAATTTTAAGGTGGAAATGTATGGGGATGGTGACTCATCTGAGAAGATGATCAATAGCACCTTCCGGCTTCCATAGGAGACGGACCAGTCAACGAAGAAGACGCCAGAAGCATCTTCAGTCACCGACAGGTGATGGCCCACGCCATCATCTCTTTTACTTTAGTTAAAATATAAAAGTAAAAGTAAAAGAATAAAACTTTTTCTTTTACTTAAGTTAAATGTTTTTAACTTAGTTAAATGTTTCTTACATTTACCCATGTAAAAGTAAATGTAAAATGTTTCTTACGTTTTACTTTTACTTTAGTAAATTACTTTTACTTCAGTTAATGTAATAGTGATTCCTGCGTGAATCAAATAGTAATTTACTTTTCTAGTTTTCTATTTAAAGAAACTCAAGTGTTAGAGTTTCTTTAGGCTTAATTCAATGTAGCCTTAGAGCTTCTCTCTCTAGAAAGCTCTTCCGAGGTCCTCTCCCTTCTCTCTTAGTTAGCCGGAGACGAAGCTTTCAGCTTCGATCTTCGTAGTTAAAGAAGAAGACGAAGTCCTTAATACTTCGATCTTCCCTCTTAAACATTTAGTCTAGGAATTAATGTAATCCCTTCCTCAAATGTTTATTAATAAACGAAAGAGATTGCTTTACCGTTTAACCGGTCATCTTCTTAATCTTTTCTTTTTCTGTTTAAGTATTTCTTTTAAAAACTAAATCCCCGCTGTTATATGGTATCAGAGCCATTCTTTTGGTTCTTGATTCTGTTTGGCGATTTTGATTGAAAACAGTTTGATTTGTTTACTTATATGTTTTTTCAAACTTTTATTTTTCTTGCTCCGCTTTTAATCGCCCGACGTTCGCCGTGAAACACCCAAGATCGCCTTAAGTCCCACTAATGCCATTTGTAAGTCTCAATTGGGAGTAGTGTAAGGCTAAAGGGAATCTTTTAGATCTACGGGTATGTGTTCAAGGAAAGTAAGGTTTGAGTCTAAGTGGACCTTCAAGAGAAAGAATTTTTGTTTAAACAGTTAACAAAGAAGTCTTCTATTTAGATTGATTTCATTGATAGATCTGGACCAATCGAGTTATCCTTTGTTTCAGATTTCAGTCTGATTTGTTTTTAAACAAATTTTTTTTACAAAATCTAAGAAATTTTGAAGATTTTGACCAATTTTCGGTAGAAAATTTTTTCCTCCTTCTTTATAAACCAAATTTTTGGGGGTGAAAGGGTTATTTCCTAGATAAAAATTTTAAGGTGGAAATGTATGGGGATGGTGACTCATCTGAGAAGATGATCAATAGCACCTTTTGGCTTCCACAGGAGACGGACCAGTCAACGAAGAAGACGCCAGAAGCATCTTCAGTCACCGACAGGTGATGGCCCACGCCATCATCTCTTTTACTTTAGTTAAAATGTAAAAGTAAAAGTAAAAGAATAAAACTTTTTCTTTTACTTAAGTTAAATGTTTTTAACTTAGTTAAATGTTTCTTAAATTTACCCATGTAAAAGTAAATGTAAAATGTTTCTTACGTTTTACTTTTACTTTAGTAAAATTACTTTTACTTCAGTTAATGTAATAGTGATTCCTGCGTGAATCAAATAGTAATTTACTTTTCAGTTTTTTATTTAAAGAAACTCAAGTGTTAGAGTTTCTTTTTAGCTTAATTCAATGTAGCCTCGAGCTTCTCTCTCTGAAAGCTCTTCCCGAGGTCCTCTCCTTCTCTCTCTAGTTAGCTTTGAGACGAAGCTTTCAAACTTGATCTTCAGTAGTTAAAGAAGAAGACGAAGTCCTTAATACTTCGATCTTCCCTCTTTAACATTTCGTCTAGGAATTAATGTAATCCCTTCCTCAAATGTTTATTAATAAACGAAAGAGATTGCTTTACCGTTTAACCGGTCATCTTCTTAATCTTTTCTTTTTCTGTTTAAGTATTTCTTTTAAAAACTAAATCCCGCTGTTATATGGTATCAGAGCCATTCTTTTGGTTCTTGATTTCTTTTCGGCGATTTCGATTGAAAAGCAGTTTGATTTGTTTACTTAAATGTTTTTTCAAACTTTTATTTTTCTTGCTCGCTTTTAATCGCCTCGACCTTCATTGGTAGAAACACCCAAGATCGCCTTAAGTCCCGACTAATGCCATTTGTAAGTCTCAATTGGGAGTAGTGTAAGGCTAAAGGAATCTTTTAGATCTACTGGTATGTGTTCAAGGAAAGTAAGGTTTGAGTCTAAGTGGACCTTCAAGAGAAAGAATTTTTGTTTAAACAGTTAACAAAGAAGTCTTCTGTTTAGATTGATTTCACTGATAGATCTGGACCAATCGAGTTATCCTTTGTTTTGATTTGATCGATTTGTTTTTAAACAAATTTTTTACAAAATCTAAGAAATTTTGAAGATTTTGACCAATTTTTAGTGAAATTTTTTTCCTCCTTCTTTATAAACCAAATTTTTGGGGGTGAAAGGGTTATTTCCTAGATAAAAATTTTAAGGTGGAAATGTATGGGGATGGTGACTCATCCGAGAAGATGATCAATAGCACCTTCCTGCGGCTTCCACAGAGCGGACGATAATCGAAGAAGACGCCTTGAAGCATCTTGATTCAACATCGGTGATGGCCCACGCCATCATCTCTTTTACTTTAGTTAAAATGTAAAAGTAAAAGTAAAAAGAATAAAACTTTTCTTTTACTTAAGTTAAATGTTTTAACTTAGTTAAATGTTTCTTACATTTACCCATGTAAAAGTAAATGTAAAATGTTTCTTACGTTTTAATTTTACTTTAGTAAATTACTTTTACTTGATTAATGTAATAGTGATTCTGCGTGAATCAAATAGTAATTTACTTTTCGGTTTTCTATTTAAAGAAACTCAAGTGTTAGAGTTTCTTTGAAGCTTAATTCAATGTAGCCTCGAGCTCTCTCTAGAAAGCTCTTAGAGGTCCTCTCCCTTCACTCTTAGTTAGCCGGAGACGAAGCTTTCAGCTTCGATCTTCGTAGTTAAAGAAGAAGACGAAGTCCTTAATACTTCGATCTTCCCTCTTAAACATTTAGTCTAGGAATTAATGTAATCCCTTCCTCAAATGTTTATTAATAAACGAAAGAGATTGCTTTACCGATTAACCGGTCATCTTCTTAATCTTTTCTTTTTCTGTTTAAGTATTTCTTTTAAAAACTAAATCCCCGCTGTTATATGGTATTAGAGACATTCTTTTGGTTCTTGATTCTGTTCGACGATTTCGATTGAAAACAGTTTGATTTGTTTACTTAAATGTTTTTTCAAACTTTTATTTTTCTTGCTCCTCTTTTAATCGCCCGACCTTCGTCGTGAAACACCCAAGATCGCCTTAAGTCCCGACTAATGCCATTTGTAAGTCTCAATTGGGAGTAGTGTAAGGCTAAAGGGAATCTTTTAGATCTACGGGTATATGTTCAAGGAAAGTAAGGTTTGAGTCTAAGTGGACCTTCAAGAGAAAGAATTTTTGTTTAAACAGTAAACAAATTAGTCTTCTGTTTAGATCGATTTCACTGATAGATCAAGACCAATCGAGTGATCCTTTGTTTCAGATTTCACTCTGATTTATTTTTAAACAAATTTTTTTTACAAAATCTAAGAAATTTTGAAGATTTTGACCAATTTTCGGTAAAAAAAAAATTTCCTCCTTCTTTATAAACCAAATTTTTGGGGGTGAAAGGGTTATTCTCTAGATAAAAATTTTAAGGTGGAAATGTATGGGGATGGTGATTCATCTGAGAAAATGATCAACAGCACCTTCCGGTATCCACAAGAGACGGACCAGTCAACGAAGAAGACGCCAGAAGCATCTTCAGTCACCGACAAGTGATGGCCCACGCCATCATCTCTTTTACTTTAGTTAAAATGTAAAAGTAAAAGTAAACGAATAAAACTTTTGCTTTTACTTAAGTTAAATGTTTTTAACTTAGTTAAATGTTTCTTACATTTACCCATGTAAAAGTAAATGTAATCTAGAGTTAGCCGGAGACGAAGCTTTCAGCTTCGATCTTCTTAGTTAAAGATGAAGAAGAAGTCTTCAATACTTCCTTGTTCCCTTAAACATTTAGTCTAGGAATTAATGTAATCCCTTCCTCAAATGTTTATAAATAAAAGAAAGAGATTGTGAGACCCCAGATTTTATCAATAAAGATTTAAATTTTGTCGAAATAATTTTTAATATTATGGTGTGAATTTGAGATAATATTATAGTTGTGGGTAGTACTTATAAATTTTGCAAAGTATGCAAGTGGTTATATTATATTCGATTGGTGGGGAATATTCGGTTTGAAGAGGGAATATTCGTATAACTACTCAATCATTGGTGGACCTAGCAAATGTAATTATTGTCGGATCGAGAAAACGACAAAAAATATTTTATTGAAATAACGACGGAAGTTTTACTGGTTGATCTTTGTTGAACTACTCGGTAGTAAAAAATGCGATGTCGTGTGGTTGCATAGTAGCACACGGTATTGATTATTGATGCTTATGTGAGAAGTCACTCAGTTTGATTCCATTATTGTCGATTAATAATATGAATTATTATAGAGATAATGACGTTTTGTTTTATTCGTATTATTAACGTAATAAAACAGAAACATCTTTTTATATAAAACAGAATACTTTATTAAAGTTATTCTATAAATAGAATATATTATATTTTATTATGCATAGTGTTGTATAGTGTTTTGCATAGTGTTGCATAGTGTTTGCATAGTAAAATGTTTTTATATAAATAGAATATATTATATTTTATTTAAAAGATTTTGCTTTAAATATGGACCGTCAGATTAAAGTAAATCAATCTGGACCGTTCATGGATTAATTACTATGCATTCTATTTTCCTATAAATAGAAGCTCATTCCTTCATTATTTTCTTACGAATTCACTGAAACTCTAGAGAGAGAAATTATAGAGAGAAGCTATAGAGAGAAAATCTATAGAGAGAAAGAAGAAGAGTATTCTGCTACTTCACTTTGCCAATATTCAGTTCTTCTAAGGTAAGGGATATTATTTGTTGTACCCGTAAGGGGTATTATTCTTTCTTATTCATGAAGAGAACTTCTGTTATTCCATTCATTATTATTCTGTTGGAATAACCTGTAAAAGTGGCATACCCTATACATAACCTGTATATGCGGCATACCCTATACTTGGTGAAATCCTTATGTTATTCCATCCTTATTTATTACATTGGAATAACTTTGTATCTGCTGGAATCCCCTATACTTGGAATCTTCTATACTTATTGATTCTTTATTCATTATTCCATTCTTTATTATTTTACACCGGACCTGGTTCCGAATTTATTATTCCGCGTTTATTATTACATTTGGAATATCACATGCGTGTGTTTTTACACGGACTGGTTCCATTGTTTATTATTTAGCATTTATTATTACATTGGATCATCCTGACGGTGTGAATTTCACGACACGGTTCCGTTATTATTATTACGTTGGAATAACTTTGTCTATCACAAGTACCGCATGCATGGTGATTTCTTTTGTTATTCCATTCTTTATTATACCCAGTTGGTTAAAACTTTGACTTCTATACTCCATGAAATTAGTAGAATATCCTTGATATTTGCGTTTCATCCAAAGATCTTTTCATGGAAATATTCTTCCGATCATTCTTGAATTTTACTCTACAAAAGCAAGTATCTTGTTGACAATTTGGACGTTACTTAATTCTCGGATAAAATAATTCTTGAACTTGTTTTATTGAATTATTATGTCATCATCATCATCCTCATGATATATTATGTTATCTTTGGCTTACGTGCATAGATGAACTTAATATGATTATGACCGAGGATCATTCTAAGTATAATCATGGCTTGTTATAAATGATGTGATAAAAGTCCTCGATGGCACTGTGAATGCGGTGATGGATAGTTTTTGGTATGATTATGACCGGGGTGATTCGGTATAGTCGCTTGACCATTGATAATTTGATGAAAATCCTTGACAAGTAGTGCGTGGATGATTAGATGTGGTGGTTTATTTATTAAATTTGAGTCTCGTGATAAAAATTGATGAAAACCTTTTAAAACCTAAAAGATAGTAGATTTTATTCTCTACTTGACTCTTTTAATGGATTGCATTTTTTCATTGCAGATTAAATTGGTTGTCTATTGTATTTTATCGGTTTAACATTGTTGAAGGCTAATGATAATTTATTACGCATTATCTTAGTCATAATATTTCTTCTTGGGCTATTTGAGCTCACCCTTTCTTTCACCGTTGTTCTCTTGAGAAATGAGAATATAAATGGGACTAGTCGGAAGCGGAGTAATGGTCCAGAGGATAGCATTAGTAGTCCTCACTATTCTGTGAAATAGTGTGATAATAGTTGTAATGAGGACTCCTTTTGAGTTTGTATAATATCTAGTAGACAATATTTGTATTCAAACTCACAGTTTATGTCGTATAGTACACGACAGTTATGTTAGTAAGTTGTATTTGAATTTATGTACCATGTAAGTGGCGACCCAAGATGGGTGACGTATACCTAATTTTGGGGGCGTCACAGAGATTATTTACCGATTCACCTTTCATCTTCTTAATCTTTTCTTTTCTGTCAAAGTTTTTCTTTTAAAAACTTATCCCGTTGTTATATGGTATCAGAGCCATTCTTTTGGTTCTTGATTCTATCGGTGGTTTCGATTAACAACAGTTTGATTTGTTTACTTAAATGTTTTTTCAAACTTTTTTTTTTCTTGCTCCGTTTTTAATCGCCCGACCTTCGCCGTGAAACACCCAAGATCGCCTTAAGTCTCGACTAATGCCATTTGTAAGTCTCAATTGGGAGCAGTGTAAGGCTAAAGGGAATCTTTAGATCTACGGGTATGTGTTCAAGGCAAGTAAGGCTAGAGTCTAAGTGGACCTTCAAGAAAAAGAATTTTTTTTAAATAGTTAACAAAGAAGTCTTCTGTTTAGATCGATTTCGCTGATAGATCAGGACCAATCGAGTGATCCTTTGTTTCAGATTTTAGTCTGATTTGTTTTTAAACAAAATTTTTTTACAAAATTTAAGAAATTTGGAAGATTTTGACCAATTTTCGGTAGCAAATTATTTTCCTCCTTCTTTATAAACCAAATTTTTGGGGGTGAAAGGGTTATTTCCTGGATAAAAATTTTAAGGTGGAAATGTATGGGGATGGTGACTCATCTGAGAAGATGATCAACAGCACCTTCTGGCACCTACAGGAGACGGACCAGTAAACGAAGAAGACGCCAGAGGCATCTTCATTCAACCGACAGGTGATGGCCCATCCATCATTTCAGCTTTTACTTTCCGTAAAGCAAAAGTCTTTTACTTTGGTAAATGTAAAAGTAAAAGTAAAAGAATAACTTTTGCTTTTACTTAAGTTAAATGTTTTTAACTTTAGTTAAATATTTCTTACATTTACCCATGTAAAAGTAAATGTAAAATGTGTCTTACTTTTTACTTTTACTTTAGTAAATTACTTTTACTTCAGTTAATGTAATAGTGATTCCTGCATGAATCAAATAGTAATTTACTTTTCAGTTTTCTATTTAAACAACTCGAAGTGTTAGAGTTTCTTTAGGCTTAATTCAATGTAGCCTCAGAGCTTCTCTCTCTAGAGAGCTCTTCCGAGGTCCTCTCCCTTCTATCTTAGTTAGCCGGAGACGAAGCTTTCAGCTTCGATCTTCTTAGTTAGAAGATGAAGAAGAAGTCTTCAATACTTCGATCTTCCCTCTTAAACATTTAGTCTAGGAATTAATGTAATCCCTTCCTCAAATGTTTATAAATAAAAGAAAGAGATTACTGTACCGATTAACCGGTAAACTTCTTAATCTTTTCTTTCTTCTGTTAAAGTTTTTCTTTTAAAAACTTATCACCGATGTTATATGGTATCAAAGCCACACGGTTGGTTCTTGATGCTATCGGTGGTTTCGATTAAAACAGTTTGATTTGTTTACTTAAATATTTTTTCAAACTTTTATTTTTCTTGCTCTAATTTTAATCGCCCGACCTTCGCCTTAAGTCCCGAATAATGTATGGGGATGGTGACTCATCTGAGAAGATGATCAACAGCACCTTCCGGCATCCACAGGAGACGGACCAGTCAACCAAGAAGACGCCAGAGGAGTCTTCAGTCACCGACAGGTGATGGCCCACGCCATCATCTCTTTTACTTTAGTAAATGTAAAAGTAAAAGTTATTCTTAGGATAAAGGTCTAAGTTGTGAACATTTAGGAAAGAAAATTACCTTTAAATTTCTTATTAAACCAAAAAAAAGAGATTTAAAATTTATTCAAGAAGAATCAATTTCTAAATCTTTGAATCAAGATAAAGCGTAAAGTTACCCACCTAAATTTTCTTAAAGAAGAAGTTAGGTATCAACAAGTTGAAGAACAACTTAAGAGTAACAGAGTTCAAGAAAAAATAAAAGAGTTAAAAGATTATTTAATAAAAAACTTATGTTCTAATTCTCCCAATGCTTTTTGGCATAGGAAGATGCACACAGTTAGATTACCCTATGCTAAGGAATTTAAAGAACATTTAATTCCCACTAAAGCTAGGCCTATTCAAATGAGTCATGAACAGATGGAGTTATGTAAAAGTGAAATTAATGATCTTCTATGTAAGGGTTTAATTAGACATAGTAAGTCACCATGGTCTTGCCTAGCCTTCTATGTTAATAATAAAGCTGAGAAAGAGCGAGGAGTCCCTCGGTTAGTCATTAATTACAAGCCATTAAACAAAGTTCTAGAGTGGATTAGGTACCCTTTGCCCAACAAGGATGATCTCCTTGGTAGGTTAAGTGTCTCCACCATCTTTACTAAATTTGACCTTAAGCCTGGATTCTGGCAAGTTGCTATTCATCCCGATGATAGGTACAAAACTGCATTCACCACTCCTTTCGGACACTACGAATGGAATCTTCAGTCATTTGGACTTAAAAATGCACCCAGTGAATTTTAGAATATTCTTAATAATATTTTGAATCCTTTCAGTCATTTTATTATTTTTTACATCGATGATATCCTTGTATTCTCCAAGAATATTGAAGATCATATTAAACATTTGAATTCGTTCTTCAAAACAGTTAAAACCAATGGTCTTGTCATTTCCCCTTCCAAGTGTAGTCTGTTTCTGACTAAAGTCAGGTTTCTCGGGTTAATCCTCTATCATGGACTCACGCGGCCAATTGACAGAGCTATTCAATTCGCCAACCAGTTCCCAGATAAGATTACCGACAAAACTCAGCTACAGAGGTTTCTTGGCTCGCTCAATTATATTGGCAAGTTTTACAAGAATCTCAGGAAGATTTGTAAGCTTCTCTTTCAGCGCTTACAAAGTAATCCACCTCCATGGACTGACATTCATACTTTTATCGTCCAACAAGTTAAAAAATATGTTAAGGTAATGCCCTGCCTTGGCATTTCAAATGATGTAGCATTCAAAATAGTTGAAACTGATGCCTCTGACATTGGATTCGGTGGCATACTCAAACAAAAGTTAACTCCTTCTTCAGATGAACAAATTGTTCATTTCCATTCTGGCGCATGGAATCCTACACAGTTAAAATATAGTACTATTAAAAAGGAAATTTTATCCCTACTCCTATGTATTAAAAAGTTTCAGAGAGATTTATTAAATCAGAAATTTTTAGTTAGAATAGATTGTAAGTTAGCAAAATTTATTCTTGAAAAAGATGTTGAAAATGTCGCCTCTAAGCATTCATTCGCTAGATGGCAAGCTATTTTAAGTATTTTCGATTTTGATATTGAATACATTAAAGGTAGTAACAACTCAGTTCCTGATTTCCTCACCCGTAAGTTCCTTAACACAGGTACTTCTGCAGCAACATGAGTGTGCGAGGAGGATCATCTTCTCGTGGTCATAGCCGCTCTGTCGGTCCAGTTAATCAATCAAAAGGAACTATTGTTCCTCATCCAGTTACATAAACATACAATAAATTCCAGGTGCTTGGTACAGTCCCCAAGCCCTACTCCTCAGTTCTCTCTAGTCAGCCCAAGCCGTTTGATATTTTTGCTAGTCAATCCCAAGCTACCTCATCAAAACCTAGTCACCCAGTGTCTGATTATCGTCAGATTTTTGATCAGCACTTAATCCATATTGAGTTACCTATGAAACCCAAGAATGACCCAATTCAATTGGGCGCCGAAGATTTTCCCTCTTGGATGGCATTTCCTCCTCTTGCTCCTTATAAATCACTTGTGTATTATAGGGATATCCTTATTCAAACAGAGTCAGTCTTCATTAAAACAATTTATGCCAACGATGATAAATCAAAGCTCCTTTATCATTCGTTGTATATTAAACAAGTTCTCAATTTGTCCGATTGGGGTAGTCATCCATCAGATCTCAAGTCACTTTCTAATCACACTAGCTCCTTTTGCTATTATGATTATATTGAGGCTTGGCATAAAATCATGCTTCATCAAAATGAAGATCATAGTCATTCGTGGTTTTTCCAGTTCGACCACAAGTTCAAAAGTCAATTCCCCAAACGGTTTATCCTTTGGTGGACAAGGTATGGTTTGTGCCATGATATTTTCCCCAAACCTCTCCTTGCCCAGTTAGAACATTTTTGTCATCACAGTAATTATCATTCCAAATATGAGGAAATTCCAGTCTTCCTTATATTCTGTAGTAAATATAAAATCCCTTGGATTCTTAAATGGCAATATGTCGTTTTAGCTACCCAAGAAGTCACGATATTTTCGGTCTCAAAATTGCCTATAAGTAGTATTGGGACAACTCGGACTTGTCTTTCCCTATTTCTCATGTCTCTCGCCGTTTTTTCATTAAATGGTGGGATAAATTCGGTGTTGATAGAATAGTTGGCCAAGTTCAGAAAGAATTTCCGCCTTCTCCTTTATTGACTCCTCCAGTAACCACTCCTTCAGTTACCACGGCCCCTGCTGTTGCATCTTCCAGTAAAACAGTTACTAAGACATCTGATAAGTCAAAAGAAAAATCAGTTGTTCCTCCTATTTCTGATGAAGTTACTAATGTTTCTAGTTACTCCAGCTCTCAGTTAAGGCGTCTTGCAGATGCCATTCATATGAGACTTGACCAATTACACGAAGAATCAGACAAAGCTTCTTCTCAGTCCAGAGGAGAAAATTCTAGTCAAGATCTTGATGACGAAGGTGAAGGTGATTGTGATCCCTATGGCACGATCAGTCTTCAGGATGCTCAAGATCCCTTTTCTTGAGCCTCGTAGTAATCAATAAAGGTGTGTTGATGTTATCAGCCGCCATCATAGCCTCGATCATACCAAGACTGCCTCGGAGAGCCTCGGGCCACCAAAGACCGCCTTGCCCGGAAGATAGTCAATGACATCTTACGCTTTCCACCAAAAGCAAACAATCGACAGTGCATCCTGGTTCCACGGTCGCATTAGTCAAAAGAGACGTCTGCTTTTCACCAAAAGCAGTTTCTTTTCCTTTTACTTTAGTAAAATGTTTTTTACTTGTACTTTTACTTTAGTAAAATGTTTCTTACTTTTACTTTACCCCAGTTATTGTAATAGTAATCTTGTAACAGTTCATTTCCTTGTTCTATAAAAGGAAATCGAATTCATTTGGTTTAGGTAGACTTAGAAAGACTCAGAGTTCCTTCTCTGATAAATCTTTAGCCTCAACCGTTGTTTAGCCTACTTAAACCCTCTTCATATAATGTTCTTATTTCAGTAAACTTGTAAGTCATTTTAATTGTTCATCTTGTAAATAGTTTGAGTCATTATCAATAAAACTATTTTTATTTAGTAATTTAATTGTGTTTATATACGCACTTGTTCTTCCCTCTTTATATTTTCCTTCCGCCCTCTAATGGTATCAGAGCCAAGTTGTTTGTTGTTAGTAACTGTATAGTCAGATCTCTTTAATCAAACTTCTCTTTACTTTTTCAAAATTATCTTCTTCATCAAAGTTCTGAAGTCACCTTATTTACCTGTAGTCCACCTAGTTCGTGTCTAACCTTTGTAAGTCTCAAGGGTGTGAGCAGTGTCGGGTTATAGAACATAGGTATGAGTCTACTTTGGGTAAACGGGGTATGTATGAATGAACCTTGAGTAAGTTTTTATTTTGAAACAGTAAAGATGAGTAGATTATTCAGATCCGACTCTTGATTAGTAATGGTCGACTTTGCTTCTCTGTCCTCGACATAGTCAACCAGGAAGAACATAGTTATGAAAACATTAATCAAGTTTTACACAATTGGAACATACCTAGAGTATCTCCAAAAGATATTTATCAGTCAACCTTTTCAGATAAATTCAAAACTGACTATAATGTCAAAATAGTTGAAAGAGTTTATGCAATTAACAAGGAATACAAAAATTGTAGTCTTTTATCACCCAAAGTTATTAAAAAACATAGAAAGAAGGGTTATAATTTTATTCATATAGGTCTTGTTCAAGTTGCAGTCAAACCACTCAACAGAAAAGGAATTAATTCATCTATCTACCTCTGCCTTAGAGATGCTAGATTTTTAAATTATTATCCAAGTATAATTGGTGCCATGGAAGCAAGTTTGCATAATGGACCTATCCATTTCAATTGCTTTCCTGATTTCACCTTGAGTCTTAGTGATCAAAACTTATTTAAAGCTTTATCATTAAACATTAAAATTGATGGAGAGATTACTCAAATGATTGAAGGATCTCAACCCATTGCTTTGATTTGCAGGATTTATTATAAGACAATGAAATCAAACTTAAACGTTCATGCTCTTAATAAAAGTCCAAAAGATCAAATAGTTTTAATTCAAAGTTCAACTAGTGATGCTAATATCCAGATCCCAAGAACAATTCTTTGGAAGGATATTACATTACCTAATCAATGGACTTTACCGAATGAATTACCACAACAGCCCATAGTTAACAATTTGTTAAATATTGAAAACATCCAACAGTTTTCTGATGGAACTGTTAAAATTAGTTTTGAACGTACTAGAACACCAATTATCATAGAAGACATTTCCAGTTCTTTGACCCCTTCAGTTATCCACACTAGAAGAGATACTAAAGTCCTTAGTAATCCTTCGGTTAGAGACATCAAACTTAAAGGTATCCTTAATCAAGGACAAGTTAGTCATCCTTGCTATACTCAGAATGATACCGTAGAAGATGAAGGTTCTTCTTCTCTGGCATCCTCAGTATATCCCACACAGTCTGATATTAATGCCCCAATTCATAATCAATTAAGAGTCATTAAAAAGAATTTTGTTTTAGATTGGGATAACTTAGTAAAAGATTTTAATTCAAAATTTAATAAAGAAAAAAGACATCTATTCAGATCTAATCACCCAATTGAAAAGGAAAGAGATAAGATAGTAAATAGATGGAAAAGATTTATTAAAAATGAAGAAATTAATATTACTTTTTACGACTGGTATGAACAATATCAAAGTAAATGTAATGTTATTAGTAAAACTCAATGGATTAAAGAAGACAGATCTAAAGTATCGTCTAGTCATCCTCCCTTAGAGAGCAGATTCTAATTCGATTAAAAATACTTGATTATTGCTAGTCCCTTCAAGATTCCTGATGGAACTAATGATGATAAAAAAATAATTGAACAATTAAACTTTAGTAATCAATATCTAGCAACAGTAGGAAAACAGCTAGATAGGATTGAAGAAAAATTTGAAGAAAGTATTATTAAAAACTGATTCAAAAAGATTGAACGACCTCTAATTAACTTACGGAGAAACGAGATATAATTTAGGTTTACCTAATAAAGAAAGTGAATTGGTCCAATCTATTGAAAAATTATTTAAAAACTTAAAAACAGAACCGGTCCAAGTGGAACTATTGTTGTTATCGATCATGTGGAATCTGATGATGATAACGAAAGTTCTTCTGATCACTCTAATCACTCATCTATTTCAAACCTTAATGAACAGCTAAATAAATTAACTGTCAATAACACAAGTATTACCAGAAATTGGTACTCTAGACCAACTCCTCCGGATCTACAATTCGAAGAGAGAAATCTAGATAAACAGTTTTCTATGTCCTCTAATAAAATTTATGAATGGAATATAGATGGATTTAGTGAACAAGAAATTCTTAATAAACTTAATCATATGTCTATGGTAGCCAACAGCTATATCACCAAATTCAACACTTTATCTCAACCATATATAGTTGAATTAATAGCTAGTGGTTTTACTGGTATTCTTAGGTCTTGGTGGGAAAAACATCTCACAGAAGACATTAGAATATCCATAGTTCATGCTATCCAAAGAGATAATGAAGGCAATCCCATCTTTGATGAAGATGTTGGTATTGATCTTCCTGATGGAGTTAATACTTTAATATTTACTATAATTAAACATTTTGTTGGAACCCCTAGTAATATTACAGAAAGAATTCATGATCAATTAAATAATCTTACGTGTCTCACTCTAAGTGATTTTAGATGGTACAAAGATGTATTTACTTCTAGAGTTATGATGAGAAATGACATTAATAAACCATTTTGGAAAGAGAAATTCGTTTATGGTTTACCATCTTTATTTGCTCACAAAGTTAGAGAAGAATTATGTAAAAATTTAGGATATATTGATTATGATAATTTAACCTATGGTGATATTATTAGTTATATTCAAAAAATTGGATTAAAATGTGTATTGATTTTAAATTAGCTAAACAAGCTAGTAAAGATAGAAATAAAGCCAAATACGAGTTAGGAACATTTTGTGAACAGTATGGTTTACCGTCGGTTGCTCCCTCAGACGAAAGCAGGCATAAGAATAAACATATCGAGTCACATAAAAGTCATAAACGTCGTAAGAAAAGATATAATCAAGATAAAAGTAATAATAAAAGTCATAATCAAGATACTTATTACAATAAACCTAAGTCATCTAAGAAAAAGTCATATAAAAAATCAAAGAAATATGATAAAAGTAAAATTGTCTGTCATAATTGTGGGCAGAAAGGACATTATAAAAGTGAATGTAGAGTTAAACAAAATTTAACTCAATTAAATATTTCAGCTGAAGATACAGAACAATTATTGGAATTAATGAGAATTGAAAATAACAGTAGTAGTAATGAAGAAGCTTCTGATATTTCAGAATCTTCTAATAATAACGCATCTAACGATGAATCTGATAGTGAAAATGAAGTCACCATATGTACAGAAAATTGCAATAAAAACTATTGTAAAACAGTTAATGTAATTACAAAAGAAGAAGAAGAAAGTTCTTTATTAGTAGATTTAATCAGTAAAATCACAGACCCTGAATTAAAAACTCAGTATTTGAAACAATTAAAAGATTTGTTAACTAAAGATAAGAAAGTCACTGATAAGGTTCTTAGAGCCAAAGAAAAACCCATTTTCAGTTTAAATAAAACTGTTGAAAGATTTAAGTCTCCGGTAAAAGAAATTACCCTCCCTGAGTTAAATCAAGAAGTTAATAAACTTAAGAAAGAGATTTCTAATTTAAAATTAGATATTTCCAATCTAAGAAAAGAGATTGACGATAAAAAAATCAGATCTTCAAGTTCATGATTCCTCTTATAGTGATGAAAGTCATGATGAACCAGAATCATCAGGTGCTAAAGATTCTGATCTCTTTATTCAAGGTCTCTCCCTTAAAAGAATTAAAGATATTACTATTCAAAAATGGTATATCTCTATTAATTTAGTTATTGATAAAACTTTCTCGGTACAGCTCCCTTCTTTGGTTGATACTGGTGCAGACTTGAACTGTATTCAAGAAGGTATTATCCCCATCAGATATTATAAGAAAACTAGTGAAAAACTAAATTCAGCTTACGGTAGTCAAATGGAAAGAAAATATAAATTACCTAATGTACATATTTGTCAAGACAGTATGTGTTTTAAGACCTCATTTGTCTTAGTTCGCAATCTTACTGACAAAATCATTTTAGGTTTACCATTTATATATTTATTATATCCATTTACCACTAGTAATAAAGGTCTAAGTTGTGAACATTTAGGAAAGAAAATTACCTTTAAATTTCTTATTAAACCAAAAGAAAGAGATTTAAAATTTATTCAAGAAGAATCAATTTCTAAATCTTTGAATCTGTTAAACTATAAAGTTACCCACCTAAGTTTTCTTAAAGAAGAAGTTAGGTATCAACAAGTTGAAGAACAACTTAAGAGTAACAGAGTTCAAGAAAAAATAAAAGAGTTAAAAGATTATTTAATAAAAAAACTTATGTTCTGATTCTCCCAATGCTTTTTGGCATAGGTAGAAGCACACAGTTACTGCTCCCAATTGAGACTTACAAACGGCATTATTCGGGACTTAAGGCGATCTTGGGTGGTTTACGGCGAAGGTCGGGCGATTAAAAGCGGAGCAAAAAAAATAAAAGTTTAAAAAAACATTTAAGTAAACAAATCAAACTGTTTTTAATCGAAACCACCGATAGCATCAAGAACCAAAAGAATGGCTTTGATACCATATAACAACGGCGATTAAGTTTTTAAAATAAAAACTATAACATAAGAAAGAAAAGATTAAGAAGATGACCGGTGAATCGGTAAAGCAATCTCTTTCTTTTATTTATAAACATTTGAGGAAGGGATTACATTAATTCCTAGACTAAATGTTTAAGAAGGAAGAGAGAAGTATTGAAGACTTCTTCTTCATCTTTAACTAAGTAGATCGAAGTTGAAAGCTTCGTCTCCGGCTAACTAGAGAGAAGGGAGAGCGGACCTCGGAAGAGCTCTCTAGAGAGAGAAGCTCTGAGGCTACATTGAATTAAGCCTAAAGAAACTCTAACACTTGAGTTTCTTTTAATAGAAAACTAAAAAGTAAATTACTATTTGATTCACGCAGGAATCACTATTAAATTAACTGAAGTGAAAGTAATTTACTAAAGTAAAAGTAAAACGTAAGAAACATTTTATATTTACTTTTACATGGGTAAATGTAAGAAACATTTAACTAAAGTTAAAAATATTTAACTTAAGTAAAAGTAAAAGTTATTCTTTTACTTTTACTTTTACATTTACTAAAGTAAAAGACTTTTGCTTTACGGAAAGCAAAAGCTGAGATGATGGATGGGCCATCACCTGTCGGTTGACTGAAGATGCCTCTGGCATCTTCTTCGTTCTTGGTCCATCTCTCAGAGGTCTTAGGAAGGTGTTTGTTGATTATCTTCTCAGATGAGTCACCATCCCCATACATTTCCACCTTAAAATTTTTATCCAGGAAATAACCCTTTCACCCCCAAAAATTTGGTTTATAAAGAAGGAGGAAAAAAAAATTCTACCAAAAATTGGTCAAAATCTTCAAAAATTCTTAGATTTTGTAAAAAAAATTTGTTTAAAAACAAATCAGACAGAAATCTGAAACAAAGGATCACTCGATTGGTCCTGATCTATTAGTGAAATTGATCTAAATAGAAAACTAATTTGTTAACTGTTTAAACAAAAATTCTTTTTCTTGAAGGTCCATTAAGACTCTAGCCTTACTTGCCTTGAACACATACCCATAGATCTAAAAGATTCCCTTTAGCCTTACACTGCTCCCAATTGAGACTTACAAACGGCATTAGTCGCGACTTAAGGCGATCTTGGGTGTTTCACGGCGAAGGTCGGGCAATTCAAAGCGGAGCAAGAAAAATAAAAGTTTGAATTAAAAATTTTATTCATATTGGTCTGGTAAGTCAAAAGTTTGATTTTTTTCCTCCTTCTTTATAAACCAAATTTTTGGGGTTGAAAAGGTTATTTCCTAGATAAAAATTTTAAGGTGGAAATGTATGGGGATGGTGACTCATCTGAGAAGATGATCAATAGCACCTTCCGGCCACAGAGAGCGGACGATCAACGAAGAAGGCGCCGTAACATCTTCAAATATCGAGGTGTGATGGCCCACGCCATCATCTCTTTTACTTTAGTTAAAATATAAAAGTAAAAGTAAAAGAATAAAACTTTTTTCTTTTACTTAAGTTAAATGTTTTTAACTTAGTTAAATGTTTCTTACATTTACCCATGTAAAAGTAAATGTAAAATGTTTCTTACGCTTTTACTTTTACTTTAGTAAATTACTTTTACTTCAGCTTAATCGTAATAGTGATTCTCGCGTGAATCAAATAGTAATTTACTTTTCAGTTTTCTATTTAAAGAAACTCAAGTGTTAGAGTTTCTTTAGGCTTAATTCAATGTAGTTTCAGAGCTTCTCTCTCTAGAAAGCTCTTCCGAGGTCCTCTCTCTTCTCTCTTAGTTAGTCGGAGACGAAGCTTTCAGGTTCAATCTTCTTAGTTAAAGATGAAGAAGAAGTCTTCAATACTTCCTTCTTCCCTTAAACATTTAGTCTAGGAATTAATGTAATCCCTTCCTCAAATGTTTATAAATAAAAGAAAGAGATTACTTTACCGATTAACCGGACATCTTCTTAATCTTTTCTTTTCTGTTTAAGTTTTTATTTTAAAAACTTAATCACCGCTGTTATATGGTATCAAAGCAATTCTTTTGGTTCTTGATTCTGTTTGGTGATTTCGATTGAAAACAGTTTGATTTGTTTATTTAAATGTTTTTTTAAACTTTTATTTTTCTTGCTCCGCTTTTAATCGCCCGACTTTCGCCGTAAACTACCCAAGATCGCCTTAAGTCCCGAAGAATGCCGTTTGTAAATCTCAATTGGGAGCAGTGTAAGGCTAAAAGGAACCTTTTGATCTACGGGTATGTGTTCAAGGCAAGTAAGGCTAGAGTCTAAGTGGACCTTCAAGAGAAAGAATTTTTGTTTAAACAGTTAACAAAGAAGTCTTCTGTTTAGATCGATTTCACTAATAGATCAGGACCAATCGAGTGATCCTTTATTTTGATTTACATTCGATTTGTTTTTAAACAAAATTTTTTACAAAATCTAAGAAATTTTGAAGATTTTGACCAATTTTCAGTAGAAAATTTTTTTCCTCCTTCATTATAAACCAAATTTTTGGGGGTGAAAAGGTTATTTCCTGGATAAAAATTTTAAGGTGGAAATGTATGGGGATGGTGACTCATTTGAGAAGATGATCAATGACACCTTCTAAGATCCATGTGAGAGGCGGACGGTCGACCAAGAAGGCGCCGGAGAGTCTTGATCATCGACAGTGATGGCCCACGCCATCATCTCTTTTACTTTAGTAAATATAAAAGTAAAAGTAAAAGAATAACTTTTGCTTTTGCTTAAGTTAAATGTTTTTAACTTTAGTTAAATGTTTCTTACATTTACCAATGTAAAAGTAAATGTAAAATGTTTCTTACGTTTTACTTTTACTTTAGTAAATTACTTTTACTTCAGTTAATGTAATAGTGATTCCTGCGTGAATCAAATAGTAATTTACTTTTCAATTTTCAATTTAAACAACTCGAAGTGTTTAGAGTTGTTGAGGCTTAATTCAATGTAGCCTCAGAGCTTCTCTCTCTAGAGAGCTTTTCCGAGGTCCTCTCCCTTCTCTCTAGTTAGCCGGAGACGAAGCTTTCAGATTCGATCTTCTTACTTAGAAGATGAAGATGAAGTCCTTAATACTTCGATATTACCTCAAACATTTAGATCTAGGATATACTGTGATCCTTCCTCAAATGTTTATAAATAAAAGAAAGAGATTACTTTACCGATTCACCGGTCATCTTCTTAATCTTTTCTTTCTTCTATTAAAGTTTTTCTTTTAAAAACTTATCACCGCTGTTATATGTGTATGGGGATGGTGACTCATCTGAGAAGATAATCAATGACACCTTACAGCATCCGAGAGCGAACGATCGACGAAGAAGCTGGAGGAGAGTCTTGATCGCAAACGGTGATAGCACGCCATCATCTCTTTTACTTTAGTAAATGTAAAAGTAAAAGTAAAAGAATATAACTTTTGCTTTTACTTAAGTTAAATGTTTCTTACATTTACCCATATAAAAGTAAATGTAAAAAAATGTTTTTACGTTTTACCTTTACTTTAATAAATTACTTTTACTTGATTAATGTAATATTGATTCATGCGTGAATCAAATAGTAATTTACTTTTAGGTTTTCTATTTAAAGAAACTCAGTGTTAGAGTTTCTTGGGGCTTAATTCGATGTAGCCTCGGAGCTTCTCTCTTTAGAGCTCTTGAGAGTCCTCTCCTTCTCTTTAGTTTGGCAGAAGGCGAAGCTTTTAGCTTGATCTTCTTAGTTAGAAGATGAAGGCGAAGTCATTAATACTTGATCTTCCCTCTTAAGCAGTTAGTCAGGAATTAATGTAATCCCTTCCTCAAATGTTTATAAATAAAGAAAGAGATTACTTTCTGGATTCATCGGTCATCTTCTTAATCTTTTCTTTTACATTTTAAGTTTTACGAATAAAAACTTATCCATGTTATATGATATAACAAATGGTGAGTAAGTTTTAAAATAAAAACTTAAATGTAAAAAGAAAAGATTAAGAAAACAACCGATTAATCCATAAAGCCATCTCTTTCTTTTATTTATAAACATTTGAGGAAGGATTACATTAATTCTAGATCTAAATGTTTAAGGGAAGAGGAAGTATTAAAGACTTCTTCTTCATCTTTAACTAAGAAGATCGAAGTTTAAAGCTTCGTCTCCTACTAACTAAGAGAGAAGGGAGAGGACCCCTAAGAGCTTTCAGAGAGAAGCTCGAGGCTATACTTAATTAAGCTCAAGCAACTCTAAACAATTGAGTTGTTTAAATAGAAAACTAAAAAGTAAATTACTATTTGATTCACGCAGGAATCACTATTACATTAACTGAAGTAAAAGTAATTTATTAAAGTAAAAGTAAAACGTAAGAAACATTTTATATTTACTTTTACATGGGTAAATGTAAGTAACATTTAACTAAAGTTAAAAACATTTAACTTGAGTAAAAGCAAAAGTTATTCTTTTACTTTTACTTTTACATTTACTAAAGTAAAAGAGATGATGGCGTGGGCCATCACCTGTCGGTGACTAAAGACTCCTCTGGCGTCTTCTTGGTTGACTAGTCCGTCTCCTATGGATGTCGGAAGGTGCTGTTGATCATCTTCTCAGATGAGTCACTATCCCCTTACATTTCTACCTTCAAATTTTCATCCAGGAAATAACCCTTTCACCCCCAAAAATTTGGTTTATAAAGAAGGAGGAAAAAAAATTTCTACCAAAAATTGGTCAAAATATTCAAAATTTCTTAGATTTTGTGAAAAAAAATTGTATAAAAACAAATCAGACAGAAATCTGAAACAAAGGATCACTCGATTGGTCCTGATCTATCAGCGAAATCGATCTAAACAGAAGACTAATTTGTCAACTGTTTAAACAAAAATTCTTTTTCTTGAAGGTCCACTTAGACTCTAGCCTTACTTGCCTTGAACACATACCCGTAGAACAAAAACCAACCGTGTGGCTTTGATACCATATAACAGCGGCAACCATGGTGACTTACTATGTCTAATTAAACCCTTACTAAGAAGATCATTAATTTCACTTTTACGTAACTCCATCTGTTCATGACTCATTTGAATAGGCCTAGCTTTAGTGGGAATTAAATGTTCTTTAAATTCCTTAGCATAGGGTAATCTAACTGTGTGCTTCTTCCTATGCCAAAAAGCATTTGGAGAATCAGAACATAAGTTTTTTATTAAATAATCTTTTAACTCTTTTATTTTTTCTTGAACTCTGTTACTCTTAAGTTGTTCTTCAACTTGTTGATACCTAACTTCTTCTTTAAGAAAACTTAGGTGGGTAACTTTATTGACTCCTCCAGTAACCACTCCTTTAGTTACCATGGCCCCTGCCGTTGCATCTTCCAGTAAAACAGTCACTAAGACAGCTGATAAGTCAAAAGAAAAATCAGTTGTTCCTCCTGGTTCTGATGAAGTTACTAACGTTTCTAGTTACTCCAGCTCTCAGTTAAGGCGTCTTGTAGATGCCATTCATATGAGACTTGACTAATTACACGAAGAATCAGACAAAGCTTCTTCTCAGTCTAGAGGAGAAAATTCTAGTCAAGATCTTGATGACGAAGGTGAAGGTGATTGTGATCCCTATGGCATGATCAGTCTTCAGGTTCATCCCGATGATAGGTACAAAACTGCATTCACCACTCCGTTCGGACACTACAAATGGAATGTTCAGTCATTTGGACTTAAAAATGCACCAAGTGAATTTTAGAATATTATTAAAAATATTTTGAATCCTTTCAGTCATTTTATTATTGTTTACATCGATGATATCCTTGTATTCTCCAAGACTATTGAAGAGCATATTAAACATTTGAATTCGTTCTTCAAAATAGTTAAAACCAATGGTCTTGCCCTTTCCCCTTCCAAGTGTAGTCTGTTTCTGACTAAAGTCAGGTTTCTCGAGTTAATCCTCTATCATGGACTCACGCTGCCAATCGATGAGAGCAATTCAATAATGACCGTAGGTTCCCGAGATAAGATTACCGACAAAACTTCGGTGACAAAGGTTTCTTAGCTCATTTCAATTATATTGGAAAGTTTTACAAGAATCTCGGGAAGATTTGTTAGCCTCTCTTTCGGTAACACAAAGTAATCCACCTACATGGATCGACATTCATACTTACGTCGTCCAACAAGTTAAAAAAATATGTTAAGGTATTGCCACCTTGGCATTTCAAATGATTTAGCATTCAAAATAGTTGGCCGATGCCTCGACATTGGATTCGGTGGCATACTCAAACAAAAGTTAACTCCTTCTTCAGATGAACAAATTGTTCATTTCCATTCTAGCACATGGAATCCTACACAGTTAAAATACAGTACTATTAAAAAGGAAATTTTATCCCTAGTCCTATGTATTAAAAAGTTTCAGAGAGATTTATTAAATCAGAAATTTTTAGTTAGAATAGATTGTAAGTCAACCAAAATTTATTCTTGAAAAGATGTTGAAAATGTCGCCTCTAAGCATTCATTCGCTAGATGGCAAGCTATTTTAAGTATTTTCGATTTTGATATTGAATACATTAAAGGTAGTAACAATTCAGTTCCTGATTTCCTCACCTGTAAGTTCCTTAACACAGGTACTTCTGCAGCAACATGAGTGTGTGAGGAGGATCATCTTCTCGTGGTCATGGCCGCTCTGTCGGTCCAGTTAATCAGTCAAAAGGAACTATTGTTCCTCATCCAGTTACACAAACACACAATAAATTCCAGGGGCTTGGTACAGTCCCCAAGCCCTACTCCTCAGTTCTCTCTAGTCAGCCCAAGCCGTTTGATATTTTTGCTAGTCAATCCCAAGCTACCTCATCAAAACCTAGTCACCCAGTGTCTGATTATCGTCAAATTTTTGATCAGCACTTATTCCATATTAAGTTACCTATGAAACCCAGGAATGACCCAATTCAATTGGCTGCCCAGTATTTTCCTACTGGATGGAATTTCCTCCCTCTTGCTCCTTATAAATCACTTGTGTATTATAGGGATATCCTTATTCAAACAGAGTCAGTCTTCATTAAACCAATTTATGCCAAGGATGATAAATCAAAGCTCCTTTATCATTCGTTGTATATTAAACAAGTTCTCAATCTGTCCGATTGGGGTAGTCATCCATCAGATCTCAAGTCACTTTCTAATCACACTAGCTCCTTTTGCTATTATGATTATATTGAGGCTTGGCATAAAATCATGCTTCATCAAAATGAAGATCATAGTCATTCGTGGTTTTTCTAGTTCGACCACAAGTTCAAAAGACAATTCCCCAAATGGTTTATCCTATGGTGGACAAGGTATGGTTTGTGCCATGATATTTTCCCCAAACCTCTCCTTGCCCAGTTAGAACATTTTTGTTATCACAGTAATTATCATTCCAAATATGAGGAAATTCCAGTCTTCCTTATATATACCATATAACAGCGGCAATTAAGTTTTTAAAATAAAAACTTAAACAGAAAAAGAAAAGATTAAGAAGACGACCGGTTAATCGGTAATGCCATCTCTTTCTTTTATTTATAAACATTTGAGGAAGGGATTACATTAATTCCTAGATCTAAATGTTTAAGGGAAGAGGGAAGTATTGAAGACTTCTTCTTCATCTTTAACTAAGAAGATCAAAGCTGAAAGCTTCGTCTCCGGCTAACTAAGAAAGAAGGGAGAGGACCTCAAAAGAGCTTTCTAGAGAGAGAAGCTCTGAGGCTATACTGAATTAAGCCTAAGCAACTCTAAACAATTGAATGTTTAAATAGAAAACTGAAAAGTAAATTACTATTTGATTCACGCAGGAATCACTATTACATTAACTGAAGTAAAAGTAATTTACTAAAGTAAAAGTAAAACGTAAGAAACATTTTACATTTACTTTTACATGGGTAAATGTAAGTAACATTTAACTAAAGTTAAAAACATTTAACTTGAGTAAAAGCAAAAGTTATTCTTTTACTTTTACTTTTACATTTACTAAAGTAAAAGAGATGATGGCATGGGCCATCACCTGTCGGTGACTGAAGACTCCTCTGGCGTCTTTTTGGTTGACTGGTTCGTCTCCTGTGGATACCGGAAGGTGCTATTGATCATCTTCTCAGATGAGTCACTATCCCCTTATATTTCCACCTTAAAATTTTCATCCAGGAAATAACCCTTTCACCCCCAAAAATTTGGTTTATAAAGAAGGAGGAAAAAAAATTTCTACCGAAAATTGGTCAAAATATTTAAAATTTCTTAGATTTTGTGAAAAAAAATTGTATAAAAACAAATCAGACAGAAATCTAAAACAAAGGATCACTCGATTGGTCCTGATCTATCAGCGAAATCGATCTAAACAGAAGACTAATTTGTTAACTATTTAAACAAAAATTCTTTTTCTTGAAGGTCCACTTAGACTCTAGCCTTACTTGCCTTGAACACATACCCGTAGAACAAGAACCAACCGTGTGGCTTTGATACCATATAACAGCGGCGACCATGGTGACTTACTATGTCTAATTAAACCCTTACTAAGAAGATAATTAATTTCACTTTTTACATAACTCCATCTGTTCATGACTCATTTGAATAGGCCTAGCTTTAGTGGGAATTAAATGTTCTTTAAATTCCTTAGCATAGGGTAATCTAACTGTGTGCTTCTTCCTATGCCAAAAAGCATTGGGAGAATCAGAACATAAGTTTTTTATTAAATAATCTTTTAACTCTTTTATTTTTTCTTGAACTCTGTTACTCTTAAGTTGTTCTTCAACTTGTTGATACCTAACTTCTTCTTTAAGAAAACTTAGGTGGGTAACTTTATTGACTCCTCTAGTAACCACTCCTTTAGTTACCACGGCCCCTGCCGTTGCATCTTCCAGTAAAACAGTCACTAAGACAGCTGATAAGTCAAAAGAAAAATCAGTTGTTCCTCCTGTTTCTGATGAAGTTACTAACGTTTCTAGTTACTCTAGCTCTCAGTTAAGGTGTCTTGTAGATGCCATTCATATGAGACTTGACTAATTACACGAAGAATCAGACAAAGCTTCTTCTTAGTCTAGAGGAGAAAATTCTAGTCAAGATCTTGATGATGAAGGTGAAGGTGATTGTGATCCCTATGGCACGATCAGTCTTCAGGTTCATCCCGATGATAGGTACAAAACTGCATTCACCACTCCGTTCGAACACTACGAATGGAATATTCAGTCATTTGGACTTAAAAATGCACCCAGTGAATTTTAGAATATTCTTAAAAATATTTTGAATCCTTTCAGTCATTTTATTATTGTTTACATCGATGATATCCTTGTATTCTCCAAGACTATTGAAGAGCATATTAAACATTTGAATTCGTTCTTCAAAACAGTTAAAACCAATGGTCTTGCCCTTTCCCCTTCCAAGTGTAGTCTGTTTCTGACTAAAGTCAGGTTTCTCGAGTTAATCCTCTATCATGGACTCACGCGGCCAATTGACAGAGCTATTCAATTCGCCGACCGGTTCCCAGATAAGATTACCGACAAAACTCAGCGACAAAGGTTTCTTGGCTCGCTCAATTATATTGGAAAGTTTTACAAGAATCTCATGAAGATTTGTAAGCCTCTCTTTCAGCGCTTACAAAGTAATCCACCTACATGGACTGACATTCATAATTCTGTCGTCCAACAAGTTAAAAAATATGTTAAGGTATTGCCCTGCCTTGGCATTTCAAATGATGTAGCATTCAAAATAGTTGAAACTGATGCCTCTTACATTGGATTCGGTGGCATACTCAAACAAAAGTTAACTCCTTCTTCAGATGAAAAAATTGTTCATTTCCATTCTAGCACATGGAATCCTACACAGTTAAAATACAGTACTATTAAAAAGGAAATTTTATCCCTAGTCCTATGTATTAAAAAGTTTCGGAGAGATTTATTAAATCAAAAATTTTTAGTTAGAATAGATTGTAAGTCAGCAAAATTTATTCTTGAAAAAGATGTTGAAAATGTCGCCTCTAAGCATTCATTCGCTAGATGGCAAGCTATTTTAAGTATTTTCGATTTTGATATTGAATACATTAAAGTTAGTAACAACTCAGTTCCTGATTTCCTCACCCGTAAGTTCCTTAACACAGGTACTTCTGCAGCAACATGAGTGTGCGAGGAGGATCATCTTCTCGTGGTCATGGCCGCTCTGTCGGTCCAGTTAATCAGTCAAAAGGAACTATTGTTCCTCATCCAGTTACACAAACACACAATAAATTCCAGGGGCTTGGTACAGTCCCCAAGCCCTACTCCTCAGTTCTCTCTAGTCAGCCCAAGCCATTTGATATTTTTGCTAGTCAATCCTAAGCTACCTCATCAAAACCTAGTCACCCAGTGTCTAATTATCGTCAGATTTTTGATCAGCACTTATTCCATATTGAGTTACCTATGAAACCCAAGAATGACCCAATTTAATTTGCTGCCCAGTATTTTGCTACTGGATGGCATTTCCTCCCTCTTGCTCCTTATAAATCACTTGTGTATTATAGGGATATCCTTATTCAAACAGAGTCAGTCTTCATTAAACCAATTTATGCCAACGATGATAAATCAAAGCTCTTTTATCATTCGTTGTATATTAAACAAGTTCTCAATCTGTCCGATTGGGGTAGTCATCCATCAGATCTCAAGTCACTTTCTAATCACACTAGCTCCTTTTGCTATTATGATTATATTGAGGCTTGGCATAAAATCATGCTTCATCAAAATGAAGATCATAGTCATTCGTGGTTTTTCTAGTTCGACCACAAGTACAAAAGTCAATTCCCCAAATGGTTTATCCTTTGGTGGACAAGGTATGGTTTGTGCCATGATATTTTCCCCAAACCTCTCCTTGCCCAGTTAGAACATTTTTGTCATCACAGTAATTATCATTCCAAATATGAGGAAATTCCAGTCTTCCTTATATATACCATATAAAAGCGGTGATAAGTTTTTATTCAGAAAACTTAAACAGAAAAAGAAAAGATTAAGAAGATGACCGGTTAATCGGTAAAGTAATCTCTTTCTTTTATTTATAAACATTTGAGGAAGGGATTACATTAATTCCTAGACTAAATGTTTAAGGGAAGAAGGAAGTATTGAAGACTTCTTCTTCATCTTTAGCTAAGAAGATCGAAGCTGAAAGCTTCATCTCCGGCTAACTAAGAGAAAAGGGAGAGCGGACCTCGGAAGAGCTTTCTAGAGAGAGAAGCTCTGAGGCTACATTGAATTAAGCCTAAAGAAACTCTAACACTTGAGTTTCTTTAAATAGAAAACTGAAAAGTAAATTACTATTTGATTCACGCAGGAATCACTATTACATTAACTGAAGTAAAAGTAATTTACTAAAGTAAAAGTAAAACGTAAGAAACATTTTACATTTACTTTTACATGGGTAAATGTAAGAAACATTTAACTAAAGTTAAAAACATTTAACTTGAGTAAAAGCAAAAGTTATTCTTTTACTTTTACTTTTACATTTACTAAAGTAAAAGAGATGATGGCGTGGGCCATCACCTGTCGGTGACTGAAGACTCCTCTGGCGTCTTCTTGGTTGACAGGTCCGTCTCCTGTGGATGCCGGAAGGTGTTGTTGATCATCTTCTCATATGAGTCACTATCCCCTTACATTTCCACCTTAAAATTTTTATCCAGGAAATAACCCTTTCACCCCCAAAAATTTGGTTTATAAAGAAGGAGGAAAAAAAATTTCTACCAAAAATTGGTCAAAATATTCAAAATTTCTTAGATTTTGTGAAAAAAATTTGTATAAAAACAAATCAGACTGAAATTTGAAACAAAGGATCACTCGATTGGTCCTGATCTATCAGCGAAATCGATCTAAACAGAAGACTAATTTATTAACTGTTTAAACAAAAATTCTTTTTCTTGAAGGTCCACTTAGACTCTAGCCTTACTTGCCTTGAACACATACCCGTAGATCAAGAACCAACCGTGTGGCTTTGATACCATATAACAGCGGTGACCATGGTGACTTACAATGTCTAATTAAACCCTTACTAAGAAGTTCATTAATTTCACTTTTTACATAACTCCATCTGTTCATGACTCATTTGAATAGGCCTAGCTTTAGTGGGAATTAAATGTTCTTTAAATTCCTTAGCATAGGGTAATCTAACTGTGTGCTTCTTCCTATGCCAAAAAGCATTGGGAGAATCAGAACATAAGATTTTTATTAAATAATCTTTTAACTCTTTTATTTTTTCTTGAACTCTGTTACTCTTAAGTTGTTCTTCAACTTGTTGATACCTAACTTCTTCTTTAAGAAAACTTAGCTGGGTAACTTTATTGACTCCTCCAAAGAACCACTCCTTGAGTTACACGACCCGTTCATTGCATCTTCGAAGAAAACAATCACTAAGGCGGTGATAAGTCAAAAGAAAAATCAGTTGTTCCTCCTGTTTCTGATGAAGTTACTAACATTTCTAGTTACTCCAGCTCTCAATTAAGGCATCTTGTAGATGCCATTCATATGAGAATTGACTAATTACACGAAGAATCAGACAAAGCTTCTTCTCAGTCTAGAGGAGAAAATTCTAGTCAAGATCTTGATGACGAAGGTGAAGGTGATTGTGATCCCTATGGCACGATCAGTCTTCAGGTTCATCCCGATGATAGGTACAAAACTGCATTCACCACTCCGTTCGGACACTACGAATGGAATGTTCAGTCATTTGGACTTAAAAATGCACCAAGTGAATTTTAGAATATTCTTAATAATATTTTGAATCCTTTCAGTCATTTTATTATTGTTTACATCGATGATATCCTTGTATTCTCCAAGACTATTGAAGAGCATATTATACATTTGAATTCGTTCTTCAAAACAGTTAAAACCAATGGTCTTGCCCTTTCCCCTTCCAAGTGTAGTCTGTTTCTAACTAAAGCCAGGTTTCTCGGGTTAATCCTCTATCATGGACTCATACGGCCAATTTACAGAGCTATTCAAGACTCACGCGGCTAATTTACAGAGCTATTCAATTCGCCGACCGGTTCCCAGATAAGATTACCGACAAAACTCAGTGACAAAGGTTTCTCGGCTCGCTCAATTATATTGGAAAGTTTTACAAGAATCTTAGGAAGATTTGTAAGACTCTCTTTCAGCGCTTACAAAGTAATCCACCTACATGGACTGACATTCATACTTCTGTCGTCCAACAAGTTAAAAAATATGTTAAGGTATTGCCCTGCCTTGGCATTTCAAATGATGTAGCATTCAAAATAGTTGAAACTGATGCCTCTGACATTGGATTCGGTGGCATATTCAAATAAAAGTTAACTCCTTCTTCAGATTAACAAATTGTTCATTTCCATTCTAGCACATGGAATCCTACACAGTTAAAATACAGTACTATTAAAAAGGAAATTTTATCCCTAGTCCTATGTATTAAAAAGTTTTAGAGAGATTTATTAAATCAGAAATTTTTAGTTAGAATGGATTGTAAGTCAGCAAAATTTATTCTTGAAAAAGATGTTGAAAATGTCGCCTCTAAGCATTCATTCGCTAGATGGCAAGCTATTTTATGTATTTTCAATTCTGATATTGACTACATTAAAGGTAGTAACAACTCAGTTCCTGATTTCCTCACCCGTGAGTTCCTTAACACAGGTACTTCTGCGGCAACATGAGTGTGCGAGGAGGATCATCTTCTCGTGGTCATGGCCGCTCTGCCGGTCTAGTTAATCAGTCAAAAGGAACTATTGTTCCTCATCTAGTTACACAAATACATAATAAATTCCAGGTACTTGGTACAGTCCCCAAGCTCTACTCCTCAGTTCTCTCTAGTCAGCCCAAGCCGTTTGATATTTTTGCTAGTCAATCCCAAGCTACCTCATCAAAACCTAGTCACCCAGTGTCTGATTATCGTCAGATTTTTGATTAGCACTTATTCCATATTGAGTTACCTATGAAACCCAAGAATGACCCAATTCAATTGGCTGCCCAGTATTTTCCTACTGGATGGCATTTCCTCCCTCTTGCTCCTTATAAATCACTTGTGTATTATAGGCATATCCTTATTGAAACAGAGTCAGTCTTCATTACGATAATAAATCAAAGATCCTTTATCATTCGTTGTATACTAAACAAGTTCTCAATCTGTCCGATTGGGGTAGTCATCCATCAGATCTCAAGTCACTTTCTAATCACACTAGCTCTTTTTGCTATTATGATTATATTGAGGCTTGGCATAAAATCATGCTTCATCAAAATGAAGATCATAGTCATTCGTGGTTTTTCCAGTTCAACCACAAGTTCAAAAGTCAATTCCCCAAATGGTTTATCGTTTGGTGGACAAGGTATGGTTTGTGCCATGATATTTTCCCCAAACCTCTCCTTGCCCTGTTAGAACATTTTTGTCATCACAGTAATTATCATTCCAAATATGAGGAAATTCCAGTCTTCCTTATATATACCATATAACAGTGGCGATAAGTTTTTATTTAGAAAACTTAGACAGAAAAAGAAAAGATTAAGAAGATGACCGGTTAATCGGTAAAGTAATCTCTTTCTTTTATTTATAAACATTTGAGGAAGGGATTACATTAATTCCTAGACTAAATGTTTAAGGGAAGAAGGAAGTATTGAAGACTTCTTCATCATCTTTAGCTAAGAAGATCGAAGCTGAAAGCTTCGTCTCTGGCTAACTAAGAGAGAAGGGAGAGCGGACCTCGGAAGAGCTTTCTAAAGAGAGAAGCTCTTAGGCTACATTGAATTAAGCCTAAAGAAACTCTAACACTTGAGTTTCTTTAAATAGAAAACTCAAAAATAAATTACTATTTGATTCACGCAGAAATCACTATTACATTAACTGAAGTAAAAGTAATTTACTAAAGTAAAAGTAAAACGTAAGAAACATTTTACATTTACTTTTACATTGGTAAATGTAAGAAACATTTAACTAAAGTTAAAAACATTTAACTTAAGTAAAAGCAAAAGTTATTCTTTTACTTTTACTTTTACATTTACTAAAGTAAAAGACTTTTACTTTACGGAAAGCAAAAGCTGAGATGATGGATGGGCCATCACCTGTCGGTTGACTGAATATGCCTCTGGCGTCTTCTTCGTTGACTGGTCCGTCTCCTGTAGGTGTCGGAAGGTGTTGTTGATCATCTTCTCAGATGAGTCATCATCCCCATACATTTCCACCTTAAAATTTTTATCCAGGAAATAAACCTTTCACCCCCAAAAATTTGGTTTTTAAAGAAGGAGGAAAAAAAAATTCTACCGAAAATTGGTCAAAATCTTCAAAATTTCGTAGATTTTGTAAAAAAAATTTGTTTAAAAACAAATCAAACTGAAATCTGAAACAAAGGATCACTCGATTGGTCCTGATCTATCAGTGAAATCGATCAAAACAGAAGACTAATTTGTTAACTGTTTAAACAAAAATTCTTTCTCTTGAAGGTCCACTTAGACTCTAGCCTTACTTGCCTTGAACACATACCTGTAGATCTAAAAGATTCCCTTTAGCCTTACACTGCTCCCAATTGAGACTTATAAATGGCATTAGTCGGGACTTAAGGCGATCTTGGGTGTTTCACGCCGAAGGTCGGGCGATTAAAAGCGGAGCAAGAAAAATAAAAGTTTGAAAAAACATTTAAATAAACAAATCAAACTGTTTTTAATCGAAACTACCGATAGAATCAAGAACCAAAAGAATGGCTCTGATACCATATAACAGCGGCGATAAGTTTTTTAAATAATTTTTCAATAGATTGGACCAATTCACTTTCTTTATTAGGTAAACCTAAATTATATTTGTTCTCTGGTAAGTTAATTAGAGGCTGTTCAATCTTTGAATCAGGTTTTTTAATAATACTTTCTTCAAATTTTTCTTCAATCCTATCTAGCTGTTTTTCTACTGTTGCTAGATATTGATTACTAAAGTTTAATTGTTCAATTATTTTTTTATCATCATTAGTTCCATCAGGAATCTTAAAAGGACTAGCAATAACTAAAGTGTTTTTAACTGGAATTAGAACTGTCTCTAAAGGAGGATGACTAGACGATACTTTAGATCTGTCTTCTTTAATCCATTGAGTTTTACTAATAACATTACATTTACTTTGATATTATTCATACCAGTCGTAAAAATTAATATTAATTTCTTCATTTTTAATAAATCTTTTCCATCTATTTACTATCTTATCTCTTTCCTTTTCAATTGGGTGATTAGATCTGAATAGATGTGTTTTTTCTTTATTAAATTTTGAATTAAAATCCACACTAAATTTACTATGTGTTCAGTAAACCCACACTGAATTGTCGACTGTCCAGATGGCAGTTGATCCTACAGCAATTTGACATCGTTTACGTGATGCAAAAGTCTGTCCAAGGTCAAGGAATTACGGATCAATTGGCCCCCGCACCTGCAGGGGATTATAAACCCTTAGAAACGTACTTTCCCGATGAAGGGGTAATGACAGTTCAATTACAACATCAAGACACGATACATACGTCGTGAGTGGAAAATGAATTTTGATGGAGTCATTAATTGAAGGCTCTTGAGTGGAGCGCTTTTAATATCCCAGGTGACGGGGGGCGATATCCCATCGCCGTCAAATTATAGTTTGTCAGCACCAACAACACAGCTGAGTATGAAGGTTGTATCATGGGGCTAAAACTTGCCCGTTCAATGGGTATCAGGTGGTTAACTATCTTTGGGGATTCTGAATTGGTAATCAAGTAATCCACAAGAATCTATCAAACGAAAGAATTGCATTTGCTGCCTTACCATCGGCAAGTTTTACAGATGGCTTTGGAGTTCGAAGAAATCTCCTTTCTACTAATTCCTCGTAATAGGAATAATTTTACAGACGCATTAGAAACGTTGGCCTCCTTGGTTTACATATCTAACAAGGAAAACAAGCCATGCATCACGTTTTCTCTATAAAAAGCCCCAATCTATGGGAATTACATTGGAGAAGTATCGGATGAGCTACCTCCCATCCACAACCCTTGGTACCAACACATCAAGGAGTATCTGCGAGATGGATCTACACCCGCTGAGGTGAACCTAACTGAGAAGAGGCGGGTTCATCGACTTGCTATGAAATTCTACCTGAGCGGAGATGCACTCTACAAAAGAGATGCAGGATTAGGTCTCCTCAGATGTCCGGACAAAGACCAAGTTTCAAAGAACTCATGGATGAGATCCATGGTGGAGTATGCGGCCCTCACATAAGCGGACTCCTACTTGTCAAGAAAATTCTCAGAACGGGACATTATTGAATCACACTCAAAACTGACTGTGATGATCACGTCAAGAGATGATATCAATGCCAGATTCATGGAAATGCTATCCACGCCCCTCCAAGGGAACTCCATAATATGAGTTCTCCATGGCCCTTCTCAATGTGGGAAATGGACGTAATCAAGCCCATCAAGCCCAAAGCCAGTAATGGACATCGATTCATATTCACCATGATCGACTACTTCACCAAATGGGTAGAAGCAGCTTCCTTCCCCAAGGTTACTAAAGAATTTATCATTGCTTTCATCAGAAACAATGTCATCTGTCGATATAGACAACCAGAGGTCATTGTGTTAGACAATGCTAAAAACCTCAACAACAAAATGATGGAGGATTTATGCAAAAAATTCCACATCAAACACCTCAACTCCATCATCTATTGACCAAAGATGAATGGTGTTGTCGATGCGGCTAATAAAAACATCAAAAAGATCATGCAGAAAATGTCCGCCAACCACAAAGGATGGCCTAACCTTTTGCATCTGACTTTATTAGCCTACAGAACTTCCATGCGAACTTCCATTGGGGTAACCCCCTACTCATTAGTCTATGGGATGGAAGCAGTTCTCCCCATAAAAGTGGAAATGGAATTCCTTAGAGTATTGATGGATGCTCAGTTGGATGAGGACCTATGGGTACAAGACAGGTATCACCAATTGTCTCTAATAGACGAAAATCGAACCGCGGCTATCTTCCATGGTCAGTTATATCAACAAAGGATCGCACGATCCTATAATAGAAAAGTCCGACTATGGCAATTCAAACAGCATGACTTGGTTTTGAAGAAGATCATTGGCAACCAAGATCAATCTAAGGGAAAATTCGCTCCTAATTGGGAAGGCCCATTTATTGTCTAAGAAGTATTGACAGGAGGTGCTCTCATATTGCAGGAAATGGATGGCGATGAATTTCCATAGCTTATCAACTTGGACACCATAAAACGGTACTATGTCTGAAGTTACCATCAAACAAACATCCTGGTTTTTATCACCAAATCACCAGTCATTCCAGTTTTGAACCATTTCACCCTTTTTACATGCTCTTCTGCCCCTCAGGGAAACATACACTTCAAGCCAGCAACCTGGTTTTACTTCATTCTAAACCTTCCATACAGTTTTGGTTATCCTGAAGACGGGATTGAACCATTCTCAATTTCGGTTATCCACGAAGGCGGATTGAACCTTTCACACCTACGGATTTATCTTGAAGGCGGGATTAAACTTTTCTCGCTGCGGTTTGTCACGAGGGCGAGATCAAACTTTTTACACACTTGCAGTTTTTTCCCATTATGGGATCAAACTTTCTTCTTCCTGCAGTATAGCCTGCACATGGGATTTACACTTCTCTTCGCCTTCGATTCGTCCTGAGGGGCGAAACTACGTGAACTGATCTCCACGATATGCCGGATGCGTAGGCAACCATATGCTATATGGCCCGGTTGTAATAAAAAAAACAACAAAAACATTTCTACCCTTTCTTCACAAAAACGACAAAAAACAACAAAAATACTTCTACACCCTTCTGCCTTTCACATTCAGTGTTGAACCTCCCATACTAGGTTCGAACTACGTAGAGTTGATCTCCTCTTCAATAGGAGGACATAGGCAGCCATTTATGGTGCAGTCTAACCCCTACCAGAACAAACATACTTGTCACACGGTATTGGGATCAACCTTCAATTTGCCCCATTTCATCGGTTTCAGATCAAAGCGATGGAATCACCCAACTTCTTCTCACAAATAGAAGATTCGGTGACCATCTAAGCTGCGATCGTGCCTTAAAGAGCAATGCCAATCCATAAGAGATGGAATTAACTAGGCTTCTCACAAATAGAAATCTTGGCGACCATCGTAGTGAAAGTCGATCTCGAGAGAGGAAGAAACTACCCTCCTCTCCACTTTTTCATACAGATACCAGTCCCAAGACACCAAAGATGGTAAAGATTCACAGAAATCAACGATCCTTTCTAAGAGACCTTGTGACGTCTCAATGTCCATCTATCAAGGATAAGTTCAGAATGCATCAAGATCACAAGGCCCTGGAGAAACAGGAAAACATCAAGCAACTATCAAGGCATAACAAAAAGGGAAGTGAATCAAAATATATTTCCCTGCCATACATAATATTGTTTGATATATACATTTGTGTTGTACATGACAAAATGGCTAAGCTAGTCTGTGCAGGAAAATACAAAGCTATCTACAGATCTGTATACATATGGACTATCAGATTTAACATAGCATCCCTCTCTGAAGATGGAGGAAGCACTGCAAGCTCCTGCCCAAGGGTATCTACACGAGCTAGCAGATCAGAGGCTAACTGCATAGTGGCATAATGCTCATCAATGTAAGCACTCATGTCAGCCAAACTGACAGTCATCTGGGATCTAATATAAGTTCTATCTGCAATGGCCACATCCCTAGCAGATAAGGCGACATCCCACTCTCCAATCAATGCATCCCTGGCTGATCTAGCCTCATCCCTCTCTAACAGAGCGGTATCTCTCTCATCAAAGAGCTGTCAACATCGCGGCCCTCGCCTGATCTCTATCATAGGTCATCAAATGTAAGCTCTACTCCAAATGTTGTGTCGAATATTGGGTAACAGTGACACTCGGGGTGGGAGAATCCATCACAAATGTTGGCAGCCCAGCAGTCAAATCATTAGTGGGAATAATAGCCTCCTCTATAGGCTCCTCATCGTCAGAATCAGTCCCACCTTGACTGTGAGATCTTTGCCCTTGGCCGTCACGATCTCTGTCTCCATCCATCTGAGAATACTTTGCGAGAACAACTCGGATGACCGATAGAAAACTTAGCTTGACTCGTGATCCCAACAGACATCTGACTGGATCATCCTCCGGTGACAAGCGATTGTGACGTAGTGACGACTCACTCGCCCTCATACGGATGGAAATCCTAAAATTGGTCAAACTGACACATCACGGCCAGTGGGTGGTAAGTGATCATGCCCCTCAATCAAGCCAGAGGGAGATAATCCATGCCCGGAGCATGAGTAATGAAGCTGTAGGGTGAGTTGAGCCCTGAACACGGTCATATATCAAACGGATCTCTAAGACCTGCCAGGAAAGCGGACCAAGATGCAGCATCTGTACACTCCGCAAGCTGGAAGGAATATGTCATGGCTATATCATGGGTGAAACAAAATCCATGATGTCTAAATGTGCCAATCGGTCTCAAGTGTGATATAAACCACACATACAATATGATCGAGCTACCTGTAAACACTTCTGCCGGATAAGTGCAGCAGTATGTAGCTGACCTCAAGGTCTCTGCAATGATCATCGGAATAGTGGTATGACCCTCCGTGAGAGCTCTCACTTCCATGACAACGCCGATATCTAGCTCATCCATGTACCGCGAGATGTAGACGTATGACAATACGCATAGAAGCAGTACATCTACTCTGGCTGAAGGCCAATGATCCTCCGGTGTGGTGAAATCCCCGAAATGTCGTTCATAGCTGACCTCAGAGCCAAACCTATCAAACAGGAAACACTGGGATATAACATGGCCAGATGTAATCTCATCCTGCACCACCTTGCGCCTCAATCCTGTTAGAGTCATGAACTGTCTACTCATGTCTCCCATCACCATATGCACGCAAGGTCTGTCCAGAGGCAGCATCGTCAATCGTGCATACTCCTCCAAAGTAGGAGTCAACTCACGAGTCCCAAATCGGAATACCTGTTTATCCAGTACCCAGTGCTCTAGCATGCCCTCTACAAATTCTGTGGGAACCTGAAACATCAGTAAGGTCATAGTATGCTGCAGAAAATCATCTACGATCACCATGTCTGATGGTGATATACTATCATACCATGATCGCATACCAGCTACCATCACAAATGGTGGGGTATGATCGATATGGCTAACTGTCGAAGAAGACATCTGTGCGGGTCGTGTCATAAGACCATCCAGGGGTCAATGTTGAGTATCTCTGGACATACATACATATGCATAACATAATAACATGCATGATACAATAGATGGTGATATGATATAGGGAATGGAAAACTGTACATACATTCCTACGTATATCATCATCTAATACATCTCTGTACAGCTAAAATACAGGGAAATGGGGCGAAGCTACCCAACATACAACAGAGGCCTATCAAAAGATATAGCGAGAATGGGGTGAAGCTACCCATATGCTAACAGAGGCCTATCAAAAGAGATAACGAGAAATACATCAGGAAAAGTCAATAGTATCGATGTCTACATCATCGATCATGTCCACCTGATGTAACTCCTTCTGAGTCACTAGATCTCTATCTACAGGGATGTCAGGCCGATACAAAGGATGATCTGCATCGACAAAACCATATGGGTCACATGAGGGACCAGAGCTAGAGTTGGAAGGATCAAAAGTATCTACCTCTACAGGATCTCTGCGTAAATGCCGAATGAAAAGATGTGACCGGTCCAGCTGCCAAGTCAGTCTATCAATCTGTGTCACATGAGTTGGATCTCTGACACAGGCTAGCTAATCCGTCATCATCACGGATCCTAGAACCATATCCCCATAAACGTATGTGTATGCGGGTCCGAGCTCCAATCGCACGAGGGATCCATAAATCTCTGGAACGATCGAGAGCAGGGGGCCTCTCGATAACGTAATGCGACCCCATCGAGATCAGGATGTCGGGCCCTCGATAATGTAAAGGCATTGAACAAATGCTCTCAAAATGTGAAAGTAGTAAAGCACACAAACCCGATCATGTTTGATGATAAAGCATATACTTTGTAACAATCTTATTCATTTATTAATAAAAAGTATTAATTTATTAAAGGCTTTTAATTATCTACATGATCTTTGTTTTATAATATGTGATAAACCCGTAGTTTTAAGCAATGCTTTTAGAATAATGATGATGATCATTCTAATGAGATCTAAATTCTTAGAAAGCTTAAAACTAAAATAGTTCCCAATCGTTGGATTACTAAATTGGGGATTAGTGAATCAGGATAGATTGGTACATCGTTAACTTTTCATTGGATGAGGATGATTGATCTCATGATCATTTGTGTGGAACACTAAAGCAAGTATGTAGGTGCTTATTAGAGAATAAGTTCCTTTGAGCGTGGCTCGCTAAGGAATACCTAATGGAGTTTTATTTGCTGTCGATAGGAATTCTGTAGTGATAGTAGTACAAGTAATCCTTGGACTTGAGATCATCATAGTATCTTGTGTATGATGAGTTATACTTTGACTTATTCCTTAAGACCCTTAGGGTATATCGAAAGGTATGCTTGGGTATAATAAGTTATACATGGAGATAATGTATGATCGATAAAGAATCTACCACTTCTAATAAAGAGAAATGTCTATGTGATTCGATAAATGATGACCCGGTAGTCCTTGGCGGAGAATGAAATTAGAAAGGAGTTTCTAATTTGCATTATTTGGAGTTGTGCATTTAAGGATCGAAATACATATAATTAAATAAAATAAGACTTGTGGTAATTCCATGTCTTATATTTAATTGGGACATTGTATGGTGGAAGGATTGAATTATGCGGTAACTATTTACTCGAAAGGTTCTTTTATGATTAATGTTGAAATCTATATTATACGGAAAGTCGTTGATCATTTAGGGAGGCTTATCCTATTGTAGAATAAATATTATTTATTTAAATAAATTAATTGTTTAATTTATTTATTTAAATAAGATTAGAATTATTCTAATTGATTTATTCACAGCTTAGGTTTAATATGGAGAACCTAAAGGGTCACACCATAAAAGGAAGAATAATTATTTAAGAAGTTAATGGCATAATCGTAATAATATGTTATGTATATTTAATTTAATCTATGGTGATAGAATAAATTAAATAGCTTAATATTATTATTTAATATTTTAGAAATATTAAATATAAATTAATAAGAGAGTCTTATTAATATTATTACAATTATTATTATTTTAATTTCTAAAAGAGTTTAGGAATTAATTTAATATAAGTACTCTCATTTATTCTAATGGATTAGGAGGAAAATTAATTAAAAGAGTTTAATTAATTATCCTAATAAGATTAGGGAGCTTAATTAATTAAAAGAATTTAATTAATTAAATAAAACCCAATTCTTAATTGTTAAGGTGGGTTGCCCACATCTATAAATAAGAGAGAGTCTTATTATGGGTGGGTGATGGGGTTGTTGACTTTTTCAACAACATCGTAATAATTCCAATTGTTGGAGAGTACGCCTTTTCTATAGAGATAGAAAACTAGGGTTTGAGCGAATACCCTTCTTCTTGAATTTTCTTCTTCCTTGGTGGATCACCTCTAGAGGCCAAACATTTGGGTGGCTAACGTTGATCGAAAGGAAGGAACCAAAGCCGGTGGATTCAAGTTGAGCGAAAGGATTTGGAGGTGAACTTACACGAGGAAGCTCGATCTTGAGGGTATGATTTTTATTCTTTATCTTTTCGTTTAATTAATAATTATGCATAAAGGGTGATCGGGTATATGGTTTTGTAAATTTTTAAACTACGATTTTTTACTGCGCTTAGCATTTTTTATGCAATTTGATTGCGTTCGTATGAATATTACAAAACCTAACGGTGGCATCGAGAGCCGAACCTTTATACGAATTATTAATTGTTTTAATTTGATATGTATATTGATATGTGTTTAGAACAATTTAATTGGGCATAATTTTATTGTATAAAATTTTAAAAAAAAAAAAAAAAAAAAAAAAAAAAAAAAAAATTTTTTTGAAAATATAAAAAATATTTTTTATAATTTAATTTTAAATTAAATCTTAAATTTTAAATTGTTGATTTAAATTTAAAATAATAATATTATAAATATAGAAAATATAATATATAATATATTATATATATATATATAATTAATATGATATTAATAAATATTATATATATATATATATAATATATATATATATATATAATATATATAAATATATATATATATATATATATATATATATATATAATATATATATATAAATATATATATAATATATAAATATATATATATATATATATATATATATATATATATATATATATATATATATATATATATATATATATATATATATATATATATATATATATATATATATATATATATATATATATATATATAATTATTTTTATAATTAAAATAAAAAGTTTATTTTAATTTTAAAATAAAAGTTTATTTTAATATTAAAATAAAAAGTTTATTTTAATTTTAAAATTAAATTTCATGCTAACTAATTAGAGTTGGAATTGGATTCCATGATAACTAATTGGAGTTGAAATTGGATTTATTTTTCCTTAAATAAAGGAGTTTATTTAGATATGAAATAAGATTTCATATTATTAAAATAAAGAGTTTATTTGTGAATAGGAAAAGAATCCTAATTTCCTTAAATAAAGGAGTTTATTTAGATATGAAATAAGATTTCATATTATTCAAAATAAAAGAGTTTATTTGTGAATAGGAAAGAAAATCCGTGTTTCCTTAAATAAAGGAGTTTATTTAAATATGAAATAAGATTTCATATTATTCAAAATAAAGGAGTTTATTTGTGAATAGGAAAAAAAAGTGTTTCCTTTAATAAAATTTTTTTTTACATGGAATTGGATTCCATAATTAATTAAAATAAAAGTTTATTTTAATTAAAATTTATTTTTTTTTTATATATGGAATTGGATTCCATAATTAATTAAAATAAAGGAGTTTATTTTGATTAAAGATTTTGATTAAAATAAAATAGTTTATTTTATTCAAAATTGGATAAATTAAAATAAAATAGTTTTATTTTGATTTAAATTTGGATTAAAATAAAGGAGTTTATTTTGATTCAAAAATAGATTTTATCTTAACTAAATTTGCCCATTAAATGATATCAATATATATATTAAATGTTTATTATTCATAAGATGAATGTTATTTATTGATGTATATATGGTGATGTGTATGATAATAAATGGGATTGATTATGGATTATTGACCCGATGTGATTGGATTTTATTTTAGTTGGATGCATGAATGTATGGGTTTTATTAAATGAATTCTGCGTACCTCGTCTTCTCTAATTTTTCTTAATGTAAAAATTCTATCTCCTCTATGTACTTCCCCTTATTTGCGATCGAGGTTTCTATTTATTTTAAATAGTTTTGTAATAGGAATAGTTAGAATTAATTTTGAAAATTGGAGATCAAGGAAAAGGCGAGGCGCTTGAAGACCCGTTTGTAATGGGCAGGGTTTAAATGTAATAGTTATATTTAAATATTATTTCTTGCACCCCCAAGGGTTTGACCTTTTGGTTCACTTGGTGGCTCTAGTGAACCAAACTAGAATAAAAGTCCATAATCAATCAGGGTAGAATATAGTATTCTATATGTGCATGCTTATACTATATATATATATATATATATATATATATATATGCAAACATGCTTAGCATGTTCATTAATATAATGGCGTATTTTATATATATATATATGCATGCGCTAAATGAGATGAGACAAATTAATAACAAAACCCTCGAATTTTTTTTTATATTAAGTCTAAGCGTTCAAAGATATTTGGAATATCGAGCGTAAGCCTTCTAGCATGATAAAATTAATAGAGTATTAAATATTTAATATGAGTTTGTTGTGTCACCACAAAGGCAAGTATTAAGTATTTAAGATGTTAATTATCACATTTGATGCTTATAAAGAAAATTGAACAATATTGTTTTGTTGTGTCACCACAAGGATGATATATTTTCTTTTTGAATATATGGAGTGCTAGGTTGGACTTAACTTGGATAATTTTGATCGGATGTGCCACCACTTGATCAAAATAATCTAAGAGGCAAAAGAAAAGGAGTTGCATAGTTGATGTAATTGACAAAAGTTGTCTACTATTTATTTATATATAGTTTGTTGTGTCACCTACAAGGCTATATACATTTGAAATGGGATCCTTATTCTCACTAGCAAATCTTTAATTAGATTTTTGCGAACTATATAAGTGAGGTAATATAGTTTGAAGAAAATAATGGGAGATACCAATTTAAAACAAGACCTAATTTATTTTGGTAATTAATAAAAGAATGTATGTTAAAATGTTGTTAATTACAAATTCATTTCTGAAATTTTACAATGTCTAAAATTACTACTAACTGCGAAGCATATTAGATGCTAAATTAATGGGCCAAGAATTAAGCGGATTGGTTAAGGAATTTGAGAATAGTTCTCATAAATTTGAAAAGCTATCTTATGTCATAATCGCCTATCCCTGCAATGGTTGCGAGACAATGCCTACGAGGAAGAGATTGCTACTTTTAGAAAGTGGCGAAGATGATGCCTGATTGGCTCGATGCATCATGCTCGCATCCATGAAATGCTTGAGCTTCGGCGTCGGCATGAAACTATGGATGCTCCTACTATATTCACGCACATCAAGTAGTTGATGGTGAGGAAAATGGGGTGATAGATATCGGATATCTAAGGAGCTCTTAGATCTAGAATGGCCGATGGCACTATCTGATGCTGCAGACAAAAAAGTTCTTAACATAATCAATTTGATTGATCGATTAGGACAATTGGTTTTGTCATGGATGGAGAGTTGAGCGAGATTTGATCTTGCACTCACTCCGGACTCCTTTCACAATTGTTGTGAATTTTTCATATGAACAAGCTAGATATCGACCTCGTTGATTTGATTTTAACATATTGAAAAATGTTGAGAGTCACTTTCGACCAAGAAAGATCAAGTCTTCTTGGTGGTAGGGGCCAAAGGATCTTACGAAAGAAGAGCGATTCAAAGAAGGTAAATAGAAAGGCATAAACAAAGGATAATAAGAACAAAAGCGATATGGATAGCAAAGGGTTTGCTTCCCTTTGCAATAAGCTTTGGACCTTTGGAAAAGCTGCGAGAAGCATCTTGCGAGAGGCTAACAAAAAAGAAGCTTAGTGAAGTTTGGTTACAAATACAATCTGATTTTGTTCATGATTGAAATAAATTTTTCTTTAAGTCGAGGTTCTACTTGGGTATTGGATCTGAGCTTTGGTTATCATAAATATAGATTTATGAAGGGACCAAGCGCAGTAGAAAGCTAAACAAATATAAGTAATCTATGTGTGGGAAATGAAGCAAAGTTCTTTGCATTAGCTATAGAAACTTATAGTTTAGCAATGCTACTGGGCAAATCTATTAAGTCGATAAGTTGTTATTGTATTCAGTTCTTGTTAAAAATATTATTTCCATTTTATTGTTGGATGATGAAATCTTTGGTATTATAATTAAGAACAATTGTTGTTTATTTATAATAATAATGTTTTGTATAAATGGAATATTACTTAATAAATTTTGTATACTTGACTTACGTGAAAAATAATTTTGCATATTGAACAAATTAGTATAAGAAAAGGAGATGATCATTCGAAAGAGTTGAATGTGTGTATTTCTTTGAAATCTGTGTGAATTATTTGAAAGGTTCAAAAATTGAATTGAAGTGAAACAAATTGGCAAAGTATTAAGATTCTTTGATTAGATCGAGGAATAAATACTTGCTGATAAGTTTCTAGATCATCTCAAATGGTTTTTTTCTCATAATGGACACATCGATCTGTAATAATTGATTGATGTATCGAAGGAAAAAATCGTACCTTGTTGGACATAGTGCGGTCCATAATGATTTCTGAGACATTCGGTATCCACAGGATAATATCTAGAGAAATGGTATGCATATCTACTGAAAAGGTAACCTCAAAATCCATTGCCCCAAGACTCCATAAAAGTTATGGACGGGGAGGATTCTAATCTTAAGTATGTTAAGATAAGGGTTGTCGACTTATGTGAAAAGGTTTCAAAGGATAAGCTTGGGACAAGATTTGACAGAAGTCTGATTTGTGGGACATCTAAAGTAAGTTTAGGGTATATGTTCTATAATCTACTTAGCAAAAGGTGTTTGTTGCTGAAACACGCTTTTGCCTTAAGATAAAGGTGTTTATCATTGAAGGGGCTAGTGGGAGGATAATAGATCTTGAAGAGTTCAAGAACCACAAAACACTATAAGTCGAATAAGAGGAAACTGTAGATAGACCTATTGTACCTGGCAAGAATCGTAAATGCGGAATAGTCTAGAAGATATACTAGGAGGTATGGATTCATCATGGATGATGATGATGAGGTACGCATCATAGAAGATGATGATCGATTACATACGATGAGGTAAGTGTTTGTAGACACTCGGAGAAATGGATTGAAGCAAGTTTCTCAAATATGGAACACATTCGTTTTGATGAGGCAATCAAAAGAGTTTGATTTTATCAAAAATAAGAATGAACCTAGTGTGTACAAAAGGGTCGTGGGAGCATCGTGACATTCTAGTATTATATGTTGATATACTACGGATGAGGAATGACATACCAATGCTACAATCGGTAAAGATAAAGTTGTCTAAACATTCCTCCATGAATGATTTGGGAAGAGTATCTTAATTGGGGATAAAATCTATATAGATAGATTTAAGAGGATGCTCGACTTAACCCGAGGAATATATATATTCATTTGATGCTAAAGTCGTTTAGCATGGCAAACTCAAGAGATGTCTCATGTTGATGAGCTATGGGTGTATCTCTCTTAATAGTCCCCACAGAGACTCAAAAAAGAGAGGTCGCATGAGTGATCAATCATGTATGCTGATGAAATATACGAGACACGATGTTGATCGGTCGTATATATGGAGAAGTTCACTATGAGTCGGTGAAAAACATCTTAAAGTTCTTTGCAGGCACTAAGGATGTGATCATATTCATGGTGGGTCTAAATTAAAACTAGAGGGCTTATGAGACTCAAGTTTTTCGAGACGAGACCAAGATGACGAGAAAATCCACTTTAAGGTAAAGCGTTATCTTGAGCGGTGGTGCGGTGAATTGGAAAGGTTCCAAGCGACAAAAGAGTTCTTTGGTTTAGTGATAAAGACAAAGTATATAGCTATATGAAAAGCTGCTGAGTTGATTGTTTGGATTAAAAGTTCATTCTGAGAACTAGGAATAGTTCTAAGTCTCATCTTGGATCTAAACATGTGTTGTGGCACTTTCATTTGATTATTAGAATCATTGAAGATGGGAAATCACTATAGAGATAGTGGACTCTCATGAACAACATTACATATCCATTAACTAAAGCTTATCCAACAATGGGGATAATCGTCACTTAGAGAAGAAGAGTATGAGATACCATGGCGATTGGCTTTAGTGCAAGTGGGAGATTGAAAGTAGTATCACAAAGCCGATCATGTTTGATGATAAAGCATATACTTTGTAACAATCTTATTCATTTATTAATAAAAGTATTAATTTATTAAAGGCTTTTAATTATCTACATGATCTTTGTTTTATAATATGTGATAAACCCGTAGTTTTAAGCAATGCTTTTAGAATAATGATGATGATCATTCTAATGAGATCTAAATTCTTAGAAAGCTTAAAACTAAAATAGTTCCCAATCGTTGGATTACTAAATTGGGGATTAGTGAATCAGGATAGATTGGTACATCGTTGCTTTTCGTTGGATGAGGATGATTGATCTCATGATCATTTTTGTGTGGAACACTAAAAGCAAGTATGTAGGTGCTTATTAGAGAATAAGTTCTTTGAGCATTGGCTCGCTAAGGAATACCTAATGGAGTTTTATTTGCTGTCGATAGGAATTCTGTAGTGATAGTAGTACAAGTAATCCTTGGACTTGAGATCATCATAGTATCTTGTGTATGATGAGTTATACTTTGACTTATTCCTTAAGACCCTTAGGGTATATCAAAGGGTATGCTTGGGTATAATAAGTTGTACATGGAGATAATGTATGATCGATAAAGAATCTACCACTTCTAATAAAAAAGAGAAATGTCTATGTGATTAGATAAATGACAACCCGGTAGTCCTTGGCAAGCGAGAATGAAATTAGAAAGGAGTTTCTAATTTGCATTATTTGGAGTTGTGCATTTAAGGATCGAAATACATATAATTAAATAAAATAAGACTTGTGATAATTCCATGTCTTATATTTAATTGGGACATTGTATGGTGGAAGGATTGAATTGTACGGTAACTATTTACTCGAAAGGTTCTTTTATGATTAATGTTGAAATCTATATTATACGGAAAGTCGTTTGATCATGGGGGAGGCTTATCACTATTGTAGAATAAATATTATTTATTTAAATAAATTAATTGTTTAATTTATTTATTTAAATAAGATTAGAATTATTCTAATTGATTTATTCACAATAGGTTTAATATGGAGAACCTAAAGGGTCACACCATAAAAGGAAGAATAATTATTTAAGAAGTTAATGGCATAATCGTAATAATATGTTATGTATATTTAATTTAATCTATGGTGATAGAATAAATTAAATAGCTTAATATTATTATTTAATATTTTAGAAATATTAAATATAAATTAATAAGAGAGTCTTATTAATATTATTACAATTATTATTATTTTAATTTCTAAAAGAGTTTAGGAATTAATTTAATATAAGTACTCTCATTTATTCTAATTGGATTAGGAGGAAAATTAATTAAAGAGTTTAATTAATTATCCCTAATAAGATTAGGGAGCTTAATTAATTAAAAGAATTTAATTAATTAAATAAAACCCAATTCCTTAATTGTTAAGGTGGGTTGCCCACATCTATAAATAAGAGAGTCTTATTATGGGTGGGGGGGTTGTTGACTTTTACAACATACGATAATAATTCAATTGTTGGAGAGTACACCTTCTTTTCTATAGAGATAGAAAACTAGGGTTTGAGCGAATACCCTTCTTCTTGAATTTTCTTCTTCCTTGGTGGATCACCTCTAGAGGCCAAACATTTGGGTGGCTAACGTTGATCGAAAGGAAGGAACCAAACCGGTGGATTCAAGTTGAGCGAAAGGATTTGGAGGTGAACTTGTACACGAGGAAGCTCGATCTTGAGGGTATGATTTATTCTTTATCTTTTCGTTTAATTAATAATTATGCATAAAGGGTGATCAAGGGTATATGGTTTGTAAATTTTTAAACTACGATTTTTACGCTTAGCATTTTTTATGCAATTTGATTGCGTTCATGAATATTACAAACTAACCACGCCTCGATCAAGCCACCGCTATCGCATGCGCATTCCCTTGAGGAAATAGGCAAAGGTGTAGGAACCCCAATCATACTCTCCTATACGGTCCACGTGTCGAGTGGCGCTAATCAAAGCGAAGGACACCGTAGAAGAGTTATCTGCTATGAAGCAGCCCCTAATGATCATCAGGAACAATCGCCAAAGAATGCGATCCCTGACTCTCACATCATCGGGTATAGGCTCACTCAACAGCCCGCTCATAGCATCTACGCTCAAAGGACTGTCTGACGATCCACCCCGCCCGGCGCCTCATGGGAACTCAAACAAGGATCGATGGCGTAGGAGTGATATCTCTGCGTAAGGCACGGCTCCCCTCAAACTCCATACAGCGTGATAAACCGCCAATCCATCGCGTCATCATCATCACCTCACGATCCAAAGAATGGAGTGGAGTGAGTGCAGTGGAACCCTTTGCCGAACAATGCCCTAAGGTAACCCCATGGACAGAGAATGGGTAGAATGGAGAAGAACCTCCCGAATCCCCAACCATGGACGATCGCTCTAAAGTCATCATGCAAGACCTGATACATAGAGTGGATGCTAAACCAGTTCCCCCAAGGCTGTGTGAAGCCGGGAACCTACATCAAATGCAGATCAACATCAGACTCCTTGACTCCTCATCAATAGGAAATAAGGAAGATTAAAGATCTAACTTCATACCTCGTTTGTGTGCAGGTATACTGAAGGATGCCTACTCAAGTAACCCAGAAGATCTGGGTTCGCCACTTGAATACCTGGCAATTCATTACGGGGAACACGTATAGCAGGAGCAGGAACCTCGATCGGTGCATCCTCCTCCTCGTCTTCGACATTCGGCACCTCAACCTGAATAGGACGTATCACCGCCTCCGCCAAACGACGAGGCTAGCTCACATAATGGCAATGAGGCTCTTCAAAAGCCCTCCTCCATACACCAGAAGTGGTCTTGCGGGAACTACTCGCCTGATTTGGATCCATGATATCTGGATAGCAAGTCACCTCAGAAAGGGTGTGATAATTTCTTACCTGGAGTCTTTTCAAAATGCATTCTATGATTACATGCATGCATGCATTACTTTAACATACATCTACAGTAGAGTTAAAAATCCATGACTACCCAATACCTACATTTTGGGAAAATTTTGCCATAGCCCCTTTGTAAATGGGACTATCCATATGCACATAGGCATGACTAGGTGGCCATTCAGTAGCACACCTATACACAGTCATATACATCCTGTATGCATCAATACATTGTAGTAAAAAATCCGTAAGTGTAGTCTAATTACTAGAATTATTTTGCTATTCTACCTTTACTCATTTGTCCTCATATAAGATAAGAAATGACAGTAAAAGGTGCCAATTTGACTATTTCAAAAGTCAAATTTTTTTACATCATTACGTTCAGCATGGTTTAATACTAACATTTGCTATGTTGAATATTTTTTTATCAAGTCATATCAGCATGCATATTCACTACTATGTGTTTAAATGCATTTCATGCGATAAGTCATTTTCCAATGGACAGAAATTGGAAAAAAATATATGCATGTGTTACCAGGACAGTGAAGAACGCTTGTACGGTGACAGAATATGCAGAAAGTTGCCCGAACTCAGCAGATCTGAAGAAGAGCTCTCGGATTTCCTTCGTTGCGCAACTTGAAAATGACTTATGAAAGCAACCAACCACCTATATACATAGAACTACGGTGGCGCGCAGCTAACTCATGGCTCCTGCGGAGTTCACTGCGGCCCTACATGGGTCCCACACCTCTGGCTCGCTCCAGTTAGAGTTGCAAAGGAGGTCTCACAAGCTGAAAAGGCCAAATCAGGAATAAAAATGCTACGTGATTGAGCAAAATAGCCTGAAATCCTGGTTTCTTGTCGGTCAGAGTTAAACTCCCGTCGCCTCAACGGTATTCACCTGAATGCAAGGTGTACTATACCAATGAGCTCAGCTTTCATAGATCATGCTCGGCAATACCCCACAAAGGTCCGATGTAAATCGATGAGTGTGAGCAACTCTAACGTATCCCTATGGGGTTACAACGCGAAAAACCATGAAATATCAAACCTCCCATTATGGAAATTTACGCAAAGTTATCAAGCATCTATGTATCCCCGGTGGGGGTCACAACGTACATCTTTCAAACAAAGGATCTAAACAGAAGACTTCTTTGTTAACTGTTTAAACAAAAATTCTTTCTCTTGAAGGTCCACTTAGACTCTAGCCATACTTGACTTGAACACATACCCGTAGATCTAAAGATTCCCTTTAGCCTTACACTGCTCCTCCCAATTGAGACTTACAAACGGCATTCTTCGGGACTTAAGGCGATCTTGGGTAGTTTACGGCGAAGGTCGGGCGATTAAAAGCGGAGCAAGAAAAATAAAAGTTTGAAAAAACATTTAAGTAAACAAATCAAACTATTTTTAATCGAAATCGTCGAACAGAATCAAGAACCAAAAGAATGGCTCTGATACCATATAACAGCGGTGATTAAGTTTTTAAAATAAAAAATTAAACAGAAAAGAAAAGATTAAGAAGATGTCCGGTTAATCGGTAAAGTAATCTCTTTCTTTTATTTATTAACATTTGAGGAAGGGATTACATTATTTCCTAGACTAAATGTTTAAGGGAAGAAGGAAGTATTGAAGACTTTTTCTTCATCTTTAACTAAGAATATCGAAATTTGAAAGCTTAAATCTCAAACTAACTAAGAGAGAGAGAGAGGACCTCGGAAGAGCTTTACAGAGAGAGAGAAGCTACGAGGCTACATTAATTAAGCCTAAAAAAACTCTAACACTTGAGTTTCTTTAAATAGAAAAAGCGAAAAGTAAATTACTATTTGATTCACGCAAGAATCACTATTACATTAACTGAAGTAAAAGTAATTTACTAAAGTAAAAATAAAACGTAAGAAACATTTTACATTTACTTTTACATGGGTAAATGTAAGAAACATTTAACTAAGTTAAAAACATTTAACTAAAGTAAAAGCAAAAGTTATTCTTTTACTTTTACTTTTATATTTACTAAAGTAAAAGAGATGATGGCGTGGGCCATTAACTGTTGGTGACTGAAGATGCCCCTGGCGTCTTCTTGGTTGACTGGTCCGTCTCCTGTGGATGCCGGAAGGTGCTGTTGATCATCTTCTCAGATGAGTCACCATCCCCATACATTTCCATCTTAAAATTTTTATCCAGGAAATAACCCTTTCACCCCCAAAAATTTGGTTTATAAAGAAGGAGGAAAAAAATCAAACTTTTGACTTACGAGACCTATATGAATAAAATTTTTAATTCAAACTTTTATTTTTCTTGCTTCGCTTTTAATTGCCCGACCTTCGCCGTGAAACACCCAAGATCGCCTTAAGTCCCGACTAATGCCGTTTGTAAGTCTCAATTGGGAGCAGTGTAAGGCTAAAGGGAATCTTTTAGATCTACGGGTATGTGTTCAAGGCAAGTAAGGCTAGAGTCTAAGTGGACCTTCAAGAAAAAGAATTTTTGTTTAAACAGTTAACAAATTAGTCTTCTGTTTAGATCGATTTCACTGATAGATCAGGACCAATCGAGTGATCCTTTGTTTCATATTTCAGTCTGATTTGTTTTTTTACAAAATCTAAAAAATTTTGAAGATTTTGACCAATTTTCAGTAGAATTTTTTTTTCCTCCTTCTTTATAAACCAAATTTTTGGGGGTGAAAGGGTTATTTCCTGGATAAAAATTTTAAGTTGGAAATGTATGGGGATGGTGACTCATTTGAGAAGATGATCAACAGCACCTTCCGGCACCTACAGGAGACGGACCAGTAAACGAAGAAGACATCAGAGGCATCTTCAGTCAACCGACAGGTGATGGCCCATCCATCATCTCAGCTTTTGCTTTCCGTAAAGTAAAAGTCTTTTACTTTAGTAAATGTAAAAGTAAAAGTAAAAGAATAACTTTTGATTTTACTTAAGTTAAATGTTTTTAACATTAGTTAAATGTTTCTTACATTTACCCATGTAAAATAAATGTAAAATGTTTCTTATGATTTACTTTTACTTTAGTAAATTACTTTCACTTCAGTTAATGTAATAATGATTCCTACATGAATCAAATAGTAATTTACTTTTCAGTTTTCTATTTAAAGAAACTCAAGTGTTAGAGTTTCTTTAGGCTTAATTCAATGTAGCCTCAGAGCTTCTCTCTCTAGAGAGCTCTTCCGAGGTCCGCTCTCCCTTCTCTCTAGTTAGCCGGAGACGAAGCTTTCAACTTCGATCTTCTTTGTTAAAGATGAAGAAGAAGTCTTTAATACTTCTCTCTTCCCTCTTAAACATTTAGTCTAGGAATTAACGTAATCCCTTCCTCAAATGTTTATAAATAAAAGAAAGAGATTGCTTTACGGGTTCACCGGTCATCTTCTTAATCTTTTATTTCTTATGTTATAGTTTTTATTTTAAAAACTTAATCGCCATTGTTATATGGTATCAAAGCCATTGTTTTTGTTCTTGATGCTATCGGTGGTTTCGATTAAAAAGAGTTTGATTTGTTTACTTAAATATTTTTTCAAACTTTTATTTTTCTTGCTCCGCTTTTAATTGCCCGATCTTCGCCGTAAACCACCCAAGATCGCCTTAAGTCCCGAATAATGTCGTTTGTAAGTCTCAATTGGGAGCAGTAACTGTGTGCTTCTTCCTATGCCAAAAAGCATTGGGAGAATCAGAACATAAGTTTTTTTATTAAATAATCTTTTAACTCTTTTATTTTTTTTCTTGAACTCTGTTACTCTTAAGTTGTTCTTCAACTTGTTGATACCTAACTTCTTCTTTAAGAAAACTTAGGTGGGTAACTTTATAGTTTAACAGATTCAAAGATTTAGAAATTGATTCTTCTTGAATAAATTTTAAATCTCTTTCTTTTGGTTTAATAAGAAATTTAAAGGTAATTTTCTTTCCTAAATGTTCACAACTTAGACCTTTATTACTAGTGGTAAATGGATATAATAAATATATAAATGGTAAACCTAAAATGATTTTGTCAGTAAGATTGCGAACTAAGACAAATGAGGTCTTAAAACACATACTGTCTTGACAAATATGTACATTAGGTAATTTATATTTTCTTTCCATTTGACTACCGTTAGCTGAATTTAGTTTTTCACTAGTTTTCTTATAATATCTGGTGGGGATAATACCTTCTTGAATACAGTTCAAGTCTGCACTTTTGAGATCAACCAAAGCAGGAGTTTGTCTCAGAAAGTTTTATCAATAACTAAATTAATAGAGATATACCATTTTTGAATAGTAATATCTTTAATTCTTTTAAGGGAGAGACCTTGAATAAAGAAATCAGAATCTTTAGCACCTGATGATTTTGGTTCATCATGACTTTCATCACTAGAAGAGGAATCATGAACTTGAAGATCTGATTTTTTATCGTCAATCTCTTTTCTTAGATTGGAAATATCTAATTTTAAATTAGAAATCTCTTTCTTAAGTTTATTAACTTCTTGATTTAACTTTCGGGGAGGTAATTTCTTTTTCTGGGAGACTTAAATCTTTCAATGTTTTATTTAAAGCGAAAATGGGTTTTCTTTGGCTCTAAGAACCTTATCAGTGACTTTCTTATCTTTAGTTAACAAATCTTTTAATTGTTTCAAATACTGTGTTTTTAATTCAGGATCTGTGATTTTACTGATTAAATCTACTAATAAAGAACTTTCTTCTTCTTCTTTTGTAATTACATTAACTGTTTTACAACAGTTTTTATTGCAATTTTCTATACATATGGTGACTTCATTTTCACTATCAGATTCATCGTTAGATGCGTTATTATTAGAAGATTCTGGAATATTAGAAGCTTCTTCATTACTACTACTGTTATTTTCAATTCTCATTAATTCCAATAAGCATTACGTATCTTCAATTTGAAATATTTAATTGAGTTAAATTTTGTTTAACTCTACATTCACTTTATAATGTCCTTTCGCCCACAATTGTGATGATAATTTTACTTTTATCATATTTCTTTGATTTTTTATATGACTTTTTCTTAGATGACTTAGGTTTATTGTAATAAGTATCTTGATTATGACTTTTATTATTACTTTTATCTTGATTATATCTTTTCTTACGACGTTTATGACTTTTATGTGACTCGATATGTTTATTCTTACGCCTGCTTTTTAAATACAGGGAGCAAACCTGGCCAGTAAACCATATTGTTCACAAAATGTTCTAACTCGTATTTGGCTTTATTTCTATCTTTACTAGCTTGTTTAGCTAATTTAAAATCAATACACATTTTAATCCAATTTTTGAATATAACTAATAATATCACCATAGGTTAAATTATCATAATCAATATATCCTAAATTTTTACTTAATTCTTCTCTAACTTTGTGAGCAAATAAAGATGGTAAACCATTAACGAATTTCTCTTTCCAAAATGGTTTATTAATGTCATTTCTCATCATATCTCTAGAAGTAAATACATCTTTGTACCATCTAAAATCACTTAGAGTGGGACACGTAAGATTACTTAATTGATCATGAATTCTTTCTGTAATATTATTAGGGGTTCCAACAAAATGTTTAATTATAGTAAATATTAAAGTATTAACTCCATCAGGAAGACCAATACCAACATCTTCATCAAAGATGGGATTGCCTTCATTATCTCTTTGGATAACATGAACTATGGATATTCTAATGTCTTCTGTGAGATGTTTTTCCCACCAAGACCTAAGAATACCAGTAAAACCACTAGCTATTAATTCAACTATATCTAGTTGAGATAAAGTGTTGAATTTGGTGATATAGCTGTTGGCTACCATAGACATATGATTAAGTTTATTAAGAATTTCTTGTTCACTAAATCCATCTATATTCCATTCATAAATTTTATTAGAGGACATAGAAAACTGTTTATCTAGATTTCTCTCTTCGAACTGTAGATCCAGAGGAGTTGGTCAGAGAGTACCAATTTACAGTAATACTTGTGTTATTGATGAGTTAATTTATTTATTTTGTTCATTAAGGTTTGAAATAGATGAGTGATTAGAGTGATCGGAAGAACTTTCGTTATCATCATCGATTCCACATGATCGATATATGACAATAGTTCCACTTGGATAGGGTTACATTTTAAGTTTTTAAATAATTTTTCAATAGATTGGACCAATTCACTTTCTTTATTTGGTAAACCTAAATTATATCTATTCTCGGTAAGTTAATTAGAGAGGTCATTCAATCTTTGAATCGGGTTTTTAATAATACTTTCTTCAAATTTTTCTTCAATCCTATCTAGTTGTTTTCCCATTGTTGCTAGATATTGATTACTAAAGTTTAATTGTTCAATTATTTTTTATCATCATTAGTTCCATCGGGGAATCTTGAAGGACTAGCAATAAGCGAAGTGTTTTTAAGCTGGAATTAGAAGCTGTCTCTAAAAGAGGATGACTAGAGCGATACTTTAGATCATCTTCTTTAATCCATTGAGTTTTACTAATAACATTACATTTACTTTGATATTGTTCATACCAGTCGTAAAAAGTAATATTAATTTCTTCATTTTAATAAATCTTTTCCATCTATTTACTATCTTATCTCTTTCCTTTTTAATTGGGTGATTAGATCTGAATAAATGTCTTTTTTCTTTATTAAATTTTGAATTAAAATCTTTTACTAAGTTATCCCAATCTAAAACGAAATTCTTTTTAATGACTCTTAATTGATTATGAATTGGGGCATTAATATCAGACTGTGTTGGATATACTGAGGATGCCGGAGAAGAAGAACCTTCATCTTCTACGGTATCATTCTGAGTATAGCAAGGATGACTAACTTGTCCTTGATTAAGGATACCTTTAAGTTTGATGTCTCTAACCGAAGGATTACTAAGGACTTCAGTTTCTCTTCTAGTGTGGATAACTGAAGGGGTCGAAGAACTGGAAATGTCTTCTATGATAACTGGTGTTCTAGTACGTTCAAAACTAATTTTAACAGTTCCATCAGAAAACTATTGGATGTTTTCAATATTTAACAAATTGTTAACTATGGGCTATTGTGGTAATTCATTCGGTAAAGTCCATTGATTAGGTAATGTAATATCCTTCTAAAGAATTGTTCTTGGGATCTGGATATTAGCATCACTAGTTGAACTTTGAATTAAAACTGTTTGATCTTTTGGACTTTTATTAAGAGCATGAACGTTTAAGTTTGATTTCATTGTCTTATAATAAATCCTGTAAATCGAAGCAATGGGTTGAGATCCTTCAATCATTTGAGTAATCTCTCCATCAGTTTTAATGTTTAATGATAAAGTTTTAAATAAGTTTTGATCACTAAGACTCAAGGTGAAATCAGGAAAGCAATTGAAATGGATAGGTCCATTATGCAAACTTATTTCCATAGCACCAATTATACTTGGATAATATTTTAAAAATCTAGCATCTCTAAGGCAGAGGTAGATAGATGAATTAATTCCTTTTCTGTTGAGTGGTTTGACTGCAACTTGAACAAGACCTATATGAATAAAATTGTAACCCTTATTTTTGTGTTGTTTAATAACTTCGGGTGATAAAAGACTACAATTTTCGTATTCTTTGTCAACTGTTTTGACATTATAGTCAGTTTTGAATTTATCTGAAAAGGTTGACTGATAAATATCTTTTGGAGATACTCTAAGTATGTTCCATTTGTGTAAAACTTGATTAATGTTTTCATAATTATGTTCTTCTTGGTTAACTATGTCCGGGACAGGAGGCAAAGCTGACCTATTACTAACTGAAGAGCTGGATCTAAATAATCTACTCATCTTGACTGTTTCAAAATAAAAATCTTACTCAAGGTTCCTTCATGCATACCCCATTTACCCAAAGTAGACTCATACCTATGTTCTATAACCTGACACTGCTCACACCCTGGAGACTTACAAAGGTTAGACACGAACTAGGTGGACTACAGGTAAATAAGGTGACTTCAGAACTTTGATGAAGAAGATAATTTTGAAAAAGTAAAGAGAAGTTTGATTAAAGAGATCTGACTATACAGTTAATAGCAACAAACAACTTGGCTTTGATACCATTAGAATCCTACACAATTAAAGTACAGTACTATTAAAAACGAAATTTTATCCCTAGTCCTATGTATTAAAAGTTTCAGAGAGATTTATTAAATCAGAAATTTTTAGTTAGAATAGATATATATATATATATATATATATATATATATATCCAGCCTCATCAGATATGTCTGACAACAATTATATATATATATATATATATGTTGGTTGATTTCACAATCAAAGCAAACGTGCAAGTATACACGGTCAACAAGTAATATAGTGATAAAATAGAGTGTCGATCCCACAGAGAATTCTAATTAATAAACTCCAACTACTAGTACTATATCAATTCAATTTTATTTAAACAACCAATAATTGTGATTTTTAGAACTAAGAAAACTAATTTTAACGAAGCAAGAGATTATTCTAAAATAAAACAAATAAACAAACTAAGAATTTATTGAATGTAGATAAATAACAATTAAGACTCCAATATCCCCAATTATGATTTTTAAATCAATTATTCAATTATCCCACTTATTATGTCTACTGAATTGTTAACAGGAATTCTCAAATGCCAAAAGCCCTTTCTCAACTGATCATTTGTCTTCTATTTAATCCAAGTTAATTTTGCTATATCTCCATGCAAAATAATTGAATTAAACTCGCTACAATCCCAATTCCTTATGCGTTACATGCGGTAAATAGATATTCTCATTCTATTTACAAACCTAATTATTCACTGTGCAAATAACTAAGTCACATGTCATCATGCCTAGTTCTAACCTTAGAATTCCTTTCTCAATTCCTTCTAGAGTAACAAGGTAATTATTGGCCAAATAATTAAACAATCAGCACAAGGCAAGATGAACAATTCACTTCAACATAAATAATGGAATAAATTAAATAATCAATTCATAACCATAAAAGGTTCCATTGGAATCTTAATAAAAGAAATTAGTTCATAACAAAAATAAAAACCAACAATAATTGATAAATCATCCTTAATGAATTACACAAATTAAAATAATAAAGAAGAAGAACTCCCAATCCTCAAAATATGCTCTTGCTCCATGATTAATCTCGCCATTGTGTAGAATCTCTGTCACCCAATTCAATGCAAATAACCAATTTATACTCTTATTGTCCACTCTAGCAATCCCAATCCAAATATGCTTCAAACCATCTCCAAATAAGAGGTCAAACGAAAAGTTAATGCCAGTCAAACAGTCAAACACGCGCCTTAATCGAATCTTTCAAATGAAACTTAGGCTTGGGATTAGCAAAGGAAATAACGCCCTTGAGCGCGGGTGGATGAAAAGTGATGCTCAAGCCCTTTTTTTAGCCAAATGCTCCCCATTGTTCTCACAGCTCCCAAACCTACAAATCAAAACATAAGCATAGTAAACATGATACTAAAAGACTCAAAAATACACAAATCTAAGCTCAAGTATATCAAATTCATGGGTATATTACCCAATAATCAAATACCCCCAAACTTAAATCGTTGTGTGTCCTCAAGCAACAGAACACAAACAACACGAAAAACTAGACATCATGCAAATGCAAACATTCTATATGATATTAATTCCAGCAATTCAATAGTTGACGAATATCCATAGGCCTCAGAAAAATCCCAAAAACATGCTAATACATTATGATAAAGCAGATCAATAATATCCCAACAATCAAATCAATCCAAATCTGTTATTACTGATATTGTGAGTGTGTGTTCAACAACCATGCCAACCAATGAACAGCAAAATATGAGAGATAATAACGTTCTTAATAGGCATCATACAGTTTAACTCAAGAACTCAACAAATAAACTAGATTCAACTAAAATTAAACAATCACCAAAATCCAGGGGTCAACATGGAATACTTATGCTTATTTATGCTAGACGGGGGCATTTTGCACTTTTCCCGCTTTATTATTTTGTTTATCTTCTTTTTTTTTTTTTTTTCTCATGACTATGTATTGTCTTATTCCCTTAGGCTTTTTAATGCTACCTTAACGAGCTTTCGACCAACAACTCCCAAGTCATTAAGACCTTAGGGCGCTAGGTGTAGAGACAATCCCCTCGGGCTTACTTACTCAAGTAACAAAGGCCACAAAACTAGACAAGCATGCCACGGTGTTTATTCTTTTCTTTTTTTCTTCTTTTTTTCTTTTTTTTCAAAGCTTATATACTCCAAATATTTTTTCGCCAAACTTGAGTTCATATCTAAAACAGTCTTCACTAGCTATTTAACTTGCTCCTTCATTTCACTAGCATTCCTCCTTTAGAACTCTATTATCTATCCATTTAAACTATCATAGCCAACATGGTCATTTTTCAAAATGTGCTATCCTTGAAATATAAGTGTTAAACAGATAAGGATTCAAATTATGTCAAAAAAATCATATCACTGACTCAACAATCCTTACTAGACCTGTTCATGCAATTCTAATTTCATCATTGGCCCCCAAATATACACACTATCAAAAGCTGGAATTAACATGCATTCCTAAACGCAACATTTATAAAAATCAAAACATCCACAAACTATTAACAATCACAGTTTACTCATGCAAATAAAAATAAACTAAATAACTACCCCCAAACTTATCTAGAGCAATGTCCACATGCGAAAGATAAAACAATATAAAATAGAGGACTTCCCTGATGAACTTAAGCCTCGGGTGGAGCATCATCATCCTCGCTCATCTCTAGATCAGAAGGGGGAAAGACTGGTAGGATCAAGGAGACGGAATCGATCGAGATTAACACCTAAAAGCAATTTGGGCGTTCATAGATTCTCGGGTCGTAAACTGATCAACCAAGTACTTATAGATCACATCCTGACGTTCTGAGAGACGGATATTTTGAGATTCCAAATTGTAAAACCATCCGTTAACTTCACGTTGGACTACTTCGAATACCACACCATGATAAGCTGCAGACGACGAACCATAAGTCGGTGGGGCCTGAGGTGGTGGAGCTTGAGAAGGTTCGGCTTGGGGAATTATGAAACCCAATCCCCTAGGGTGGTTTGCTCCCCCAGTCCACACTTTATACCGGCTAATCAACTTATGGTCCAACACTGGCATAGGTGGTTGAATCATCTCATCTGATTTCCATTTTACTCCGAACTTAGCACACAAAACGCAGATGAGAGACGGATATGGTAATCCCCCTGTGGTCCCTCCTCGGGATGCGCAGAGAATAGACTGCTGAATAAGATGGCCTACATCAATCTTGAAGCCTTTGATTATTGAGTATAAAAGCACTGCTCGTTCCCTGATGACATGGCTCACATGCGTGCATGGCATTAGTTTGGTGCAAATGAACGTGTACCACGCCTTCCCATATAAGCTGAGATTAGAGAGTGGAAAGGTCATACTTCCGCGTTCATGTACTGTCCATGTGGTGCCCAGCTGACAAAGTTCACGAATAATCTTCTCATAATCCGGCCCATCACTCATAAGCCGTACATACTCTTCGTTCAATCCCTCTAATGGCAGTTGATAGCACCCGTTGAAATCCTCTTCGCCAATATCCACTGTTTTGCCCTGTACAAATACCCCATAATTATCATGCTTGGGCACGTTAGCATAGAATTCTTTTACAACGGCAATCACTACTGGATCGGGCTGCTCGGTGAGTGTGAACTAGTTCCTCTCGGTTATCATAACTGCAATGTCCCCGTCTTTGGATTAATTGGCAAAAGACATACGCAATATTCCCAAGAGTGTTGGCATGTATAAAAAAAATTATCCATGTATGCAACAATACGATGCACCACTCACCTACAATAGTGATAAATAGGTGTGACAATAAGCATATACTATTGTGGTGGCAGGATGACAAGTCAATACAGTGTGGAGAAAGGGAGATATGTGCACATTGAACCCTTGGCATTGAGTCGGGCAATTTATCGAACACAAAATGTGCAACCCATAAATTGCTTTGAATCACCCTAGTTTTCTATCAAAATACATCCTAAGAAGTCAATTATCCAATATGCATGCTATCACACCCAAACGTGGTGCACAAACAATCATTTATCTTATGCAGGCAACACAAGAGAATCAAAAATCAAAGAAGATGAAAGTGTGCACTTAATATGTGTAGAGTGAAAATCAATCTTACTTGGATCAATCGAACGCAAACATTTGTTGAATGTTCTTACATACGTACCTTTGTAATAGAGAGAATAGATGAAAATGGATTTGTGAAAGGACTCCCAATTTGATATGAAGAGTTATGCTTTGAATGGGGAGTTAAAAAAAACACGTTTAGATCGGTTACCAGCTATGAAGTTGAAACGTGTGTGGAAAGTGGAGTGCATGGACTGAAAAACCGAGCAGTTGGAACAAAATAGGTTTCTCAAATGCCTCCTCAGCGTCGGGGCACTGGGATTTGGCCTGGAACAAGCGCCGGGGCGCTGGCCTTCAGGGCCTGGTGACAATGTGTAGCGCCGGGGCACTGATTATGTATAAGAATGGAGCATCGGGGCACTGTACTGCAATACATTGTGTGCCTCTCCAGCGCCGGGGCACTAATGTTGCCTAGAGAATAAGTCTTGAAGGCTTTGGCCTTCGAGGGCTCGGTATCGAGCTTCAACGCCGAGGCGCTTAGTTTATAAAAGTGAACTCGTGTACGGGCGCTATCAAGCAGAATCTGGCATTGACCCCTAGTGCTGGGGCGCTTTATATACATGCAATTCAAGCACCGGGGCGCTCTTGGTCTTTCTCAGTTGCCCTTTTCCTTGCCAATTTCCTGTGAACAAAAGTTGCACATGTGAGGTCAATGAAGAGCATAAATCTATCATGAAATTAAAGATGAAATAAATGAAGTGTAACTAAATGGACTAAAATAATTTGAAATAAACTAAAACTCTCGGGGTTGCCTCCCTAAAGCGCTTGGTTTATAGTCGTCAGCCCGACTTTGCTGTCGTGATCACTCGGTTATTGGGTCAGAAAGATTCATGACCGTAGTCTGACGTTCGATGGGTCCACTCTAGTAATGTATGAGTCTTTGATCGTTAACCTTGAATGTGCAATTTGAATTTGGTTTTTCGATCTCGATGTTACCATGGGGTGTAACATTCACAACTTTAAAAGGTCCTGACCAACTAGATTTCAGTTTCCTAAGAAATAAACGCAATCTTGAGTTGAAAAGCAAGACTTGTTGGCCCGATTCAAACGTTCTATTAAGAATTTTCTTATCATGCCAAGCTTTGACTTTCTCCTTGTAGAGTTTTGCGTTTTCATAGGCGTTGAACCGAAATTCATCCATCTCGTTTAATTACAGTAACCTTTTCTCACCCGCCGCTTGTAAATTGAAATTGAGCTTCCGAATGGCCCAGTGTGCACTATGTTCTAGCTCGACCGGGAGGTGACACGCCTTTCCGTAAACCATTCAATAAGGTGACATGCCGATCGGATTCTTATATGCTGTTCGATATGCCCATAAAGCATCGTCAAGACGTAAAGACCAATCTTTTCGTGATGGATTGACCACCTTTTCTAGAATTCGCTCTACCTACCTATTCGAGACCTCAGCTTGACCATTGGTTTGGGGATGATACGCAGCTGTAATTTTATGACGTACCCCATACTTTGTGAGTAACTTTGTGAATTGTTTATTGCAGAAGTGAGTCCCCTCATCACTTATTATTGCTCTCGGTGTCCCAAATCGTGTGAAGATATTTTTCTTTATGAATCGAAGGACGACGTTGGCATCATTTGTGGGTAAAGCTGCGGTTTCTACCCATTTGGAAACATAATCAACCGCCAATAGAATATACTGATTATTAAAAGATGATGGGAAGGGGCCCATAAAATCGATTCCCCATACGTTAAACAGTTCTACCTCCAAAATAGAGTTGAGTGGCATTTCATTTCGCTTGGATATATTACCTACGCGTTGGCATCGATCACACTTTAGCACAAAGAGGTAAGCATCTCTGAATAGAGAAGGCCAGTATAATCCTGATTGTAATATCTTGGCCGCAGTTCGATCACCGGAATAATTGCCTCCATAATCTGATGAGTGGCAATGACCCAATATGTTGTTCATCTCTTCATGTGGCACACAACGTCTAATCATTTGATCCGCGCATGCCTTAAACAAGAATGGTTCATCCCAATAGTACTTCTTCACGTCGTGGAGGAATTTCTTTCTTTATTGTGAGTTCAAATCCGGTGGTAATACCTTAGCAACCACGTAGTTCACATAATCAGCATACCAAGGCAGTGTTGTGGTTACTCGAAGAAGTCGTTCATCCAGAAATTTCTCATTAATCATTGCATTGTCTTTCTTTTGTACCTCTGCATTCTCCAACCAAGAAATAAGATCCGCTACCTGATTTTCGATGCCCTTTTTATCCCAGATTTCCAAATCAAACTCTTGCAGTAGTAATACCCACCATATTAACCTTGGTTTGGCATCCTTCTTCTCAATCAGATATTTGATGGCAAAATGATCCGTGTAGACAATTACCTTGGTCCCAATGAGATATGCTCTGAATTTGTCGAAGGCAAACACAACTGCAAGTAGATCTTTTTCAGTGGTTCTGTAGTTCAACTGAGCATCTGTCAACGTCTTGCTTGAGTAATAGATTATGTGAAAGATCTTGTCGTGGAGTTGTCCCAGTACGGCTCCCACTGCATAGTCACTGGCGTCGTACATCAATTCAAATGGTATAGACCAATCGGGCACCACAATGATTGGAGCAGAAACCAACTTCTTCTTTAAAACCTCGAATACCTCGATACATGACTGATCCATTTTAAAAGGCACGTCTTTCTCCAACAGGGAACATAAAGGTTTTAAAATTTGTGAAAAATCTTTAATGAAGCGTCTATAGAAACCCGCATGTCCCAAGAAGCTCCGGATTCCCTTCACAGATGATGGAGGAGGTAATTTTTCAATAGTCTCAATCTTTGCTTTATCCACCTCTAACCCTGCTGCAGAAACCTTATGCCCTAGAATAATCCCTTCTTTCACCATAAAGTGACATTTTTCCCAATTAAGAACCAGATTAGTTTCCACGCATCGTTTCAACACTAAAATTAGATTTTTAAAGTAAAGATCAAAGCTATCACCGAATACAGAAAAATCATCCATAAATACCTCCAAATTTTTCTCGACCATATCGGAGAAGATCACCATCATGCACCGTTGAAAGGTTGTCGGTGCATTGCATAAGCCAAAGGACATACGTCGAAATGCAAACATACCGTATGGGCATGTGAATGTCGTTTTCTCTTGATCCTCCGGTGCTATGGCAATTTGATTATACCCAGAATATCCATCCAAGAGACAATAGAACTGATGTCCCGCTAGCCTATCCAGCATCTGATCAATGAATGGCAAGGGGAAGTGATCCTTGCGTGTGGCTTTATTTAGCTTGCGGTAATCCATGCATACTCTTCATCCTGTAACTGTTCGAGTAGGGATGAGCTCATTAGCTTCATTCTTCACCACTGTCATACCCCCTTTCTTTGGTACGCATTGTACAGGACTCACCCATGAACTATCTGAGATCGGGTAAATAATGTCAGCATCTAACCACTTTATAATCTCCTTTTTCACCACCTCCTTTATGATGGGGTTTAGCCTTCTTTGCATCTCAATGGTTGGTTTTTCCCCCTCTTCCATTAAGATTTTATGCATACAGAATGATGAGCTAATACCTCGAATGTCCGCCAAAGTCCACCCAATTGCTGTTTTGAATTCTCGCAAGACCGTAGTGATTTCTCCTTTTACGTGATTACCAAATCTGTCAAAACAATAACTTGGTAGGGTATCGTCTTTTCCCAAATAAGCATCTTTGTAGATAAGATGGTAGTGGCTTTAATTCAAAGATCGGTGGCTCTTCTATTGAGGGTTTGAACTTTTACCTTACGCTTGGGCCCTCTATGGTGTCGAAAGATTGAGTGCTTTTCCGAAAAGACCGATGGTGTGTCTAGCCATTTGACATATTCGATATCCTCTTCAATACCACATTTGTCTGTCCCGAGCAAAATGGATTCAAGTGGGTCCTCCGAATAATTTGCGCTGAATTTGTGATTCACCAATTCCTCCATGATATCAACCCGCATACATTCACCTTTTTCTTTTGGGTAAGACATTGACTTGAAAACGTTAAAGGTGACCTGTTAATCTTCAACTCGCATTGTCAATTCACCTTTTTGAACATCGATCAATGTTCTGCCTATTGCCAAAAATGGTTGCGCAAGAATGATCCGGATTTCACTGTCCACTTCACAATCCAAGATAAAGAAATCCGCGGGAAAGATGAATTTATCCACTTTTACTAACACATCTTCAACAATACCTCGTGGATATGTAACCGATCTATCCGCTAACTGCAAACTGATATTCGTTGGACGTGGAGCCTGAAGTCCGAATTAGTTGTAGACGGATAATGGCATCAGATTTATACTAGCCCCCAAATCACATAATGCTCGACCCGAAAACTGATTTCCAATCTCACACGGTATATTAAAGCTACCTGGATCTTTGAGCTTTGGTGGTAACTTATTCTGAATGATAGCGCTGCATTCTTCAGTCAATGCTACTGTCTCAAAATCACCCAATTTCCTCTTCCTCAACAAAACCTCCTTCATAAACTTAGCGTAACTTCAAGCATTTGTTACAAGGTTTGGCAAGAAAGGGATGTTTATATGCAAATTTTTTGAAAATATCCAAAATTGTGAAAACTGCTTATCCAACTTAGCTTTCTGGAATCTCTGCGGATACGGTATGGGAGGCATTGTACTGGTTGGTTCCAAATTTTTCTGCTGTAAGGTCTCATCTTGACGCTTTTCGGTATCCACCACTTCCTCTGTTTCAATTGATGCCTTATCCTTCTTTTCCCTATCCGTGACTGACTCTTGTAATTCTTTTCCACTTCGTAGAGTTACCACCTTACAATGCTCATCTCTGCCCGGGTTTTTCTCTGTGTCGCTCGGAAGTGTTCCAAGTGGTCGGTTATTAAGTGCATGCGCTATCTGTCCCATTTGATTTTCCAGATTCTTGATCGACGCATTTATGCTTTGAATATTCAGATCTGTTTTATTTTGTTTCCTTTCATGTTCCTCATGTTTCTTTTCGGAAGCTATAATAAATCTATCCAAGGCTTCTTCCCAACTTGCTTTCCGCTCTGGTTGTTGTGTCTGATTTTGAAACCCAGAATTGTTTTGTTGTCTCGTCGCTTGAGCTGTAGCTTGGTTATTACTCCATGAAAACCCTGGATGATTCTTCCAACATGGATAATATACATTTTGATTCGGATACGGCTGGGTAGACCGATTGTAGCTCCCTACAAACTGCGCTGATTTAGCATTTATGGCACATTGATCCGTAGTGTGGCCCCCAGCACAAATTTCACAAACCATCGCTACCTGCTGTGTGGATGGAGGATGCCATAATTTCATTTACTTAGACATTGTGGCCACCTGTGCTTGTAATGCTGTCATCGCGTCTACGTCATATTTCCCTGCAGTTTTCAGAGGATTAGACCTAGTCATGGGCCACTGATAGTTGTTGGTGGCCATTGTCTCTAACAACTGATATGCCTCGTCAAAACTTTTCGACATGATTGCTCCTCCTGCTGCTGCATTTATACTAGCCCTCGTGGAAGCCTGCAAGCCATCATAAAATATCCCTAACTGCATCCACTGCGGAATTTCATGGTGAGGACACTTACGAAGTATATCCTTAAACCTTTCCCATGCCTCATACAACGATTCTGAATCAAATTGTACAAAGGTATGAATATCATTCCGTAGTTTTGCCGACTTCGCTGGTGGGAAAAACTTAGCTAGAAATTTTTGAGCTAAGTCATCCCAGGTGGTGATTGAACCAGGAGGCTGAGAGTGTAGCCAACTTCGCGCTTTGTCTTTCAACGTAAACGGGAACATCCTTAATCTTGTAGCATCTTCCGATACATTATTGAATTTGAAGGTGTCGCAAACTTCCAAGAAGCTTAAGATATGCTCATTCGGATCATCTAACGAACTCCCCCCAAACTGACATTGATTCTGAAGCATATGAATTGTTGCTGGTTTAATCTCAAAATTGTTAGCGTTGATTTTCGGCCTCCTAATACTTGACTGTATATCCGTGACATTCGGCATGGAATAGTCCCGAAGTGATTTCTGATCGTTCCCCGCCATGTTCACTAGAATTTCTTGTTCTGCCAGTTTTTCTTCCTCGGGTGATACTGCACTAGTCGATTGCACTTTTCGGAACTTCCTTTCAATCTCGTCTGTATAAGGAAAAAGTTTCTTTCTCGCCCTTGATCTAGTGTGCATACACCCGCAAAGAATTCCTGCAAAGACAAGAAGAAAAATAAGTAATGTTTAAATTAAGACCGAATTGATTATAACTAATATGGAATTAATATTAAAAAAAATTCCCCGGCAACGACGCCAAAAACTTGTTGGTTGATTTCACAATCAAAGCAAACGTGCAAGTATACACGGTCAACAAGTAATATAGTGATAAAATAGAGTGTCGATCCCATAGAGAATTCTAATTAATAAACTCCAACTACTAGTACTATATCGATTCAATTTTATTTAAACAACCAATAATTGTGATTTTTAGAACTAAGAAAACTAATTTTAACGAAGCAAGAGATTATTCTAAAAGAAAACAAATAAACAAACTAAGAATTTATTGAATGCAGATAAATAACAATTAAGACTCCAATATCCCCAATTATGATTTTTAAATCAATTATTCAATTATCCCAATTATTATGTCTACTGAATTGTTAACAGGAATTCTCAAATGCCAAAAGCCCTTTCTCAAGTGATCATTTGCCTTCTATTTAATCCAAGTTAATTTTGCTATATCTCTATGCAAAACAATTGAATTAAACTCGCTACAATCCCAATTCCTTATGTGTTACATGCGGCAAATAGATATTCTCATTCTATTCACAAACCTAATTATTCACTATGCAAATAACTAAATCACATGTCATCATGCCCAGTTCTAACCCTAGAATTCCTTTCTCAGTTCCTTCTAGAGTAACAAGGTAATTATTGGCCAGATAATTAAACAATCAGCACAAGGCAAGATGAACAATTCACTTCAACATAAATAATTAGAATAAATTAAATAATCAATTCATAACCATAAAAGGTTCCATTGGAATCTTAATAAAAGAAATTAGTTCATAACAAAAATAAAAACCAATAATAATTGATAAATCATCCTTAATGAATTACACAAATTAAAAGAATAAAGAAGAAGAAGAACTCCCAATCCTCAAAATCTGCTCTTGCTCCTTGATTAATCTCCCCATTGTGTAGAATCTCTGTTACCCAATTCAGTGCAAATAACCAATTTATACTCTTATTGTCCACTCTAGCAATCCCAATCCAAATATGCTTCAAACCATCTCCAAATAAGAGGTCAAACGAAAAGTCAATGCTACCAACACAAACACGCCTTGTCCAAATCAATCGAACTCCACCCCACGCCTTGGTCTTTGGGATTAAAAGGAAATAAGCCCCGCCGGTGGTGGATGTAAAGTGATGCTCAAGCCCTTTTTTTTAGTCAAATGCTCCCCATTGTTCTCACAGCTCCCAAACCTACAAATCAAAACATAAACACAGTAAACATGATACTAAAAGACTTTAAAATACACAAATCTAAGCTCAAGTATATCCAATTCATGGGTATATTACCCAATCATCAATATATAATTACTGTCGGATATATCCGATGAGCCTGGATTTACATCCAGTGCGTTTACTGCTTTTATATATATATATATATTTGTACATATATATATTTACATTCCTGTCAGGCCTGGAGTTTACTTCGTGGCCTTTTACAGCTTTATTTACATTTTGTCCTGCCTAGAGTTTACTTCGTGGCAGTTGATCGCTTTTACAACTTTATTTATATTTTCGATCCCCCATGGAGTTGCTTCGTGGTGGTTGATCATGTCTGTATATATATATTTACTGACTTTTATATATATAATCGCTATCGCTTTCCATACAAATTGCAGTATCATGTGAGCCTAGGAATCATGTGATCATAGGTTCAGTTTACTGAATCTAGATTCGATTCCCATGATGGACATTTTTTAGCTGTAAGCAGCTTGTACATTATTTTACAATGTCTGAACTTCCTTGGATGGTTGTCATGCCCATGAGGAGTTTGGAACTGTTGTATATTATTTTCTCGAGAATGCTTCACATCTCGAAAATAAAAGCAAACAAGCCGAACATTTAATAATAAAATGGAAGTATGAAAAGGTCTCAATTCCTATTGAGCACAGGGTTTGAAAAACCTCTTTTATAAAACGTCATTGCTATATCTTGGTTAAAACTGGATTTTTCTATAAAACTCAAACCTTGTGTATATAGGTGCGAACGAGGCCTCGCACTACTTTCAAATAATTGCACATTGATCCACACACACACACATAAACACACACATTCATATAAGATCTGTTGCCTCTGGTCATTTTTACCTACTTGCCTCTGGTCATTTTTACCCACTTGCCTCCATAAAGATCTGTTGCTAAGTTACTTGTGCTGCTTGGGGAAGGTTGCCAGACCATGTGCACTCTTGGGACTTGGTTTGGTGACTCCTAACCTACTTATGAGATAGTTTGATTAGATTAGTAGCTTAATTTTGCCCTAATCCTCATTAATCTTGATTAGGGTTTTGGTTTTGTTATAATTAGGGTTGCTTAATAATATTTATTAGTACCTAATTGAAGTTTAGCAATCATGATTAGGTGTTAGGATAACCTAATTAGGGTTTAGTCTTGCTAATTAGGGTTAAATTTAACAAATTAGGGTTAGAGTTTGTAATCTAGGGTTAGGGTTCCTAACTTAGATTTTCCATAAATCCTAGAAAGCCCGACAAAGCGTTTTGTCAGTGTAAGCACGGCAAAGCAACTTGTCAGGACAAATATACCCAAAAGTCCGTTTTTGGAAGAAAAATTTTAAGCACGTCAACTTTTGGACGAAAATTTATTTGACCTAATTTGTTAAACAGAGTATATATTAACACACAACACTTTTAGAACGGAGAGATTTTATTAATATAACTGAATTTACATATCCGAGTTTTATTAGGGTTTTGGGGTTTCACAGAATCTATTGTACAAAATAGATATAATGGGAGACAACACATGGCAACGACAGACATCTTTATATATAACTAATATGCATGCAAGAGATACTTAGGGCCACCATCAGTAAACAAACCAAGGGCCACCACCATCAGCAGACACAGACAAACCTAGGGCCACCATAAAAAAAACAACCATCTAATTAAATTTTTTACAAGGAAACATCAATATAGGATCATCGGGACCACAAATTGAGTTAAAAAGCATGGAATGGGGGGAATTTGACCCAATTAAATTTCAAAAATCCAAAAACCCCTCTTTTACTTGAACCCTAGAACTGAGATGAGAAGAAATTGAGAGTCGATTTTACTTACCTGTAGAGTACTTAAAGTTTTTCCTTAATCGATCTCGCTAATCTCTGATAAATTGCACAACTCTCAGACGAATTCGAGGAACACTTGGCCTCGACTGTTTTTCCTCTCAAATGTTGTTCGAAAAATGAAATGGAGAGATAACTGAAAAGGTGTTAGTATGATAGTATCTGGACATTGCCTCTAGATCCACGTGGGAGTGGACCCTACGTGCGACCTCAATGCCACCTAGATCATGTTAGTCTACTAAGCATTTCCGTCTGGTTTTTGGAAGGAAATTAAAAATAATGACCATTTTGTAATTTTTTAGAGTACAGTTATTCGATTGTAAAAAAAATCGATAATCACAATGAAAATTGGATCCTAGTACAGTGACCAAAAATTGAATCATCCCGTAATTAAATATTGCCCTAATGCTTGTTGTCTTCATTGTTTTGCATACTCTTTGCAATTGGCATTAGTTGCATCATCTCGTGATGTTCTTGAAAGTGAACATTTTCTTGAAAACTATCGTTTATCATCAACATTGCTACTTGTTCTAGCAAGCGGAATGATGAATTTCAAAGTACTCAAGAGAATGAAATTACTCATTTAATTGTCATCGATGAACTTGAGACAAGAATAGGGATTAATAAAATTGGCACATTACAAAGAGTTGATACTCGTTGGAGTTCTCCAAATTATCGTCTTTTGAGTTTGTTTTGATTCCATATACCATGAACGAGCTATTGGAGGTTAGTGATAATCTTTGTCAAGCCTTGCAACGAGAATCACAAGCGTTTGGATTGAAGGAATAGAATAGAGATTGGAATGATTAATTCCATTCTAGTTGGAATGAGTTATTTCATGCATTCTCTCCCCCAAAACCCTCATGACTCAAGGATATAAAAAAAACTACTCATAAGGCTTTGGGCATGAAATCTTGGTCAAAAATATTAAATTTCAGTCCAAAATAGCAACAAAAAAAACAATGGTCCAATCCATTCCAATCGCAATCAAACACAACTTTTGTCATTCCATATGAATGAGTCATTATATCCTTACCTTTATTACTTCAATCCAAACTTAGTATTGCTATTTGCCTTCTTTCAAGTACAAAATCATTGATTCAAAGGTTGATGGATGGGACACTTTATTAATCACATGGTTGAATCATTTTGTGAGAACTATGATTTTACTGAGTAAATGTTTTTATTGATTCGAATTATTTTCAGTTGAATGAATTAAATAGATTTAATAAGCACACGATTGAGTTACTCCAATTTTGTGTTGCTTAGGATTCGAGAGAGAAAGTTAATTTAAGAGTTGATGATATTTGTTAACTTGTCTAAAACATTTTATCTGAATGACTTCATTGAGGAAGAAAAAGACTGTTTGAGAATAAAAGTGGAACATTATCGACTTTGTGTGCCTTATCTCCTTGGTTTCAAAGAATTGTCAAGTATCTCTAATCTATCTCAATGGTTGTTGAAAACTAGAAAATCTACAACTTTTCCACTTATTTATTGGTTAATTACACTCATTCTTACTCTTTCAGTTTCTGTTTGTTGCCACTATAAAGCGAGCATTTTCAATTATATATGAAATTTGTCTTCGAAATAAGAACCTGCCATTAATGAAATATTTGTGGGTACACAAATCCTGTCAGTAAGCCATATAATTTCCTAATTATCTAGCTAAAATTCACACTGCTTGCCCATATTTCCACATCATCAGTTTGGACTCCTTCCACTCTCGACAGTAATATAGGCTGTACACTAACACTGGTCAATCTACCATCTGTTGTTTGCATTCCCAGAAGCAAACCAAATTATCTATTTCTTTGTGAAGCTTCTTCTGCGTAGGGAAGATAACTGAAACACTACCCATATTTTTCCTACTAATCGGAGTAAAATCTCAAATTGGTTCTTCGACCAAGTAGCTATTTGAAAATTCAAGTTAGGCCCTTGAGGAGCGACTACACTAGGATCTGCATGACTAGACAATCAAATGTACATAGCTAGGTGAGATAGTCTGTCGTGGCATACAACTTGATAGTCGAATGTAAAATTTTGAAGTTGACGCTTTAAGAAGTCAATAATTTTAAAATTCTAAAATTCAAATTAAAACACTTGTTACGTGATTGAAGTAATAAAAGTGAGAATGAAATAACTCATTATTATGGAATAAAAAAAATGAGTTTGATTGCGATTGAAATGAATCGAACCATGCATTCTTATTTCTCCCAAATTTATGAATTTTATTTCTTGGAGAGGGAGAAAATAGAATAATTCATTCCAACTAGAACAGAATAAATTATTCCACTTTCCATCTCATTCCTTCAATCCAAACGTAAAATTAAGAATAATAGAATTAAGATCTGTACGACGTGACCAAAATACCTGAATCCGGAATAGTGAGACTAGATCTAGCAAAATTAGAGTTTTGTTTGATTTTGATTTACATGAAATGTTTATGGGTGCAAATAAGAATTAAAATCACATTATTCATTTTTAATATGGTTTATATAGTTTTTACCCAAATAATTATAATTTTAATATAGTTGAATCCATATTTTACTTTGTCAGTTTGCAACTAGTTGCTATAAGTCAGATAGTCAATTGGACATGAAGGACAGAAATGATTTTGTTAAGTGAGTTATTACTACTCCTATTTACTTCATTGTCTATATATCACCCGTACTCTTTTTAATTCAAAGTACGGCCAAGATTATATATGAATGTACATATATCATACAGAGAGCAGACCCTCTGTCTCCAACTTTTATGTCCCCCTTGTGTCCTTGTAGACACTCAAAATTTTCTACACAACTGTTACTAACATTACAGGAGGGCAGAATCGTCTTTCAGAGATAACCCTGGAAGACAGCTCACATCCATTTTGGATACCACCGAAAGTTCGGTCTCCATTCCGGATACTACCTAAAGTATCAGTCTCAACACCGGACCACACACCGAGAGTATCAGTCTCAACCCCGGAACGTCATCTTGCTACCTCAACATCTGCTCGTCGTCTCAACACTTCAATACATACATACATACAATTATGTCCTTCAAGAACCAGGATATCCAATCCCGAGTGACTATTACGCGTGACAGCACACCGGATAGAATTTGAAGCTTGAAGATCATGGGCATGGTCCCCTCTTCCTGACTTCGTACAACCTCTATTCCATGTCATTGTGTAACTCTCGACACAAGCAGTTCAAAGAATGTAACATATACCTCGTTCGGATGCTCGGATTGAAGTTCTGCAAGTTCAAGCGGACATTACTGAAGGCACGAGTGCACGTGCTTGCACGCACGAGACGACCTGTGGAACCCCGGCATGCAGTGCACTCATGTAGGTATATATATATATATATATATATATATATATATATATATAATCATTTATCGCTTTCCATACAAATTGCAGTATCATGTGAGCCTAGGAATCATGTGATCACAGATTCAGTCCACGGAATCTAGATTCGGTTCCCGTGATGGACTTCTTCAGCTGTAAGCAGCTTGTACATTATTTACAGTGTACGAATTTCCTTGGATGGCTGTCATGCCCATAAGGAGTTCAGCACTGCTGTATATTATTTTCTAATAGATGCTTTGCATCTCTAAAATAAAAGCAAACAAGCCGAACATTTAATAAAATGGAAGTATCAAAGGCCTCAATTATTATTGAGCATAGGGTTTGAAAAACCTATTTTTACAAAACTTCATTGTTATATCTTGGTTAAAACTGAATTTTTCTATAATTCAAACCTTGTGTATATAGGTGAAAACAAGGCCTCACACTACATTTAAATAATTGCACATTGATCCACACACACACACACATTCATATAGCAGTTTCTTTGAGAGGTGGCGGTCACCGTGGCAACACGGATGTCGGGGGTACCTAACACCTTCCCTCCGCATAACCAAGCCCCCGAACCCATAATGAATCTCGATTTCACAGACCCGTTTAGAAGTGTAATATCACTGGGTCAATGTGCAAACCTTTTCAGTTGTGTTGGTGCAACCAGTTAAAAACACCAACTGGCGACTCTTAAAGTCAAATCGTCGACATTACACATGTCGGACCAATTTCACTTTTTTTTTTAAACAAATCTCACATTAACATGAGAACACCAAAGAACAAGTGTTAAAAGGACAAATAAAAATCCCGACGCCGACGGCGGTGGCGACTTCACTTTGGGACTCCAAAGAAGAGGGCTTAAGCCGCTATAACAAGCTTTTCAAAACTGTTATATGCTTGTGTGTGAATGTTGCATTTACATTTATGATGAATGAGTACTATTGCATCTTACTTACTGCACTGCTAAATATCTATCTGTGATATTAGTGCTTCGCACATGTCATCATTTTGCATAAACGGTGAGACACGTTGTATGTGAATGTATGCTGTGTGGTTCCTCCACCAGGAGGCTATCCTGTCGGTGTTTGATTACTGGACTCGTAGGAAGACTAATTCCAACGAGGCTCGGGAAAGGCACCACCCAAATTCGCTCCAATTAAACGACCGGATTAACTTCACGTTAAGTAGATTGTGATGATCTAGGAACCTTTATGCCAAAAAGTCATGAGAGTAACCCTATGATAGGTCAACCTCTGATAATCCAAACGCGGAGGAAAGTCTCTTCATACTTTCCATTTTTAATTACTTGTAAAAGCATTTACTTGTAATTTTATTCCATGTTCATCCATATGTAATGGAAAATATGAAGAATATATGTGCATGCATGATATGTTATCAATTAACAACTATTTTTTTGCAGGACCATATTCCTAAAAATGGACACATTTTGATAACATTTACATTATCCCTAAGACTAAACTACATAAGTCTTTTGTAGGGAAGTAATTGGGCCTGTTACCAGCTCAAAATCCAAAAAGGCCACAAGCCTACAGCCAATCATGTCTTCTTCTGATCAGTCTAATACTGTTTCTCGAGAAGAATTTGACGGATTGAGTAAACAAATCTTAGACTTGGTTGTTCTTCTTAAAGAATTGCATCAGTCTACTCAGGGTACAAAAATACCTACACATACAGAATCCTCTACATAAGGGGGAGCCCAAAGTTTGGAAAAAACAATTCTAGAACCTCAGTTGGATACGACCAACAAAGACCCTAAAAACAACCATCTCAAAGGAGATCTAGACACCGGTGACATCAGGAAGAAGGTCATCCAAATGGAGGAAACTATCCGTGTTCTCAAAGGGATTGGAACACATAGAAGTGTTTCATATACTGACCTTTGCATATGACGGGTTAGGGGATCCTTATACACATTTAAAAGTGTTTATTGGAGAACTTGGATCTTATGTGGAAGATGAGAAGCTCAGAATGCAGCTGTTTCAAAAGAGTCTAACTGTGAAGCCCGTTCATGGTATACCAGATTAGACAATTCAAAGATCCATAGTTGGGAAGAACTAGCTCATGCCTTCCTCACTCAATAAAGTTTTCAATCTCAGATGGCTCCTGACCGGTACCAAATTACCAAGGTCAAGAAATAGTCTAATGAGTCATTCAGAGAGTATGCTCAAAGGTGGAGGCTCCTAGCTGCTCAAGTTATTCCTTCCATGATAGAATCAGAAATGGTCATGACTTTCATAGATATATAGGAAGCTCATTTCTATGAAAGAGTTCTAGCTGGTATTGGCAAACCATTCTCTGAAATGATCAAACACGGAGAATTGGCTGAGATGGGATTAAAGTCTGGAAAGATTCAAGACCTAGCCGCTCTCAAAGCAGTTGTTGAGCACATCCAATCCGGATCTTATGGAAACAACCCCTGGAGGGTCCATAAAAAGAAAGAGGAGGATGTTTCCTTGATACTACAAGGACAGAAAGGCAATCAAAACATGCCTATACAGAGGAGAAACTACTCCCCTTTCCAAGCACAATCTTCAAATCCTCCACTGCCTAAAAGTGGAGAAGTAAAGCGACCTCGAATATTCACACCTTTAGAGGACTCGCTCGAGAATATCCTTGTTCTTCTGACCACTCAGAAGAAAATCACACATCTTCTTCCACCAGCCAACCCCAATGGGAAGTGTTTTAATGCTACTCGAAAGTGTGCTTATCATGTCGGAGCACTTGGACATGATACTCAAGATTGTTGGGCCTTGAAACACAAGATCCAGGACTTGATAGACAATGGTGAGATTGTAGTCACCAAACCAGATCAACCTCATGTGCAAGATAACCCCCTTCCTCAACACAAAGAAGAAGAGGTTAATGATGATCGGTTAGGTATTTGGGATGTAATTCGATCTTAATGGTGAAACATCCCAAACCATCAAAGACGGTGTTGACAAATGGGATTACGCAAAGTTTCAGTTTACTATGGAACGAAAGATGAAAGCTCTTTGCAAACAAATTGAGCAATTGGCAGAACTGGTGACCCATCAGCATCAAGTCACACGCCAATTAATCAAGCAGGAGCATGCCTATCTCCTTCCATTTGTTATAAATGTTCCACCCTCACCTTCAGAAAGCGAAGCTATGGAGGATAAGGTTGTAAAGCGAGCAAATGCTAAAGCCCATCAGGATTTTACTAACCAGAGGGAGTTCACCTATCTGGGCTAACCTATGAAATATTTCAAATGCTGATCAATGAAGGAAGAATTACATCCCTTCTGCCTCCAATCAATCCCCGTGTAGGACGGTTTAACCCTGATGGAGTGTGTCAGTATCATTCATATTCTCATGCGTATAAGATGCAGACGAATCTTTGGGCACTCCGCCATCTCATTCAAAATCTCATTGATAGTCGTATCCTGCAGCTGGCAGACGATAATACCGTGCAACTTGAAAGTGGGATTACAAGGAAGGGATCAGTATCAGTTATATCCGACGAAGATGATAAGACTGTCAAGGCATTTCCCATTCAAGCAATTCAACTCAAAGGAGCTGACAATCCTTTGAAAGTGGCCGCACCCGAGCCACTTTCGTTACGACCATAATATCCTGTTGTCAGCTTACACAAAGTTCCATGGAATTATGGAAAAGCTGAAGGATCCACTGTGACACCCCCAAATCCGGGTTACCTGACCCCCGAGTTTGGTGTTCACGATCCACAATATAATAGCATCTAACTACCCATTTTTATATGAATAGTAATACATACCACATTAACATACATTGTTAATACATTAATCCCAGGACTGCTAACCTTAACATTACAAACATACCCCTTAGATATACAAAAAGGGTTTACATTATAATAATATAATTAATACTGTTCATTATACTAGTTTATAACTATGCCTTTTGAAAGTAGTATGCACACAAGCCAATCATGTTTGATGATAAAGCATATACTTTGTAACAATCTTATTCATTTATTAATAAAAAGTATTAATTTATTAAAGGCTTTTAATTATCTACATGATGCTGCTTTATAATATGTGATAAACCCATAGTTTTAAGCAATGCTTTTAGAATAATGATGATGATCATTCTAATGAGATCTAAATTCTTTGAAAGCTTAAAACTAAAATAGTTCCCAATCATTGGATTACTAAATTGGGGATTAGTGAATCCGGATAGATTGGTACATACGTTGCTTGCTCATTGGATGAGGATGATTGATCTCATGATCATTTGTGTGGAGACACTAAAGCAAGTATGTAGGTGCTTATTAGAGAATAAGTACACCGAACGTGGCTCGCTAAGGAATACCTAATGGAGTTTTATTTGCTGTCAATAGGAATTCTCAGTAGTGATAGTAGTACAAGTAATCCTTGGACTTGAGATCATCATAGTATCTTGTGTATGATGAGTTATACTTTGACTTATTCCTTAAGACCCTTAGGGTATATCAAAGGGTATGCTTGGGTATAATAAGTTGTACATGGAGATAATGTATGATCAATAAAGAATCTACCACTTCTAATAAAAGAAGAGAAATGTCCTATGTGATTCGATAAATGACAACCCAGTAGTCCTTGGCCAAGGCAGAATGAAATTAGAAAGGAGTTTCTAATTTGCATTATTTGGAGTTGTGCATTTAAGGATCGAAATACATATAATTAAATAAAATAAGACTTGATGACAAGAATTCCATGTCTTATATTTAATTGGGACATTGTATGGTGGAAGGATTGAATTGTACATTAAGAACTATTTACTCAAAGGTTCTTTAATGATTAATGTTGAAATCTATATTATATCGGAAAGTCGTTGATCGCTAGGGAGGCTTATCCCTATTGTAAAATAAATATTATTTATTTAAATAAATTAATTGTTTAATTTATTTATTTAAATAAGATTAGAATTGTTCTAATTGATTTATTCACAACCGGTTTAATATGGAGAACCTAAAGGGTCACACCATAAAAGGAAGAATAATTATTTAAGAAGTTAATGGCATAATCGTAATAATATGTTAAGTATATTTAATTTAATCTATGGTGATAGAATAAATTAAATAGCTTAATATTTATTATTTAATATTTTAGAAATATTAAATATAAATTAATAAGAGGAGTCTTATTAATATTATTACAATTATTATTATTTTAATTTCTAAAAGAGTTTAGGAATTAATTTAATATAAGTACTCTCATTTATTCCTAATAGGATTAGGAGGGAAAATTAGTTAAAGGAGTTTAATTAATTATCCCTAATAAGATTAGGAAGCTTAATTAATTAAAAGAATTTAATTAATTAAATAAAACCCAATTCCTTAATTGTTAAGGTGGGTTGCCCACATCTATTAATAAGAGGAGTCTTATTATGGGTGAGTGGGTGGTTGACTTTACAACTACGTAATAATTCCAATTTGTTGGAGAGTACCCTTTTCTATAGAGATAGAAAACTAGGGTTTGAGCCATATACACCATCTTCTTGAATTTTCTTCTTCCTTGGTGGATCACCTCTAGAGGCCAAACACATGGGTGGCTAACGTTGATCAAAGGAAGGAACCAAACCCGGTGGATTCAAGTTGAACGCGAAAAGGATTGGAGGTGAACTTGTACCTGAGGAAGCTCGATCTTCAAGGGTGTGATTTTATTCTTTGTCTTTTCGTTTAATTAATAATTATGCATAAAGGGTGATCCGGGTATATGGTTTGTAAAATTTTTAAACTCTGATTTTTACACGCTTCCGCATTTTTATGCAATTAGATTGCGCACTGAATATTACAAACCTAACAGTGGTATCAGAGCCAAACCTTTATGCGAATTATTAATTGTTTAAATTTGATATGTATATTGATATATGTTTAGAACAATTTTTTGGGCATAATTTTATTGTATAAAATTTATAAAAAAAAAAAAAAAATCAAATTTTTTTTTAACAAGAAATTCCGGCAGCACATATGATTGTGGGTTTACAAGAATTCAACTGATATTCAAACTCTCCTTGGTTGATTTCCGTGCACAATATTAGCAGCCCAAATAAAAAAAAAAAAAAAAAAAAAAACGGATAACATGTAAACAAGTTTCAAAAGGAATCTGATTTTTTTTTTTTCAAAGCAAGGCTGCCGGTTTTCTTTGGATGCACGGAAATCGAGATGGCTTAATATGGTCATGCCGGAAAATTAAAAAAATAAAATAAAAAGGATCATGGGCTACGGATGCATGTTTAACGTTATATATATATATATATATATATATATATATATATATATATATATATATATATATTTGATATATATATATATATACAGTTTATTTATATATATATATATATATATATATATATAATAGTTATATATATATTATTCTTAATAATTTTAGAATTAAAATAAAGTTTATTTTAATTTTAAAATAAAAGTTCATTTTAATCTTAAAATAAAAATTTATTTTAATTTTAAAATTAGAATTTCATGCTAACTAATTAGAGTTGGAATTGGATTCCATGATAACTAATTGGAGTTGAAATTGGATTTTATTTTTCTAAAATAAAGGAGTTTATTTAGAATAGGAAAGAGAATCCTAATTTCCTTAAATAAAGGAGTTTATTTAGATATGAAATAAGATTTCATATTATTCAAAATAAAGGAGTTTATTTGTGAATAGGAAAGAGAATCCTAATTTCCTTAAATAAAGGAGTTTATTTAGATATGAAATATGATTTCATATTATTCAAAATAAAGAAGTTTATTTGTGAATAGGAAAGAATATCCGTGTTTCCTTTAATAAAAGATTTTTTTTTTACATGGAATTGGATTCATAATTAATTAAAATAAAGAGTTTATTTTGATTAAAATTTTTGATTAAAATAAAAGAGTTTATTTAAGATATGAAATAAGATTTCATATTACCCAAAATAAAGGAGTTTATTTTGACTTGGAATTCGATTCCATAATTAATTAAAATAAAGGAGTTTATTTTGATTAAAGATTTTGATTAAAGATTTTGATTAAAATAAAATAGTTTATTTTATTCAAAATTGGATAAATTAAAATAAAATAGTTTTATTTTGATTTAAATTTGGATTAAAATAAAGGAGTTTATTTTGATTCAAAAATAGATTTTATACTAACTAAATTTGCCCATTAAATGATATCAATATATATATTAAATGTTTATTATTCATAAGATGAATGTTATTTATTGATGCATATGATGATGTGTATGATAATAAATGGGATTGATTATGGACTATTGACCAATGTGATTGGATTTTATTTTAGTTGGATGCATGAATGTATGGGTTTTATTAAATGGGGTCTGCGTACCTCGTCTTCTCTATTTTTTTTGAATGTAAATTCTATCTCCCTCCTATGTACTTCCCCTTGACTGCTGATCAAGATTTCTATTTATTTTAAAATAGTTTTGTAATAGGAATATTTAGAATTGATTTTGAAAAATTGGAGATCAAGGAGCAAGGAGCGCTTGAAGACCCGTTTGTAATGGAGCCCGGGTTTAAATGTAATAGTTATATTTAAATATTATTTCTTGCACCCCTAGGGTTTGACCTTTTGGTTCACTTGGTGGCTCTAGTGAACCAAACTAGAATAAAAGTCCATAATCAATCGGGTAGAATATAGTATTCTATATGTGCATGCTTATACTATATATATTATATATTATGCAAACATGCTTCGCATGTTAATTAATATGACTCGTATTTTATATATATATATAAATGCGCTAAACAAGATGAGACAAATTAATAACAAACCCCTCAATTTTTTTATATATTAAGTCCTAAGCGTTCAAAGATATTTGGAATATCGAACGTCGCCTTCTAGCATGATAAAATTAATAGAGTATTAAATATTTAATATGAGTTTGTTGTGTCACCACAAGGCAAGTATTAAGTATTTAAGATGTTAATTTATCACATTTGATGCTTATAAAGAAAATTGAACAATATTGTTTTTTGTTGTGTCACCACAAGGATGATATATTCTTCTTTTTGAATATATGGAGTGCTAGGTCGGACTTAACTTGGATAATTTTGATTCGGATGTGCCACCACTTGATCAAAATAATCTAAGAGGCAAAAGAAAAGGAGTTGCATAGTTGATGTAATTGACAAAAGTTGTCTACCTATTTATTTATATATAGTTTATTGTGTCACCACAAGGCTATATACATTTGAAATGGGATCCTTATACTCACTAGCAAATCTTTAATTAGATTTTGCCGAACTATATAAGTGAGGGTAATATAGTTTGAAGAAAATAGTGGGAGATACCAATTTAAAACAAGACCTAAATTATTTTGGTAATTAATAAAAGAATGTATGTTAAAATGTTGTTAATTACAAATTCATTTACAGAATTTTACAATGTCTAAAATTACTATCACTGCGAAGCATATTAAATGCTAAATTAACCGGACCTAATTAAACGGATTGGTTAAGAAATTTGAGAATAGTTCTCATAATGAAAAGCTATCTTATGTCCTTAATATGCCTATCCTCGCAATGGTTGCGCATAATGCCTCTCGAGGAAGAGATTGCTACTTTTAGAAAGTGGCAAGATGATGCACATTGGCTCATCGCATCATGCTCGCATCCATGAGTAACGAGCTTCGTCACAAGATGAAACTATGGATGCTCTTATTATACTCCCGCACATCAAGTAGTTGATGGTGAGGAAAGTAGGACCGATAGATATCGGATATCTAAGGAGCTCTTCCGATCTAGAATGGCCAATGGCACTATATAGATGCAGAAAAAGTTCTTAACATAATCAATTTGATTGATCAATTAGGACAACCTGGTTTTGTCATGGATGGAGAGTTGAGCCAAGATTTGATCTTGCACTCACTCCCGGACTCCTTTCACAATTGTTGTGAATTTTTCATATGAACAAGCTAGATATCGACTTCATTTGATTTGCTTAATATGTTGAAAAATGTTGAGAGTCACTTTCCAACCAAGAAAGACCAAGTCTTCTCGGTAGGGGCCAAAGGATCTTCCGAAAAGAAGAACGATTCAAAGAAGGTAAATAGAAAGGCATAAACAAAGGATAATAAGAACAAAACCGATATGGATAGCAAAGGAGTTTGCTTCCAATCATAACTTTCGACACTGGAAAGAAACTGCGAGAAGGATCTTGCAGAGGTTAACCAAAGAAGCTTAGTGAAGTTTTGATTATAATACAATTTTGTTCATGATTTAAATAAATTTTTCTTTAAGTCAAGGTTCTACTTGGGTATTGGATACCGACTTTGGTTATCATAAATATAGATTTATGAAAGGACCAAACAGAAGTAGAAAGCTAAACAAGTATAAGTAATCCTATGTGTGGGAAATGAAGCAAAGGTTGCAACATTAGCCATAGAAACTTATAGTTTAGCACTGCCTACGGGCAAATCTATTAAGTCAATAAGTTGTTATTGTATTTTAGTTCTCGTTGAAAACATTATTTCCATTTTATTGTTGGACAATGAAATCTTTGGTATTATAATTAAGAACAATTGTTGTTCTATTTATAATAATAATGTTTTGTATATAGAATCGAATATTACTTAATAAATTTTGTATACTTGACTTACGTGAAAAATTATTTTATAAATTTAACAAACTAGTATAAGAAAAGGAGATGATCATTCAAAGAGTTGAATATATGTATTTGTTGAAATACAAGTATGAATTATTTGAAAGGTTCAAAGAATTCAGAAGAGAAATAAATTGATAAAGTATTAGAATTCTTTGATCGGATCAAGGAATAAATACTTGTGCAATAAGTTTCTAGATCATCTCAAATGGTTTTCTCATAATGGACGCCTCTTGATACATAATAATTGATTGATGTATCTGAAAGGAAAAATCGTACCTTGTTGGACATGGTACGGTCCATAATTATTTTACCGACATTCCAGTATCCTTCTAGGATCATGTCCTAGAAATGGCTGCATATCTACGAAAAGGTAATCTCTAAATCCGGCCCCAAGACTCCATAAAAGTTATGGACAGGGAGGATTCCTAATCTTAAGTTTGTTAAGATAAGGGGTTCCAACTTATGTGAAAAGGTTTCAAAAGGATAAGCTTGGAACAAGATTTGACAAGTGTCGATTTGTGGGACATCCTAAAGTAAGTTTAGGGTATATGCTCTATAATCCTATTTAGCAAAAGGTGTTTGTTGCGAAACACACTACCTTCTAAGATAAAGGTGTTTATCATTGAAAGGGCTGGTGGGAGAATAATAGATCTTGAAGAGTTCAAGAACCACAAAACACTATAAGTCAAATAAGAGGAACCTGTAGATAGACCTATTGTACCACAACTGAATCGTAAATCTGGAATAGTACCAAAGATACCTGGGAGGTATGGATTCATCATAGATGATGATGATGAGGTACGCATCATAGAAGATGATGATCCAGTTACATACGATGAGTTAAGAGTTGTAGACACTCAGAGAAATTGATTGAAGCAAGTTTCTCAAATATGGAACATTCGTTTTGATGAGAAAATCAAAAGAGTTTGATTTTATCAAAAATAAGAATGAACCTAGTGTGTACAAAAAAAAGGGTCAGTGGGAGCATCGTGACATTCCTAGTACTATATGTTGATATACTACGGATAAGGAATGACATACCAATGCTACAATCAAGAAGATAAAGTTGTCTAAACATTCCTCCATGAATGATTTGGAAGAGTATCTTAATTGGGGATAAAATCTATATAGATAGATTTAAGAGGATGCTCGACTTAACCCAAGGAACGTATATTCATTTGATGCTAAAGTCGTTTAGCATGGCAAACTCAAGAGATGTCTCATGGCGATGAGCTATGGAGTGTATCTCTTAATAGTCCCCATGCAGACTCTGAAAAGAGAGGTCGCATGAGTGACAATCATGTATGCAATGAAATGTACGAGACTTGATGTTGATCGGTCATATTTCGGAGAAGTTCACCGTGAGTCGTTGAAAACATCTTAAAGTTCTTACCCAAGCACTAAGGATGTGAGCATACATGGTGGGTCCGAATTAAAACTAGAGGTCTTAATGACTCAAGTTTTTCGACGCACCAAGACGACAGAAAAATCCACTTTAAGGTAAAGGGTTACCTTGAGCAATTGGTGCGATGAATCGAAAGGTTCCAAACAAAGAAAGAGTTCTTTGGTTTAGTGATAAAGACAAAGTATATAGCTATAAATGAAGTCGCAAGTTGATTGTTTGGATTAAAGTTCATTACGTAACTAGGAATAGTTCCTAAGTCTCATCTTTGATCTAAACATGTGTCGTGGCACTTTCATTTGATTATTAGAATCATTGAAAGATGGGAAATCACTATAGAGATAGTGGACTCTCATGAACAACATTACATATCCATTAACTAAAGCTTATCCAAAAAGCAGGATAATCGTCACTTAGAGAAGAAGAGTATATAAGATACCATGACGATTGGCTTTAGTGCAAGTGGGAGATTGAAAGTAGTATGCACACAAGCCAATCATGTTTGATGATAAAGCATATACTTTGTAACAATCTTATTCATTTATTAATAAAAAGTATTAATTTATTAAAGGCTTTTAATTATCTACATGATGTTGTTTTTTATAATATGTGATAAACCCATAGTTTTAAGCAATGCTTTTAGAATAATGATGATGATCATTCTAATGAGATCTAAATTCTTTGAAAGCTTAAAACTAAAATAGTTCCCAATCATTGGATTACTAAATTGGGGATTAGTGAATCCGGATAGATTGGTACATACGTTGCTTGCTCATTGGATGAGGATGATTGATCTCATGATCATTTGTGTGGAGACACTAAAGCAAGTATGTAGGTGCTTATTAGAGAATAAGTACATCGAACGTGGCTCGCTAAGGAATACCTAATGGAGTTTTATTTGCTCATCAGAAGGAATTCAGTAGTGATAGTAAGTACAAGTAATCCTTGGACTTGAGATCATCATAGTATCTTGTGTATGATGAGTTATACTTTGACTTATTCCTTAAGACCCTTAGGGTATATCAAAGGGTATGCTTGGGTATAATAAGTTATACATGGAGATAATGTATGATCAATAAAGAATCTACCACTTCTAATAAAAGAAGAGAAATGTCCTATGTGATTCGATAAATGACAACCCAAAGAGTCCTTGTTGGCGAGAATGAAATTAGAAAGGAGTTTCTAATTTGCATTATTTGGAGTTATGCATTTAAGGATCGAAATACATATAATTAAATAAAATAAGACTTGATGAAGAATTCCATGTCTTATATTTAATTGGGACATCAGATGGTGGAAGGATTGAATTACTAAGTAACTATTTACTCAAAGGTTCTTTAATGATTAATGTTGAAATCTATATTATCCGGAAAGTCGTTGATCGCTAGGAGGCTTATCCCTATTGTAGAATAAATATTATTTATTTAAATAAATTAATTGTTTAATTTATTTATTTAAATAAGATTAGAATTATTCTAATTGATTTATTCACAACCTAGGTTTAATATGGAGAACCTAAAGGGTCACACCATAAAAGGAAGAATAATTATTTAAGAAGTTAATGGCATAATCGTAATAATATAGTTAAGTATATTTAATTTAATCTATGGTGATAGAATAAATTAAATAGCTTAATATTTATTATTTAATATTTTAGAAATATTAAATATAAATTAATAAGAGGAGTCTTATTAATATTATTACAATTATTATTATTTTAATTTCTAAAAGAGTTTAGGAATTAATTTAATATAAGTACTCTCATTTATTCCTAATAGGATTAGGAGGAAAATTAGTTAAAGGAGTTTAATTAATTATCCCTAATAAGATTAGGGAGCTTAATTAATTAAAAGAATTTAATTAATTAAATAAAACCCAATTCCTTAATTGTTAAGGTGGGTTGCCCACATCTATAAATAAGAGGAGTCTTATTATGGGTGGTGGGGGTGGTTGACTTTACAACTACGTAATAATTCCAATTTGTTGGAGAGTACCCTTTTCTATAGAGATAGAAAACTAGGGTTTGAGCCATATACACCATCTTCTTGAATTTTCTTCTTCCTTGGTGGATCACCTCTAGAGGCCAAACACATGGGTGGCTAACGTTGATCAAAGGAAGGAACCAAACCCGGTGGATTCAAGTTGAACGCGAAAAGGATTGGAGGTGAACTTGTACCTGAGGAAGCTCGATCTTCAAGGGTATGATTTTATTCTTTGTCTTTTCGTTTAATTAATAATTGTGCATAAAGGGTGATCCGGGTATATGGTTTGTAAAATTTTAAACTCTGATTTTTACACGCTTCCGCATTTTTATGCAATTAGATTGCGCACATGAATATTTCAAACCTAACACCTTTTCCCTTGTTCTTTTTCACGGCACCTTCTGCAACTTCATCCCTAGCTGAAAATTTTTATTTAGCAAGGGTGAGCAACTAATTTGCCCTGCAAGTTAAGACATACAATAAATGTATAAGAATTCAAAACAACAAACTATCTATTTTGATAGAATGAAACCAAAGTTCGAGGAACTTTGAAATAGCTGAACAAATCGTTATTCAATAACAAGTCTTCTCGTATTCTATACCACGCAATAATTCAATAATGAAAGAGTACAACGCTTTCAAAGTTTCTACGATATTCTAATGAATAATCAAGAATCAGTTCTATGAAATAGCAAAGTGGAATGTTTTTCCAGATTTATACTGAGCGATCACACCAGATCTTGAACTTATTTTCTCGGGTATCTATCAAAGATTTACTTTGATATATACTCAGGTGTATCAGATAACCATAAATATTAAATCATACCCCTATGCAAGTACTTAGAGTCGGCCAACTCTTTGTACTCTATATTATGCATAATACTTAAAACGCGCGCAAAGGTCGAATTCACGACCAATAAAATGTTCCCTTTATATAAAAGGTTGTTCTTCTCAGTTTTAGAATCAAGATTTTGATTTAACAACGAAATACTGGGATTTCAAATTCTATTTACTTCTCGGTCTAGCTGAAACAATTGGCATCGATTTGTCAATAATAATTGAATTTTCTTTTCGAACCTATCAAGTTCAAACAAATGTTCGTCTAGCTAGAATAATTAGCTAAGACATTTCTTAGTGTAATTTGACAATAAACAGGAATTATCTGTACTATCAATTCTAACTTCTATAGATATGAATATCCAGCAATAGTAATTCTACGAATATATATTTTTCGAATCAATAATTCAATTTGAACTATTAAGCATGCACTAACTGCGAATTATAAATAATAAATCCCTGGACGTGGTCTAATCAGCAATAATTAACCACCAATAATAATTAAACAATATTAACTCAAGGTTGAGTTAGGAAACTTACCTCTTCCACTGACTACAGCTACACAATATAATTAACTGCGTTCGTAAGACCTATAATCAACAATGTCGGTCTCACAATTAGCACAATCATTTATAACTCACAGCACTTTAGTTTACAATCAAATTTCTCTTAGGCACATTACCACATAGCCACATTAGTGTTTATAACCTATATAAACACTTAAAAAGTCAAATTACTTCAGTCTGGTTGGACTTCGGTCCATTCTAAATTATTACGGTCATAGTATCGAACAATTAATACAGTTATTGTCAATTAAACTTGGTCTCTAAGCTTCAATATTATTTTTAGATAAGTTAAATATCATTTATAATATTTTTCTGAAGCTTTTAATAATTTCTAAGCAATTATTATAATTTATAATAATTTTTCAAACATCGAAATCATTTTTAAATGATTT